>OZ012663.1:78598764-78917202 GCA_963942545.1 Oxycera nigricornis
ATTATAAAGACTCTTTTTCCGTAATAAAAATAAATATCCTGTGCCGGTGATTCTGATCCTACAAAGTGGGGGCTCAACCGGGATCATTTCGAGGCAACAGAGATATTTTGCTACGGTATCAAAGTCGTTAGTGATGAATTAAACGGTGACAGTCCATACCTGAGAATTCGATAAAGGTGCGTGCGGTACCCAATAGGCAGTCGGCCAATTGACAATTTTTGTGTAACGTACATAAGGTGTTAAAATGTCGGGTTCTACGGAAAATGTGACTTATGACGAATTGGACATGGAGGAATTACGTAGTAGACTCCAAGTGCTTGGCCTATCGACGAAAGAATCTAAGTCCGTCTTAATTGAACGGTTGAGAAAAGTTGATCTGGCGAGAAACGCAAGTGACGAAGAAGAATATGAAAGTGACAACGAAGATGATTTGAATACTCTGAATGTGGGTGAACTGAAAGCTAGATTACGTGCATTGCAACTAAAGGTTACGGGTAAAAAGGCGGCGCTGATCGAACGCTTGAAGTTTTCAGAGGCAATGACGAAGGGCGACACAGGTGTGAATGGTGAAAATAGTGTCAGAAAAAATAAAAAAATTGATAATCATCTGGAAGACGAAGATAGTGATCTTGATACGTTAAGAAGCAAAGAGTTAAAGGCACGTCTCATTGATTTGGGATTAAAGACGACGAGTAAAAAGGGCCGAAACTACTCGAAAGACTGAAGACGGCTCTGAAGAGAAGAGTAATTTTAGCAGTGATGACGAAAGTAGTTTGGACAGTGAAAACAGTGACGATGAAGAATATGAAAACACCGGTGCGGGTGTGAAGCATGTACGTGGTGTTCTCAAGAGACGCAGCTCAGGCAACAGTGATGAAAAAGATCCATTTGCCGGTTATCCGCGCAATATTGTGACGTTCACAGATGTTGACGATGCCTTGGAACGATTCAGCGGTGATACACGCCAGAATGTTCGACGGTGGTTTTCCACATTTGAAGAAACCGCGGAAATGTGCTCATGGTCAGAGGCACAGAAGGTGATTTACATGAAAAAGTTGCTAGATGGACCAGCAAAAGTGTATGTGAATTATGAGTGTCACGCTAAGACGTGGGGGTAAATTGAAGACATACATAATTAAAGAATTCTCTGAAACGATGAACAGTAAACAAGTTCATGAAGAATTGGCTGCAGTGAGAAAAAAAGTGAGAAATCTTATGAGGACTATGTTTATCGTGTGCTAGATATGGCAAGTCACGTTGATATCGAGTCGGATGCAAAGTTGCAGTACATTATTGACGGCATTCACGATGACGAAGTGAACAAGTCAATTTTATTTGGTGCAACAACGATGAAAGACTTAAGAAGAAAAATGAAGCAATACGAAAGGCAAAAAAAAATATTAGGATGAAAACGCATGGAAACAAGGTCAGAAGAGTGATAAAAATGACGGGATGAAAAAGACGAATCCCACACGATATGATGCAAAGTCTATGCATTGCTTTAACTGCGGTAGTAAGGCGCATTTGAGTGTCAATTGTCCGGACACAGGGAAAGGGCCGAAGTGTTTTAACTGTGAGGAATTCCGGCATCTTTCTACGAGGTGCCTTAGATCAAAGAAGAATCATAGGGGCGAAAGAGGGAAAGGTGAGAAAAAGGAGAAAACTCGAATGTGACGCACTGAAGGCGGGAGACAAGAAAACATATAAGCATGTCAAAACATTGGGTCGAGATGTTACAGCTGTGTTGGACTCAGGTAGCGACTTACATCTGGTGCGATCCAGTTGCTACGTGCGGCTCGGAGTCCCGAAGCTCGAGGCAAAAATAATTCTCTTCGATGGTGTGGGTGCGTTGAACCGACGTTTCGAGGCGGAAATAATCATCGATAATTTGACATTCACGTTTGATTTTGACGTAGTTCCGGATGAGTTTCTCGGACACGATTTGTTAGTGGGTGGTGAATTATCCGACCATGCTGAAGTACGAGTAAAACAAAGGCGAGCTGTGTTAAAGAAAATCGAGTCGATTGAGAATATAGTGGAGACCAATGACGCTGGCTGGAACGAAGTGTTGAATAACAACGTGGGCAAAGTGACGGAAAATGACTATGACGTGTCAATCCGACATGTGATTGATCCAGAAATTAAACACGAACTGCGAGAATTAATTGAGAAGATACAGGAGTGAAAATGCGTATTATGTTGCAAGACGAGATGCCTGTATTTCAGAATCCACGACGACTCTCGGACGAACAGAAAAAATAAGTGAACAAAACGATTGAAGAATGGATTGAAGAGGTGTCGTACGACCAATTGTATCCGATTACGCTAGTCCCGTAGTGTTAACTGAGAAGAAAAATGGACTAATGAGACTTTGTTGTGATTATGGGTCACTGAACGAAAAAATTATTAAAGACAGAAATCCTTTGCCATTGATCGAAGATCGATGGCAAGATGCGCGAGTGTTTTCTACATTGGATTTAAAAGATGAATTCTTTCACGTGCCTGTTGAGGAAGAAAGTGTCAAGTATACGGCGTTTGTGGTGCCAGATGGGCATTATGAATTCCTAAAAGTTCCTTTCGGACTTTGTAACTCACCGACGGTTTTCCAAAGACATATTAGAGGAATTTTTCGGTCGCTAGTTACAAGTGGCGTAGTGCTTGTGTACCTTGATGACTTGATTGTTCCTGCTAAGGACGAGAAGGAAAATCTGGAGCAATTAAAAATTGTATTGAAAACGGCGAGTGAATACGGTTTGGTGATTAACTGGAAGAAATGTGAATTGCTGGTGAGAAGGGTTGATTACTTGGGATACATTGTGAAGGCCGGACAGTTCCAACCCTCTGACAGAAAGACAATAGCAGTGAAAAAATTCCCAATTCCAAAAACAGTGAAACAGGTGCAAAGTTTTTTGGGACTCACGGGGTATTTTCGAAAATTTATTCCTCAATTTGCCGTGCATGCAAGACCTCTGTCTCAATTGTTAAGAGACGGTATGAAATTTGAGTTTGGGGACAAACAGAAGGCGTCGTTTGAAAAGTTGAAGGAGGCCTTGATTGAAGGGCCAGTGCTCAAGTTGTATCGTGTTGGGGCACAGACTGAATTGCACACAGATGCGTGTATGGGCGGTTTAGGCGCTGTGTTGCTGCAGAAAGACGCAAAGGATTGCAGGTTGCACCCTGTCTACTCTGCAAGCTGGAAGACGACACCCGCTGAGGAGAAATACACGAGTTATGAGTTGGAGATACTTGCCGTGGTAAAAGCGTTGAAAAAAATTCGAGTGTATTTGTTGAACATTGACTTCAAGATTGTGACAGATTGTAAAGCATTTGTGTTAACGATGAAAAAGAAAGGCTTGTCTTTAAGAGTGTCGCACTGGGCGCTGTTAATTCAATTACACGATTGAGCATCGACCTGGTACGTCAATGCGCCATGTTGACGCATTAAGTAAAAATCCAGTTGAGATTTTACTTGTGCAGGAAGGCAGAGACGGTTTGATCGAAAAAATACAGAAAGCACAGCAAGACAATCCTGAATTGAAAAAAATTATTAATTCAGTTGAAACAGGGCAAAATGATGAATTTCCCATGTCGAAAAAAGGAGTGTTGTATCGCGAGAATGATGGGTATGAACTCATGGTGGTTCCAAAAAGAATGCAGTATGACGCCATTAAACAGGCTCACGAACAAGGACATTTTGGTTGGAATAAAATTGAGTTTATGTTGAAACATGAATTAGACGAATTCATTAAGTTATTTAAGGAGCAACGTACAAATCTCCGTGATGATCCAAGAAAGAGCATCTTAAAAATTCAGGAGGAAAACAGGAGGACATTCAACCGGAAGAGAAAATCAGCTGGAAAATATGAAGTGGGGGGTTTAGTCGCCATTCAAAGAACGCAGTATGGTGGTGGTCTAAAGTTATACCCTAAGTTTTTGGGACCGTACAAGATTGTCACGGTCATGAGGAATAATCGTTATGTTGTCGAAAAGGTCGGAGACCACGAAGGTCCTATTCGCACGAGTTCGGCAGCAGACTTTATGGAGCCTTGGGTAAAGTCTACCGAAAATTAAAACGAGTGGTTCGTGAATGACGACGATAATGGCATCGGAAAAAACGACACTGAGTGAAAATGCGGTATCGAGGACGATACCAGGGCAGGATGGCAGGTTGTAGAATCAGTGAATTAATGAGTAGGCGAACATAATTGTGGAATACGCAAATTAATAAGTAGGCGAGGAGTCGGAGGAGTCACGTCGGAAAAACAAAAGGATTAGTACGTCAAGCGGCTTTGGAGACGAACCAATAATTTCTCGTAGAATTATAAAGACTCTTTTTCCGTAATAAAAATAAATATCCTGTGCCCGGTGATTTTGATCTAACACACACACACACATATATATATATATATATATATATATATATATATATATATATCATAAGTTAGTAAGAAGTAAATTACATTGATAATATTATATTTTTTTACTGGTTTTAAAATAAAATTTTTGTAATTTGTTTTGTTGGTCATTGGAATGTTTACGATATACAGCACATGTGTTTTAATTTTTACAATTTTTACATCTGCTTTTTCTAATGCTTCTACTATATTGAAATAAGGAATATTGTCGCTGTTAAAAGTTTTAATAATTTCGTGAATTTGGGTTAAAATATTTTTATTAACGATATTTAATTTTGCCAATTGAATTTATTGTATAATGTTTAATAGTTTTTCCTTAATTACTTTCAATTGAAAACTTCATGTTATTGCAAATGTGTTTGATATTTTTTAATTATCGTTTCATTTGTCAATTACGTAAGTATTAGATCGATGACCCGTAGCTTACATTATTACAACTTTTATACCTAACATTTCAACTCTCGTAGCCAGTGCCTTCGTGAGTTTGGTTCTAGGATTGGGCCTATGAGGACGGTCCCAAAGCGGTTGAGGTTGCTAGGCGGAGTTAGCGGGATTTTGGGTCCAGTACTTTTTCTTGATACTGCGCCTGTAGTCCTTGTAAAACCGGTAGAAAAGCGAAGTTCCCACCAGTGTTGTCAAGATTATCAGGATGGTTTCCAGTCGAGTTGATACCACGTCCACCGGGTTGATTACGATCGAGTTGATAACCTAGCCCGTATTGCCCACTTTCTTGGTTTGTGTGTTTCCCATTGCGACTGTAGATGATTGCTATGAGCGGCACTATGATTTAAAGTAGTTTGGTTACTGACGATTGATGATTTGAAAAGGGTCGGTTCGGTTGAGTCGGCGAATTTTTTTTGGTTCAGTATGTTTTTTGCTGTGATGTTAGGGTGCTTGCGGAATCTTTACCACTTGCAAACTTTCGTCGTGAACTGTTGCGATGCCTGAGTCACGTTGAATTATTTTGTTGTTGACGTTGCGAGGCGCGCTGAGTATTGCCCTGATTGTTTTTGTTTGCGTTCTCTGAATGATTGCAATGTTGGACTTTTTGGCCGAGCCCCAAATCTGCAGTCCATATGCCCATATTGGTTTCAAAAATGATTTGTATATGATAATTTTTTTATTTGCATTTAGTTGAGATTTTCTGTGGAGATGCCAATAGAGGTTGTGTAAACTTGTTTAATTTGTTCCTTTTTTCCATTATATGTGTTTTCCATGTTAATTTTGAGTCTAAGTAAAGACCGAGGTATTTAACCGTCTTGACTCTAGTTATTTCCTTATTGTTGATAGTTACTGGTCTGCAGTAAACTCTCCTGAGGGCCAAGGTAATTTGTTCTGGTTTGCTTTCGTTGATTTTGATTTTCCAGGTTTTTGTCCATTTCATGATTTTGTCTGCATGAAGCTCTCTTATGACGGTTGTTGGGTTGGTATGGCTGAATAGGATAGCTGTATCATCTGCAAACGTAGTTGTTAAGAAATCTTGGTCCGTCGGTAGGTCCGCAGTGTAAATAAGGTATAAGAATGGGCCCATTACGATACCTTGAGGAACTCCTGCCTTAATTGGGTATGAGTTACTCAAGCTACCTTTGTGTTTGACAATAAATGAGCGGTCTTGGAGGTAGCTGGACAGAATGTTGTAGAATCTTACGAGCAGGTACCGGGAAATTTTATATTTGAGACCATTGTGCCACACCTTGTCAAATGGCTGAGCGACATCTAGGAATAGTCCTACGCATAATTTCTTCTGGTCTAAGGCACAGTTGATTTTGTTGACTAATTTGTGCACTTGTTCGATGGTGCTATG
Source organism: Oxycera nigricornis (assembly GCA_963942545.1). Taxonomy (NCBI): domain Eukaryota; kingdom Metazoa; phylum Arthropoda; class Insecta; order Diptera; family Stratiomyidae; genus Oxycera; species Oxycera nigricornis. The sequence continues at coordinate 78,604,984 of OZ012663.1, forward strand.
CTCGCTTCTGAATCCAAACTGGTGCTCGGGAATAAGGTTTTTCTCCACAAGGTGTGAGTTGATTTGGTCTAGCAGAAGTCTTTCAAATACTTTGGATAGAATTGGGAGCAGGCTAATAGGTCTGTAGGAAGAAACAAGGGTCTTATCCTTGCCAGTTTGGGGATAAGTACGATTTTAGCGTCTTTCCATGTTCGTGGAAAGTTGTTGTTGCGGAATATGGCATTGAAAATCTGGAATATAGCCATTTTTCCCGAGAGAGGGATTGCTTTCAAGTGTTTTCCGGTGATTAGATCGTGTCCTGGGGCTTTGTTGTTGTTCACTTCGCGAATTTTTCTGTTTAGCGCAGAGAAGGTGAATTTTAGAGGTTTGATATTTTTGTAGTTGAGCGTTAAAGTAGGGGGATCATGGGGGTGGTTGTTGATATCATGAGGGGTGAAGACTGCTGCTAGATGCTTCGCAAATGTTTCTGCTTTTCTGTTGTTATCGGCGATCCAGTTACCTTTAGTGTCTCTGATTGGGGTCTCCGCTTGTATCGGTTTCTTAATTCTCTTGGTAACCTTCCATACTGAGTAATTGGATTCGGCATAGTGGTCCACACCAGCTAAGAAATCCTGAATTTTGTTTTTATCGGCGTTAAGTGCGCGTTTGAGGGTTTTGATGGCTTTATTTAGAGCGTTTTTAGCTCTTGTGGATCTTGTCTTTTGCCATATTTTTTTCGCTTTCCTCTTTAGGCTTAGCAGTTCGAGTACTGACTTGTTGTGTCGGTTAGGAGTTCTATCATCAGTTGTTGGTTGAGGAAGGGTTGCTTTCTCTGACCATTACGTAATTGTGGATGTGAGATAGGTGAGGGTGATATAACCTTGAAGATAGTTAGCCTATCAGATCGTTGTCCTTTTGAACGAAAAACACTAAACAAATTGGAAAACTCCGCTTTAGAAGATGCTTTGTTTACATGATTTTGGAACAAAAGCGATTGCATGTTCCTGTAAGTGGTGATATTATTTGTGAGAAAGCGAAAGTTATTTTTCATCGCCGTTCCACAAGCTCCAATATCAGGCTTAATGCAAGCAGCGGATGGTTAGATAAATTCAAGAAGCGCTACGAAAAAAGATGTTTAAAAATGGTAGGTCACAAACTATTAAGTGATGAAGCTGCTATCGGTATTGTTGAAATGGTCCGTTAACAGGTAACAATATCAGTCTTAGAACCACACATTTGACCGATAAACAAAGAAGAAAACTAAATTTAATCATGGAAAGTCATTCGAAGTTCTTTGCGGAACCTGATGAGAAATTGACTTATACTACCACTGTCGAAGGGGAAATACGCACTACAAGCAATGACTCCGTATATTCCAATGGCTTTGAAAGGAGAATTCGAGAAAGTAGAACACAATCTTCTTCAGGACGGGATAATAAGGCCTTCTGAATCCCCCTATAACTCGCCAGTTTGGATCGTCCCAAAGAAACCGGACGCATCCGGCAAAAAATGTTTCGAATTGTGATTCATTGCCGCAAACTCAATTAAAACACCATTGCGGATAAGTATCCAATACCTGAAATAGACGAAATTCTGACAAATCTAGGGAAGACCAAGTTTTTCTCTATAATAGACCTCAAAAGCGAATCCCATCAAACTCCACTCAGAGAATGTGACATACCAAAAACCACTTTTTCCATCAACAACGGGAAATTCAAATTCACTCGCCTTTCATTTGGTTTGAAGAACTCACCTTTCATATTCCAGTGAACTGTCGATGACATACTTCGACAGCATATATGTAGGTGTACGCTGTTACGTCTATATCGATGATATTATAATCTTCGGTACAGACGAAACCGAGCACTTCAGGAATTTAGAGTTAGTTCTGAAAACATTAGAAGTTAGGTAAGTGTAAGTTTTTGAAAAACAAAATAGAGTTTTAGGATTTATAGTGAGTCGCGATGGGATCAAAACGAACCCCAAAAAGTTCAAGCAATTGCAAACATGCCTACACCTAAAACACTTAAAGACTTGAGGTCTTTTTTAGGAATGCCAGGTTACTATAAAAGATTTATCGAAAACTACGCAAAAATTGCGAAGCTCTTTATTTCGCTACTAAGAGGGGAGGATGGACGAGTGTCCAAATTTTTTTTCAGAAAACAAATTATCCATCTAAACTCAAAAGCCATCCATGTCATTGAAAATTTAAATGACTGTCAAATTTTTAAGAAGGTAATGCTGACACATCCTAATTTCGATAAAGAATCCCAGCTTCCCACTGACGCGACGGACTACGCAATTGGCGCAGTCCTTTCTTAAGAAAACAAACCCATTGTCTCTCTCTCCAGAACTCTTACAAAGACCGAAGAAAATTATGGCACCAATGAAAAGGAGATGCTTGCCATTATTTGGGCTCCTAATTCCTTACGCGGCTACCTATACGGATCTCGAAAGGTCAAAATATACACTGATCATCAACCGCTCACTTATGCCCTTAGTGGTAAAAATACAAATAGTAAAATAATGAGGTGCAAAGCCATCCTTCAAAAAAATAAACACGAGCTCGAGTATAAAATGACCTCCCAAACCAACTGTAATCAATTCACTTACACCCACGGAACATAGCGATAAAATTTCATCGCACAACCTCATTCCCACCGTTGAAACTCCTATTAACGTCTTTAGAAACCAAGTTATTTTGAAAATTCGCGAAGAACACAGTTACCAACTTGAAAATTCCTTCCCGAACTATACGAGGCACACCATCATCAAGCCTCAGTACACAGCCGACATCATAAACCTATTTAAAAGATACCTGAATCCACACACTCTAACAGGTCTTCTAACCAGCGAAGAAATTCTGGGCAGAGTACAAGTAATTTATAAAAATTAATTTGGCAGTTACCGAATACGGTACACACAAAAATGTGTTAAGGATATTCCCAATGAAATGGAAGAGGATCAGAAAATCCTGCAAACACATAGAAGAGCTCATCGAAATGCCGAGGAAAACTATTTGCAGGTACTTGAAAACTTTTATTTTCCCAGGATGTCAGCTAAAATAAAGCACCTGGTAAAACCTTCTTCAGTTTGCAAGGAAAACAAATACGAACGGCATCCCAATAAACCCTTTATAAATTCTACTCCAATCCCCACATAACCCGGTCACACGATTCATATCGATATATTTAGCACCGAAAAACATCGAGTTCTGACAGACGTCGACAAATTCTTCAAGTTTGGACAAGCCAAAGTAATTGCCTTGCAATCCATAGCAGACATCAAGCAACCTCTGACTGATTTGCTTTTCTTTTTTTGTGTACACGAAATTTTCGTAATCGACAACAAAATTTCACTCCAATCTGCTTCCATAACTTCATGAATGGAAGACGACCCCAAAAATAAAGTGAATAAATCACCACCATACACAAGGGAGGTTAATGGCCAAATCGAACGCTGGCACAACACACTCACGGAAATAATGAGGTGCTTGAAAAAGATGGACTACCCAGACCCTTCGAAAATCTTCTACAACGTGCCGTTAACGAATATAACTTTGCCATACACTCCACTTCCAAAAAGAAACCAATTCGGCTACATTTTGACCGTATCCCAGAAAAAGATCTGGAAGACATAGAGAAAATTAAGCTACCAAACGTCGAGCGGCAAAAACAACAACAAGACACAGACATGAAGAATCACAATAAGACGAGACAAACCAACAAAACAATACGAGGTAGTTGAAACTGTATACGTAAGACTAAATAAAAGAGTAGTATCAAGACTGACAGTAGGGTGTAAACAAGAAATAGTGAAAGAAAATAATAATTCTACAATTTTAACTGAATCCGGAAAGATCATACACAAAAATCACATTCGTAATTAATTTTTTTTGGTTTCAGACTCCTTTTTTATGCTTTCAACGCAAACTTTGAAATTCTGGAATTAAGGAACTCCCAGGTTATATCCTTCTATACTGGCATGGCAAAAATACAAAACGGGAATTTTAAATTGATCCACTCTTTCGACATCGATCAGTACGAACGATTCGTAACAGACATCGAACCAATCCTGAATCTATTGGAAGTTAAGCAATATCCTTTCTCATCCCACCTGTCCCACGAGGTTCAGCAAATCCAAGACCTTATTCGTAACCTGAATATTCGAAAAACTAAGAGATCACTCGACTTTATTGGCACTACATGGAAATGGATTACGGGTAATCCAGATCACGAGAATTTTCTCACTATAAAAGATAAACTTAATAATGTATTAGAAAATAACAATAAGCTAATCATAATAAACAAAATGTACAATGCTAGAATAAACAGTATCACAAAAGTTGCTAACGAAATTCAAAAATTATTTAAAGAAAGTAATAAAATAAATCTTAACGCGATACTAGATATCCAATTTAGAATATCTTTGGTAAAAGAAGAATTGAAAAATATTAACCATGCTATTTATTGGGCTAAATTAGGTGTAATTAACTCAGTCATTTTATCAAAAACAGAAATCAAGCTAGCGACTGGCATTCTAGATAAAGGCCTTCTGCCATATTCCACAATTGAAGAAGCTTTAGACTCCTTAGAGGCAAAAATTATTTCAAATATGTCATCAATGCTGTACGTTGTTAATATTTCAATTACCAAAAGCCTAACCTATGAAACTTTGTTAATTGAAGCAGTTAAGAACAAACATGTTATTAATGACATTAAATTTAGTAAAATTATGAAAAATAGTAATAAAATATTTGGCGTAATTAAAAATTGTAAAAACATAAAATTGTTAACTATTTGTAAACCTGATGAAATTGTGGACATTTCTAACACTTTATGCATCCCGAACCTTGTGAAAAGCCTTACAGCCATCTGTAATAGGACTAGCAACGCTCACATTCTTACCATAGAAGAAATCGAATCTGGTGCCATACTCCTCAACCAATTCTCTGGCAAAATCGAGACGAACTGAATATCACATAAATTAGATGGGACATATTTAATAAAATTCCACAACACCAGCCTGACGATCAATGGAAAAACGTTCATAAATCGAGAAGCGGCAGCAATAAAGGTACTGCCTAGTACTACAGCCATCTCCAGAGATCAAGACACAACAGGAAATACTCTCGCTGAAGATGATGAAAGATCTTCACATAAATAATACAAGTGAGATTCGACTGATAAAAACTGAAACCAGCATACACCAAATGGCGACATCCTGATTTCTTGCAATTTTCGGATCCTACCTCGCATTCATCCTCATTGGTAGGCTATGTCCAGGTTTTAAACGGAAACCCATTGCTACAACCATCGAATTTAAGCAAGCACCGGAACTACCTCCACCACCTCCGGCAGCAGTCGAAACGTCTCCAAACCCAGAGCAACGACCAACAGCCAAAAATGTACGATTCAACGATATCGATTTTTTTAGCGATCGTGGACTATGGCATTTGAACGTGGGCGAGTTAACACCTGCACGCGCAACAAATAATTGCTGACGACAGGGCTGCATAAGGTTTGACGACCATCGTTGCAACAAATGCAATTTCCATAAATTGGAAATCTGCAATCATTGCAATTAAAACATAGGTGTTAAGCAGTATTGTAATCAGCTTTTAATTCAGTTCATTTTTGTATTCAATTCGATAAACATCAGGCTCAGCCCTGATATTGTTTTATTTTTTAAAACAACCACATTTAATTTAATTTAACCTATATGTATGTAGATATAAAAGATAATAAAAACGCGGCTAAAATAGTTAAAAAATAATTTTATTTATGATATGTTATAAGCTACTTATGAGCTTCTCGTCCTAATTATAACTGAGGTAATCTACTTTACTAATCTAAAAATTAAAATCGCAGTCATGTGTTGTGTCCGCGTGATCTATTTCTTTTTTGATGACGCTCTGTGGGTAAGGAATTTGTTGGTGTCATGTTTATTGCAATTGCAAAGAACATGTTTAGCATATGACCTTCTTTCTTTACGACTGTTTGGGATATTTTGCAATTTTTTGTTTCCTGAAGTGATGATTCATGGGAATTCTGGATTTAGCGTTTGCTGGGTGGTAACTCCTCCCCTTTAAGTTTGAGCGTCCTCGATCCATGGTTTTTTTAAAGAACGGAATGTTGGGAAGACTGATGCCATGGGGGGATGTTTATGGCTTTGCATTCTCCTCGATGAATCCTTCAGGAACCATAGGTGCGTTTACTGTCTGGATGTTGATTTCAGGTTGCCTTGATTCCATTTTTTGATAATGGTGAGTAATTTTGGCATTATGGCAATGGTAAAAAGCATGGAATAAGGCCATAGCATGACCATTCACCGAAATGTTTTTCTTCCTTTACAAAGCTGATTAACTTTGTATTGTTGGTGTTTAGGTATTTTGTTCCATTTAGTTTCACTTGTCTTTAAAAGCCGTTAATCAATACAACACTTGCTTCTATTTCCACGATTGATGGGATATGATGACGGTTACTTTTGTTACAATATGCTTCCTTATTTTCTATTAATTTTGTAATACATGTTGAGGCTATGGCTATGGCTTTGTTTTTACAAATCAAGAGATTGCCAAAAGTTTTAAATTTATTTCTTTATCCTAGTATTTTCCTTTTTGCTTTTAAAATGGAGTCGTAGTCGATTAAGTTTAAAATGCTATCATTTTTGACTGGTTTTAACATTTTTTGATATTCAACAGTTTCAGTCATTGGAATGTTCACAACTTATAAAATATGACCCTTATTCTTTGCAATCCTTACATCTGCGATTTCTAATGCTTCTATTATATTAACATATGGAATGTTATCCTTATTGACACTTTTCATTATTTCCAAAATTTCGGCAGTATATAAAACATTCATATCTCATCATCATCAATGGCGCACCAGCCCAAATCGAGCCTTGGCCTCCCGAAGACACTGCCTCCAACTGTCTCGGTCCAGCGACCGCGTCCTCCAATTAGCTAATCCCAGCAAGGATTCGCTGTCGTTGTCAACTGCATCCTCCCATCGTTTGCGTGGTTTTCCTGGTGGCCGGCTTCCTGTTGCTCGGCCTTTCATGGAGCGCTTGGGAATTCGCCTGTCATCCATACGCTCTACATGGCCAGCCCACTGAAGTCGTAGCAGTTTCGTCAGAATCGATACCGGTGGCTCGTCATAAAGAGCGTACAACTCATGGTTGTACCGGATTCGCCAGTCCGGTCCGTCCTTCACGGGCCCCAGAATCCGTCTCAAAATGCGGCGTTCGAAGACGTCAATCCTTTTTTCTGAGGCTTGAGTCAAAGTCCATGTTTCACATCCGTAAATCAATACAGGACGGATGATCGTTTTATAGACGCGCAGCTTATTTTTTCGGTGCACTTTGTTACTTTTAATCACCGAGAGGACTGAAAAGTATATTTTATTGGCTAGACCAATTCGCCGTTCAATTTCGTCCTTTTCATTCCCGTCTTTGGCGAGGTTGACACCAAGATAAATAAAAGAGTTAACGCTTTCCACACTGTAGTTATTTATCGTCATGTTTTGTCTATTTGGCGTCTTTTTCCTTGACTGGATCATATATTTGGTCTTGTTCACATTGACCCTTAGGCCGACTTGCCTAGCCGCTGACTCCAGCTCAGTAAACGCTTCTTTGGCACGAGATAGAGATCGGGCCATGACGTTGATGTCATCGGCGTACGCTACTATTTGAGTAGACTTAAAGAGTAGCGATCCCGCATTGTCTACTGCAATCTTCCTGATGACATACTCTAGGGCCAAATTGAAGAGTGTGGGGGCGAGGCCATCACCCTGTTTAAGACCTGAGCTAGTGTCGAAGCTTTGAGTCAGATCTCCTTGACATCTGACTTTAGATCGTGTGTCGGTCATCGTTAGTCTGGTCATTCGTATAAGTTTGCTAGGTATCCCAAAATCAAGCATTATTTTATATAGTATATTTCGATCTATACTATCGTATGCTTGTTGGAAGTCTACGAAGACCTGGTGCACGTCAATATTGTATTCCCAGCACTTTTCCAGCACCTGTTTTACTGAGAATAGTTGATCTATCGTCGACATACCGGATCTGAATCCGCCTTGGTATTCGCCAATTATTGTGGAAGTGTACGGTGTCAATCTTTTTTCAATAATTTTGGTCAGGATCTTGTAGGACGTACTCAGCAGTGAAATGCCTCTGTAGTTGTCACATCTAAGCTTATCTCCTTTCTTATGTATGGGACATATGATGGCCGTCCGCCAATCATCAGGTAATTTTTCATCGACCCATGCCTTGGAGATGATCTGGTGGAGGCGGTGTGTTAGTATTGGTCCACCTTTTTGAAGGAGATCTACTGGTAAATTGTCGATTCCGGGTGCTTTATTTGGTTTTTGCTGTTGTATGGCTGCTTGCACCTCTTCAATAGATGGTATTGACGAAGATGGACTGCATAGGTCAGCATCTTCAGGAATCGTTATTGGCAGGGATGTAGTTACTGATGGTGGGTTTAGTAGCTCACATCTACAGTGTTTGATTTGGCTTATTGTATTGATTCAACATTGTTAAGTTGTTCTTTTTTTATTATTTTTATTTTGAAACTTAATGTTATCGCAACGTTATTCAACACGGAACTATCTTGTCGGATTACATTTAATAATTTATTTGTTACATTAGTAATTTCGTTAATTTTCTTTTATAGTTCTTCATTTCATCTTCATTTAGTTTGCCATTTACAAGTACAAGATCATCATAGTAGTCGGGATCTCCGGCAATCCATTTCCATGCCGACCCTATGAAATTTAAGGATCTTTTCTAAACTTCAGTACTTCAGTGTACTCGATTAGGTTTTTAGGCGAGCGTAAATCGTTCTGTATGAGGGGATAATATGGATTAATTGGCGGGATTCGCTCGGAGGTTAAAGATGATACTTGGGATGGAAAATTTCGACACTAGTCTAATTTTTGCATTCTAGCGGTTCTTATTTCGAGGGCTACAATTTGTGAGTTTGTGTAGTCGTAGCACTTGTATATTAGCGCTCGCCAAAGTGATGAATGAAAATCTGTAAAATTTAATTTCGAATATGGGTTTTATGAATGTTTCTTACAGATTCCGTAGTTATAAATGTGGATGTATCTTCTTTAACTATTTCTTTTCGATATTTCGGGGCAAGTTTGCGATTTGCCCGCGATCATAGATTTTTATGGGTTCCTTATTTTTGTTATGGTAAGTCAAATTTTTATCTTGGGTTTTCTTAAGCTTTTCGATGTTTTTAAACCGTCAAGTTGTTCGGGACTTGTTGAAACAATTCTGCCGTAAAATAACTCGATAGGCTTCTTATTAATTGTGGAGAGTATGGAGTTATTATATTCGAAAACGAAATGTTCGAGTAATTCCTTGAAATTTCGATGAACTCCGTCAGTTTTGAGGCATCTCTTTATTTCTGTTAGAGTTCTGTGAAATAACTCTACTTGTCCGTTTACCTCGCTTTTGTAAGCTAGGGTACGGTAAATTTCAATTTTCGGCTGGTCTTGCATAATAAATGTAAGGAATGTTGAGTTCAAATAGAGTTCACCGTCGATACCAATGCATTTGGGGACACCTATGAAAAAAGGAATTCGCAAAGAGGTGTTCGGACGCGCAAATTTGAAAAATTTATCAATGGCGGCGAATATCAAATGCTTTTCGGTAAGATAGATATCGATGTGGAGGATATTGACTTATTGGGGTGCCTGCCATACTTATTCTTTTTGCATGTGTTGCATTGTTTGACAATTTGTTTGATTTTATTGTTCATTTTGGGAAAATTGTAACTTTCAAAAATTTGGATTTTCTTTTCTTGTGCGATTGTGATGATGACTTCTTGTTGATCAGTTTCGATTTGAATATTTTGAACTTCCTTTTGTGTGAACCTAATTTTGTGATCCTTAAAGAATAGAGGATAAATGTTTTGAATTTGAACCATCAATTCTTCCTGAGTTTTTATTCTTTGTAGGATATTTGGATTCAGATATTTTTTTAAATATTTTTATTAGATTTTCCTTGGTGTATTAGGGCTCAGTAAATACATGTTTTTTCTAGTTGGTAATTTGTGACATTACCAATTTTAAGGATGAGTTGTGTGCGAAATGCATTGATGGATATTTCTACAGAAGGAATAAGGTTTTGGGAAGAACTGTCGTTGCTGTGGGCAATTGGCATCATTGAATTTATTTGCGTTGGCCTGGAGAGTGCGTCAACAATAACATTTGCTTTCCAGGTATGTACTTTATTTCATGATTATATTCCTCAAGGATAGCTTTCCAGTGCTTAATTTTTACGTTAAAGTTTTTTTGCTCAATTCATAAGTAAGGAGCTGACAATCAGTGAATGTTTTGACTTTCCTAAGACCGTAAAGATAGATGCGCAGAGATTTTAGCGCCCAAATTGGTACCAACATTTCTCTTTCATTGGTTGGGTAACATTCTTCGGTTTTACTTAATTTCCGAGAGAGGTTAGCGATAGTTCTTTCATCTTGCGACAGGATAGCGCCAACGGCATGCTGAGATGCATCCGTAGTTAAATCATAGTGTCTCTTGAAGTCAGGGTAAGTGAGGATGACATCCTGAGAAGCAAGAGAATTATTTGGCCTTGTGTTGACATGTTTTTCGGTATGCGGCCTTCTTTTCCGCGAAGAAGTGCAGTTAATGGATTAGCTATTTTAGCGTAAATCTTTATGAACCGGCAATAATAGCTTGCCAAGCCTAAAAATGATCTCAACTCTATTAGTGTTTTGCATCTGTGAAATCTACAATAGCTCTAACCTTTTCAGGGTTTGTTTTGATTCCATCCTCAGATATGATGAAACCGAAAAATTCAAAGGAGTCCTTACACTTGTCGATTTGAACTTCCACGTTTGTTGCTTGTAGAGTGGTGAATATGTGGTGGATGTTTTCCATTTATTCATTCTCTGTTTTCGCACAGATGACGATGTCATCGATGTAAACATAACATCTGGTACCAATGTGGTCTCTCAAGATGTCGTCGAGAGCCGTTTGTAAAATTGAGGATGCAATTTTTAATCCGAAGGGAAGCCCAGTGATCTCGTTCTTCCCGTTGTTGGCAGTAAAGGCGGTTTTCTCTATATCAGATTCCTTCAATGGAATCTAGTTTGATGATGGTGAAGAATTTGTTGTGACCTAAATTTGCAAGTACCTCATTGATTTCCAGTATTGTGTATCGGTCAGTTATAGTGACCGTATTCAACTTCCGATAGCCTATGACAACACGATGTTTTTTTTATTCCAGAAGCGAAAATTTCAGGTTGAGATGATCAGGACCAAATAGGTTCAAGATGGAGAAATGAGTTATTTCAACAATTCTGCCGACTGAGTTTACTATGAATGGATTTTCGTTAGGGTATTTATTTTTAACATGAATTGGGTGTATGTTATTCTTATTAGATCCCGTATCTATCAAGAATATCATACTTCCATTCCTCGTACTATACTCAAAGTACGTAAGCGAAGAGCTCGTTAATCTTAAAAATGAACATCTTGGTTTTCATGAGAATAAGAGTGAACGTTTGTGGGGCCAGGTATTTCTGGGTTGTTAGGGTGCTGAAAATTATGCAAATTGGTTTGCACCATGTGATCTGGTGGAAATTAGACTGTATCTCTTAGCTGAAAATATTCTATCAAAGCCTCTAAATCTCTATCTGCTGTATGATAAGAAGTTTCGTTGCGGATTTAGGGTGCTTTATTGAAATTTGGTTCAAGTTTTCTAAGCTTAGACTTAGTGGAATGTAGGCAAACTGTCTGGGGACGATTGTGGTAGTTGATGGCTCGTGAGTGGATGAAATGATCTACATCCGTTTGTTATGGAATGAACAGTTGGCGAACGATATCGCTTTGAAATTTCAACGCAACAAGGCTTTCGTCTTGTTGGCCTCAATGAGGCAATGAACTCTTGTGTCGTCCAGACGAATTCAGGTTCGGTCGCTACCTACCTAGAGGGGTGATGGCTGCTGGCAGGCCAGCTCAGCTCAGCTCAGCGCGTAATGTCGTGGGTAAGTTCTCTAGCATCAGTCCCGAATCTCATTTCCAGAGATTCAGCCTTCAATAAAACAATAAAAATTGACCAAACAAAACAAAACATACTATCCATTTTGCGAGGCTATACCCTCTACGTTACTTTTCCAAAGAATTCTCGCGTGCATACCGAGATAATACCACGTTCAAGACCTACCCGAGAGAGAAAAAAAAATCTTTACGTTACTTCGATCTACGAGTGAAATTCCGAAGATACTCAAAAAAAAGAGAAGAAAAAACGAAAGACTACCGTGTACAAGAACAATCTCTCGGGTGGCCGTGCTACTCTCGATAAGGAAGACGAGCTTCAGCGGAGCTCGCCAGACGCAGATGTCGCTGCCTGAGCCCGCCCTACCATGGCGCTTGCGTGTCAGCATGTGTTGTGTACACTAGGCCCACCAATTACTTACCTCAGCTGGGGTGAACCCTGTTCCTTAAAGCCAGAAGGAGGGAGGACCCTTAGGGAAATTCTCGCTGATTAGGGTTTTAATCCATGTTAATTATTTTCCAACCTGCCTTTTCCAATTTATAATTCATTTTTCTGGATTTCTATTATTCATAATCTTGGGTTTATGCATTAAGATAGAGAGTTAACCAATTTTCATCAATGATATTCATGGAAACTAAGTACCAAACCAGTGTTTTGTATATTCAATTCAATTCCTTCACGTGGATATTTATGAACATGCATCAAATATATATTTGTAGATGATTTTTTTTTCAAAATAATTTTTCTCTTTGTAATAACTCCATCCGCTTTAAAACCGGTTTAGATGCATTTTGTTTAATATGAAAGATAAAGGAACAAAAAAATGATAATTTTACTTAATACTCTAAAATAGTTTATGTGCTTTACTACATATAGTTAAGAAACAATCAAAGCAAATGAAAACCATACACATTAGCAACAGTGCAGATAAAATTGATACCATCAATTTTGCTGGACAAGCAAGAAAAGTTAGACTACTATGACTACTACTCAATCTTTACATATTTGGTTTTTTTTTCAATTAATGCACAGTTGATTATTTACTGTGCATTAATTAATTTCAATATGTTGAACTATTTATATTTTCACTTATGTATTTCTGTCTCCATTCCATTTCGTGATATCTTCGCTTGGGTTACATAATATTTGTAAATTATTGTAACGAGATTATGTATTTGCATTCAGATTATATATATTCACGGTTTACTAATTGTGTGTTTTTTTGCATTCACTTTTCGGCTTATTCTATACTTTTGAAACTTATAAATTATTGATAACTATCTACTGAATATTACTTTTCGTGATTGTTCAACAATCTGTTCTTGAAGAGCTCTTCATCTAGTATCTAACTTAGAGTTTAGCCTTTGAATTAATTTTTAAGAGCGATGATTTTTTGCATATTTTACTGGTTTATGCAATGTTGTGTGTTATATTTACTAGCGATTGAAATTTTCTAGAATAAAATAGCAAAGGACGATTTTTTTTGTTTAGATGAAATGCCTAATCAACTATTTCAGAGCGCGTAATGCTTTCATCTCATTAGTTAATTAAGATACTTCCTGAACTGCTTGATGGTTTGTTCATGAGTTTCCCAAGCAATCAAATCGCTCTACTCCCAACAATTTTCGGTGAAAATCTTCATCAGCTCGAGAAAATGCACGGGTTCCAAGTTCAATTTGAAAATATTTTGACAAACTAGCTAACTTTCAAATAACACCGTCATCCCCTCCGGTTCTCAAACAAAATTTCAAAAACACGCGAAATCAAAGGAAGCGCAGAACTCTTGATCCACACCTCCATACATTTTTCACATGGTCACGTCGAAATGCTTCAATTTCCACGTGTTCAGATATAACCACACTTGTAACTGATTAGTCGCAAAAATTCAGCATATTAAACGATGCTTTGAAGTCTAGTCACAAAAGTTGAAAAACGTGGGACCAATTAGGGGCCAGATTCCGCGCTTTTTCACATTTCAAGTTTGTTTTGAAGCGAATAGAAAACTAATTGTTTGACTCGAAGCATATTTTCACTCTTTCTCGGGACTCACAAGAACCTCTATTTTTCAGAAACTTAACAAACATCTCGATAAATTTTTCGGAAATCTCCTTTGTTCAGTCTTGCATTCACCCCGAAAAGTCAATCCGTTCCTCAAAACTTTCCGTCCGGGTGACCGACATGAACCAGACTCCCCGTTTGTCTATCTCCAGCGACTTTACTCCCGATCCGATAACGGTTCTCTCACAAGAACCGGTCGGGAAGTTGCCAAATCAGATTCCCTGGTTCGAGCGCTGTAAGCTGGTTTTCGAGACGACATGCTTGGGCGCGGGGTTACCGCTTTTGAATGACCCAAAAATATTTTTGTTTGTTTTTTAACTTCCCAGTATGTGGGAAGTTCTTATAATCGCCTCGAAAATCGAAATTGAAATTTTCAACATTTCTTTACGTTTTGTGGTCTATAGTGTATATATAAAGTGTTTTTAGAAAAAGCATAACTCACGTAAACAAAGTTGTATCGACTTCGTTAAGGTGTCAATCGAAGCGTCTTTGCAATTTTAGGAGTTGATTAGTTTTTGAGCCACTTCGGTCAAGGGCGTTTGTTGTTTTGCCCCTTTGAAGGTCATTTCTGTCATGCATTATATCTCGCGGACCAAACATCAGGTTTGTATTTTTAAGTTGTCAATCGACGCGTATTCACATTTGTGTGATTCTATCAAAATTTTTTTAAAAATCGTTGGAGCCATTTTTTTATTTATTAAAAAACTGCAAAAAATTAGGCTTTTTTCATAAACAAAGTTTTTTTTAACTTGATTTGCGCAGCAAAGTAATAAATGTTAATAAAATTCATATACTCCAATCAGCGTTTGTAACAACAGCAAAACTTTTTCTCATTATGACGTAAAAATAATAAATTAAAAATTAAAAATTAAAAATCATAAGAAGTCATCAGGATTTTCAAAAAAGATGTTTCAGCCGTTTTTTCAAATTAATAAAAGAAAATGCGGAAAATTAGGATTTTTTCATAAAAAATAAAATTTTATTTTCACAGCTCAGTAATAAATATTTATAGAATTTATTTACCCCCATCATTTTTTGAAGAGAAACCACCAAAACTTTTTTCCATGAGTTTGGAAAAAAAAACTAAATTAAAAATAAAAAATCATTTAAAGTTACCATGTCAAAAAGGTTCATACGAATGATATTACCTTATATCTTTTATTCTAAAGACATTGTTGTAAAGTCAATTAATGTTTTATAATATTTGCATAATTTGAGCAGATTTTGCATAGTCTTCACTTAAGACTAAAGCTTAAATTTTGAAAACCAAAAAAAAATCAAATTTGCATTTGTGCTAATCAACGTTTTGAATGATAAAATGTTTTGTAGTCAATACTTTGCAAAATCCTATGCTTTAAAAAGCTTTCATCAAAGAAAAAATTGTAGTTTTTAGCAGTTTTGTTCTTTGGTGTTCGTTTCAATTAGTTTTTCCATCATCATTTGTAATACATTTTACTTTTTACATGTAATTAAACCGATTATTAACAGCATATTTAATGTTTTTTAAGACCAGCTGAAAATAAGAAATAATTATTAGTCTCATCGATTTAAAATCGTAAAAAAAAAATTCAATGATTATGTCGAAGTCATGGCAATTTTGAAGAAAATTATCTGAAATGGCCATTACGCGAGAAAATTTCTTCAGTGGGCGTAATAACAAAAACTGCATTCACTTTTGCTAGCGCTCTTTGGTCCTTCAAGCATCGATATAAAAATAATCCATGCCGTGCGACATTACACATTGGCTCCGGTCTTGGCTGGGGTTTTGAGAGAAGAGAGAAGAAATACGGTGGGAATTCTTAAAAGGTTAGCAATGGGTATGTTGGAAACGACGTTGAATATTATAAGGTTCAAAAAAATGTGGTGGTGGGTCAAATGGTTCCGGAAAATATCGTTGAGGGAAGACAGAGGGAGCTTCTTGAGTTGGGTATGACGTGGTAGAATGGGCGGAGTTGGTTGCATAAGACGTGCTTTTGGGTTTGAATTGTTTGCATATTGTACCCAATAATTAAGCGATAGGGCTTGCGGCAAGTTCATTTATACTTGATAATTTTGGAAGCAAACCTTTGAGACGTCTTATGAAGGTATTGAGTGCTTTATCGATCTTATTAAGACGCTTCTAGCCTCAGGACCCATTTTTAAACAAGAAATTTCACTGAGTATTAGCGATAGACGCTGGTATACGGCTTGATAGTATATTTGGATACTATTACTTCCTTTTACCAAGCATGTCATCTGATACTCTAATGTTCCCAGATCTCGTTTATCGGCGTAGTGCATTGTTACGCACTTAGAAATACGCTCCCAGTTTAAGAAAGTGTTATATGATTCGAGGGCCATATCAGCCCGACCAACTATCTTGTTTCTAATTACACTTAGTATGCTTTAATATTGAGGCGTGGGACGGGGTCCCTTTAAGGGGTTCATAAAGATTTAAAATTCTTTCGGCACCCGTTTTCCAGGAGCTAAACTCGCCTGGTTCACCCAAAAATTCTTGTAGACATTTCACTATGTCTGGTATCTGCTCGAAGCTGGATATGTTAACGACTTGATCAGGATTTATTGGTTGATCGATATCAAGATTTACATTAAGTTGAGGGTTCAATATGGAATTTATGATTCCACGGCCCTCTCGTGCAAGTATGCTCGACACTAACATTTCTATGTGTCTCACTGTACTTTGAGGATCTCCCGCTTGAGCCCATGATTTGCGGCAGGAGCATCTATATTGTCTGCTTGCGCTGCGTTACCACCTACAGCGTCGGCATTTTAGACCAATCAGGGTGGTTGAATTATATTTTCTTTTCGCGACTTTTTTGAATATTACCTTCTAGGTAACGCGAAAAGTACAATTCATTTTCGCTTCACTTAACTCGCGATGGATTTAATTTATTGGAAAAAATGCAACAAATAATTTTCAGTAAACGAGATACAACTTACATGATTATCATCCTCTTAATTTTTGGTAACTGGAATGGCTAGAACGGCATGAGCGGCTCTCAACAGTGCAGACTCCTTTTTTCTTGGATGTTCTCGTTTTTGGTACGATTCGGACCTCGGAGTGGTTTCGGATCGAATCGTTACCTTTCACTCTACACTTGCGGACGTTCGAACTTCATTGACTTAAATCTGACTTCGGCGCCAGATAATAATAACGCGATCAAAGTAGTTAGAAATAATTTTTTATATGATATGTTATAGGCTACTTAAGAGCTGCTCGTCTTAATTGCTATTGAACTAATCTACCTTACTTATCTAAAAATGTAACTTCGCAGTCAGGTGTTTTGTCTACGTGATCTATTCTCTTTTTGATGACGCTGCACACGCGCTCCAGAAGCTCTGTGGGAAAGGAATTTCGGTGTCATGTTTATTGCAATTGCAGAGAATATGTTTTGCATATTGCATATGATCTTTCCTTACGTTAAACAAGATTGTTTTTGCTATTTTGCTGTTTCTTGAAGTGATGATTCGTGGGAATTATGGATTTAGCGTTGCTGGGTGGTGATATATACATATATATATATATATATATATATATATACATATAGATGGAATTATGAAGAAAAAGAAAATTGAAAGATTATCTTATTGGTTAAATAAGCCTGGGAAAGAGAACGGAGCTCCGTCATGCCACGTGGCTTCACAAAATAATGAAGAAAAGTTGAAAGAAGTCGTTTAAAAATTCTAGACAACTATTGGAAGCTGTAAGCTTATAGTAGCAAAACACAACAAACTACAGTGTACTATAGAATAATGGGGTTAAAATGTATTCCGCTAAGCCAGTACAATCCATGAGGATTCAGTAAGTGTGCTTCCCAGGAGCGGCAGATTTGACCGTGCTTCATGTGACATGAATTGCGCTAGTAGTGACTTCGGGGTAAGAAAACTCTATAAATTTGGGTTGTTTGGCAGCTTTCAAACATCATTCTAAGCCAGAATGTTTTGATAGGACATTGATTACAGTAAATACATTATACACAGTAGTAAGAACCACACTTTCCCATCTTTTATACAGGTGTGCGGAAATACGAAGCAAACAAGCAAACAACAAGAATTGTTTTTGGACAGATTCTATTCTCGTATCATGAACTCCGAAATGTTGGTTCCATACATTGCAGGCATATTCAAGTAATGGGCGAACAAGTGAGGTAAATAACGGTTTAGTTAGGCACAGATTTTTAAACTTTTTGGCTCGTCTTTTAATAATACCAAGCTGTTTATGAGCTTTGGAGAGAATAGTATCGTAGTGCGAATTGAAGCATAGTTTCTTGTCTAGGACAACTCCAAGGTCAACAATGTTTTCTTTCATATCCAATACCGTATTGTTAAAAACGTATGCATTGTTCAATATTGTGGTTTTACGGGACAAAGTCATTACAAAACATTTCCCAACGTTTAGATGTAGTTTGTTAACATCACACCATTGTTTGAGGGAAGTTAGTTTTGATTGGAGGAAAACAGTATCAGATTGAGACTTAATGGTGTGATATATCTTTAGATCGTCAACGTAAAGAAGATGTGATACGTCCGAGAGTTTTACAGATAAATCTGATATAAAAACATTAAAAAGAAGAGGGCCGAGGTGACTGCCTTGAGGTACACCAGAGTGTACGATAATCGGCTTGGACAAATATCCCTGAAATTTAACTAACTGACTTCGGTCTCTTAACTCGCGAAATACGTCGTACTAGTCACTCCTGTGTGGTTGGGTATCGATGCATGGGAAAACAGTGGACATTTGCACGATCATCTCCGAGCTCGGAAGCCGAACCTTTGTGCATCCCACTTAGTAATGTAAATGTTGATTATGATTTGGCTCGTGCATTTCCAAGGTATATTTGGACCGTCGTGAGCTATCCACAGTATATGGAGACTCAGTAGGTAATCTTTCATATAAAGGCACACTATCAAGTGCGTCCCGCGGTTCTACGGGACATAATCATATGCTCTTCTCTGTCTTACACATGTATTTGATTTTCTGTTTTGCATAGAAATCACTGGATTCTCTGTTTAATCTCTCTTAAATTCCAATTTCTTTTTGGATTCTCACAGCTCGTTTGCACACGGTCTCTTGTATACACTGTGGAGCTATCTGCAAGGGTGGGACGAAGCAGGAACATGATTTGACTTGTGGTGTTAGATTGGGTAAGCGAACTTTGTTCACCTGGCAAGCACGTGAGGAGCTTGCTTGTTATCATTTATAGCTTGTGCGGGTACGCTTACAGCGTATACTTACGGTACGCTTATGCTCATCATGTTGGAGCTCTGATCAAGCGTGCGAACTGGTTCGAAAGATAATGGAAGTTGAGATCAGCAAGATAATAATCAGATAGAGGCAATGCAACGCGATCGCATTTTTGCGATGGCTGGGATCGGTCTGGAATGTTATTCGTGCTTTGTTGCGAAGATCAATGAAAGAAAAAGACTGATTTGATGGGAAGTTATTCGTGAAACGCAGTACACTTACAGCGTATACTTGCCGTATGCCTGTGCACATGTAAGATGATGGAGCTTTGATCGAGCGCACTAATAGGTTCAAAAGTTAATAGAAGTTGAGATCATCAAGATCAAGTCGCCGGATTCCGTTGGCAATAATTTGTTATTAGTAATTGATTTGAATCACTGAGGAAGACCGAACGATTACGGTCGAAAATCGATTACGAATCCAAATAAAGATACACAAAATTAAAAGGAAGTTTTTCTTTTATAAAAAAAACAACAATAAATTGTTGTAGTTAGCTATTGAAAATTATTGGTTTGGCTAGTATTTGATTGAGACACGTGATTTTCTGCGTTTTTGTTATTTTTCGGACAGTGAACGGAAATAAATGTGTGAATATATGCATTGATAGTTAAGTGGATAATTTATTAATTTTGTATTAAAAGTGAAACTTTAGGGCGGTTTTGTTACATATTTCTCTCTATGGGTGTAATACAATGAAGGTGGAAGAGTGTATGCGTTTTTTGGGTGTTTTCATCACGGTTGTATAATATGCTATAAAGTAGAAGATTAATCTTGTACCAACACCAGAACATCTGAAACTTTGTCCCAGAAGTATGAAAGCACTCTGAGAAGAATTGAAGTTATTAAGTGCTGGGGCTATAATTTAGTCTATTCTTGGGAATGCGAGTTCCGAAAATTCTTAAAGAAAAACCCTGACGTGTGCAAACAAATAGAAAAAGAGGCTTTAGATATTATACTACCACTCAAACGTCCTGATGCAGTTTTTGGGGAGCGTACTGAAGTGTTTAAATTACATCATAAAGTTACAAACAACGAATTTATAAGATATCTTGATTTCACTAGCTTGTACTCGTATATCAACAAATATTTACCATACCTTACTGGATACCCTATAATTTTTCGAGGCGAAAATGCACCTTCAGTGTCAGAAATACTTTCAATGCATGGTTTCATCACTTGTTCAGTCATCCCACCAACCGATCTGTTTCTCCCTGTTTTACCTTTAAAGACAAACTCTAAGCTGTATTTTACATTACGTCGTAAATTTGTTGAACTAAACAGAACATCTGATTGTATTCATACAGAGTATGCAAGGCAGATTACTGATTTATGGATCATACCTGAAGTGTCCAATACAGGAACGACTTTTTTCTTGTCTGCTCCATCACGGGGTAAGATTCAAAAGATTGCAAAATGTGTGTCGCATGGATTAAACGATAAGCAGATGGAGCAGACAAGAAAAAAGCCGTTCCTGTATTTAATTGTGATAGGCGATGAAAAGTGGATATATTTTGAGAATTCAAAACGCAAAAAATCGCGGGTTTATCCCGGTAAACCGTCAACATCTTCCCCAAGACCAAATCGCTTCGGACGGAGGACGATGCTGTGCGCTTGGTAGGATCAGCAGAGTATCGTCTTCTATGAGATGTTGAAACCTGGTGAAAATGTCAATGCCCATCACTAGAAACCAACAACTGATCAAATCGCACCATGCTCTGCGTGAAAAAAATAATTACATAATAAAAGAGATAGGTTTTTGGAAATCAATAATGTTTATATACTCTCCAATTCAGTTATTTAAGAAGCACAAACATCATCAAAAGGTGTTTTCTTATTCCTCACAAACCATATCTCTTACATAACACAATTCTTACATCTTAAGGAGTATTTTCATTATCTTAATATTATTACATAGGTTTCCTTCTTCTTAAAAGTATTTGATATATTCCTTATTCTTAAAAGTATTTGATATATTCTGACGATTCTATTTTGTTATCTGATGGAACATATTTCTTCCAACTGCTCGATATCCTACAATATGAATATGAGAGGAAAATTTACCAACATAATTCATATTTTCTAATGTGTGAAAGTAGCAAAGGTAATATCATTAGTATATTCTTTCATTCCAAACACTGTAGGGAATTTTGAGAGTGGAAATGCTAGGAAATTTAATGAGTCTATGAATGTCACCTGCCCACTTTCGAGCTCCATTACTTTGGACCTATTCATTATAGGTACCACTTCTATTTTTCTCGTGAATAGATCAGAGGTTACAAATTGACAGTCATAACCCTGGAAGCTATGCGTTATACAGTAGATGTTCTAGGTAACAGAACGCTCCATCAAACAATAATCCACAAATCTTTTTACAACGTCTTTACCATCGTTATACTCAAAAACAAACTCTCAACAACCGCAAACTTCACATCCCTGTGATGCATCCAATTTTGTGTAGCAATTATGACACGCTTGCTGTGCAACAACTAAATTTACGATATGTTAGTAAGATATGTTATTCATGAATGGAGTATTTTGGGTGGTTTCATAATCGAAGAAGATTTTCCACCCTTGTAGGGTTTAATGTAGCAAGAGAGACCCGCAGGAACAATCTTTGAACATATTTGACAATGATATTCATCACATTCATGTGTATTGACACTCCTGCTCGTGAAATTCGAAAATTTTAAACAAAAAGTACATATCTTAAAAACATCACATACAGTTTTACCATTGATTTTAGTAGTGTAGAAAGGTATGTTCTGGGGCACTTTCAATGTAAAATGTTTGTGGTTAGCTGGTTTCCGGTCTTTGTTGATAAGAAGTGTGTTTGGGAGTGTGGTATGACGTGTGTGGATTTCATGATTTCGCATGATGTGACTCATATGTGATAAGGGAATTCCAAATAGCGTTGGATGGATGACGTATGCTATGTTAGATGGATGACGAATAAATTGCTTGTTCAGTAAGAATAGTCTGAATGATTCAAGTTCCTACCAGACAGACGCAAGTAGTTTATCATTTGTTCATGATACGTATTGAATGAAAACGAATTTTGTTAGGCCGATAAGACGCGTATTGCAGTGCGCAAGATTATATAGTTTTGCCAGCAGGAGATAAGGAGTGGCGACCCAACTTAGTGCTTGGAGTTCTTATCAGCATGTGAGTTGGTGGCGTTTTGTGATAATTTTAGATGTCTGGGGATTGACTAATGCTAATGTGAGTGCGGCACTTTTTTTGATAATTATGTTCTCATAATGTGTAGGTGTTTTAGTTGTGAATTAAATAAGAGGTAAAAAAGACGCAATGTTTTGGATAGAGCGTTTATCGGATAGGTGTTATTTTTGCCTATGTGAAGTAGTATGAAGTAGTTTTTGTATTATTAATGCAGGAGTTATTTCGGATAGTTTGAAGGTGTATATGACGCCTGAGGATGGTAGGAGGTCGCTAGTATTGGCATTGAGGAATGGAGAAGGTTGCAGTTTAGGGATTTCGATGAGTATTTTCATTTCGGAATTGGCAGCATGTAAAAATTGAGGTAATAGGTATGTGTACGCGTTTCGTATAAAAAATATCATATTTATAATGACATTTAATTGCTTTAGGTGGCGAAATTACGCTAGTGGGAAAAGTGTTGCCTGTGTTTATTGCAAGTAGAACGAAAAACCGATGTCCATCGGTGACATAGATGATTTAGAGGGAGAGAGAGAACATCATGTGAATGAATACGAAAAGCAAGAGGAGGAAGAAATTAAAGTGGTGTTTCGTAGAAATGGAGGTCAGCATGATTATACTAGAGAGGATGTTGATGTGTTCGGTATTCAACGGGAGCTAGAGCGATTGGTTCGAAGGAAGCAGAATATCAGATCTGGATCCAGTAGACTGTTTGTAAAAGAGGAGGAGAATGGAAGAGCTAAAAATACTTTCCGTATAAAAAGTGGCTATCTGGAGGTTTTGATGTAGGAAACTCCCAAGTTGATTCTGTTGAAAGGGAGTACCAGAGTTTACATATATGACTTTTAAAATTCAGAGTTGTATCAAAAACTATTCCAAGGTCTTTAATTGAATAAATACGTTCCAACAAATTATCTTTAATTGAGTAAGAATAATTAAACTCATAGCCCGATCTGTTATAAATTACAAACTTACATTTATGAATGATAAGTATTAGTCCATTATTATAATAATATTTCTGAAAACGATCAAGATTCGCTTGTAATTCAATGATATCGTCATGACATGAATTTTTAACTTCCCAGTATTTGGGAAGTTCTTGTAATCGCCTCGAAAATCGAAATTGAAATTTTCAACTTTTCTTTACGTTTTGAGGTCTATAGGGTATAAATAAAGTGTTTTTAGAAAGAATTATGTATGTGTGTGTGTGTGTATGTACGTACGTACGTACGTATGTGCGTTCGCGGGCAGTTTTTATACGAGCATAACTCACGTAAACAAAGTCGTTTCGACTTTGTTAAGGTGTCAATCGAAGTGTCTTTGCAATCTTAAGAGCTGATTAGTTTTTGGGACACTTCGGTCGGCGGGGGGGGGGGGTGGTTTGCGGTTTTCACCCCATGAAGGTCAACCATGTTATGCGCTATATCTCACGAACCAAACATGCGATTTGTACCCATAAGGCGTCAATCGACGCGTATTAACATTTAAATGGCTCTGTCGTCTTTTTAAAAAAATCGTTGCAGCGGTTTTTTAATTTTTTGAAAAAAAGTGTAAAAAATTGGAGTTTTATTCAAAAACATCAAATTTTTAACTTTATTTTCAAGTTGCAGTAATCAATATTTATAAAATTCATATACTCCAAACAGTTTTTGTAAAAAAGCACCACATCTTTTTTCATGATTACAAAAACCATTAAATTAAAAATAAAAAATCATTAAAAGTCATCATGACCTTCATGGTCATTTATGTCAATCATTATATTTCGAGCACCAAATGTAATCTTGGCATCATTAAGGTGTCAATCGACGCGTATTAACATTTTTACGATGTTTTCAAATTTTAAAAAAATATTTAAGGCCATTTTTTTTAATTTAATAAAAAAATATTGAAAATTAGTGTTTTTTCATAAAAAAATTAATTAATAGTTAATAAATAAACATCGTAATAACAAGCCACGAAGTGCGACCCTTGAGGTCCACACGGTCAACTTCCCAGTAATATCTAGATAAACACTCAAAATATTAAACACAATAATAATTTTGAAAATAATACTACTTTAAACAAGTTTGAAAAATTGGAGGTTAGAAAATAATATTTGTTTATTACTGTCTAGCCAGCGAAATCTGCGGCTGTGACGCAAATATGCTCTTTAAAGAACCTTGTTTATATTTATGTAAATATTACTGGGAAGTTGACCGTGTGGACCTAGAGGGTCGCACTACGCGGCTTGTTTTTAAACATTTTGCAATCATCAGCAAAAAGCAGGAACTCAACATTCTTGAAAACTGAATCAATGTCATTAATAAATATGAGGAACAACATTGGTCCCAGGTGGGATCCTTGAGGAACACCCGATGTAGCCAGAATGGGATTAGAAAAACTTCCTTTGAAATTAACAATTAACATTCGGTTTTTAATATAGTCACGTAACCAAAGATATAAACTTCCTGAAAATCCATTCATTTTAAGTTTTTTCATCAACAAGCAATGATTAACACTATCAAATGCCTTACTAAAATCAGTATATATTGAATGCACCTGCGAACGCAACTCAAAGGCTTTCAAAATATAATTTTGGTATAATAATAAATTAGTTGCTACCGATTTACCTTTGCAGAAGCCATGTTGGTTAGTGCGTAAAATTGGACTTAGTATAGGAGTAACATGATCACATACCAGGCTCTCAAAGAGTTTCGGCATTGTTGATAGGATACATATAGGACGATAGTTGGCAGTGTTTGATTTGTCTCCTGATTTGTAAATAGGAATTATGTGACTATTTTTCCATATACTCAAAAAATACCCTGTAGCTAATGATTTGTTTAAAATGCGATGAAGAGGATAGGGTAAATTACGTGCACAATTTTTAAGTAGGCACGGAGGTATCCCATCAGGACCACAACTTTTATCCACATCTAGATTTAATAGTTTCTTTTCTATGGATTTGAGGTCTATGATAAGACTAGAGATGTTCAAGTTTGGCCAGAATCGGGTGGATCATAGTTATTAAGAGTGGATGAAAAATTTGATGAGAAACAGGAAGCAAACATATTGGAAATGCGAAGTGGATCAAAACTATGCTCACCATGTAAGTGCATAGAATTTGGTGATGTGCCGTAATTTTTAAGGTTATTGATATGTTTCCAAAAGTATTTCCTGTTGCATGACACTTTCAATTCAAGATTGTTCATGTAGGATTTGTAGTCTTTCGACAATTTAACTTTACATTCAGCTCTAGTTTTTGAAAACAATTTATATGCAGAAAGAGCTCCCGTTGTTTTATATATTGAATGCATGAAGAAAACCAAAGTGGGAAACAACGTCACGACTATAACATTTAGGCTCATATTTTGATATAATTCCTTGCAAGACTACATAAAAATTATTAACAGCATCATTAACTGACAGATATTCTAAGTTATTACAATTTACTTCACGCAGAGAACTGTTTATATCATTATAATTAGCTTTTTTGAAATCTGAATACAAAGCGGGCTTGTGCTTTTCCTTTATGATATCAAATTTTACATTGATGTCTAATGGCGGATGAAATTTATCAATGAGTAGCATAGGACTATTGCACTCAGTAACATAAATATTATTAAGAGTTCAAAATACTTGGTCAAGGAGTTTATTATTACAGTTTAGGACCATATTATACTGATAAAAGTTTGAAATTGAAAAGGACTCCATTATACTTAAACATTTGCCACAATTAGTGTTTGTCATCCAAAGATCTTGCATCCAATCGGCTTGTGGTAGATTAAAATCCCCAAAGGCAATAAACTCCGCATTCACATAACGCTGACATAATTTCAGAGTATCATTCCCATGTTTGGAATATGCGTCTACTGCTGGATCTGGAGGTAGGTAAGCCACCGAAATAATTAAGCTGTATTGTTTTAGCTTTATCATAACAAAAACTTGTTCAATATCATCAGAAAGCTCATTTATTATGCTTGATTGTATTGTGTTATGCACTGCTATTTAAACGCCTCCACCTCGGCATTTGTTTGAGGATTTAATGTTACGGTCTTGAAGGTAAATGATATAATTATCTAGTCCTAGTTCAGAGGAGAGGTGATTCACTGTTAACCACGTTTCAGTGAATATTAGTATACTATACGAAGATATTAAGAGCGCCATGCGAAGTTCCGCTAATTTTGTAGACAAGCCTCTAGTATTCTGATAGTAAATCAAGAATCTGTTGTTTAGTTTTTTGAACGTTGCGGGAAAAAAATTCTAGGACACCCGTTCAAGTATTTTATGTAAGCTGAGGGCTCCGTGAGTTTAATGTTGTTGAATTTTACTCTCAGATCATTAAGATGGTTTCTTTGCTTAATCGTGAGGTCAGCAGCAACCCTTACATTTATTTGTTTTAAAAAGTTTTGCTGTTTATATTTGTTCCTATGCACATTCATAACAGTATCCGCACTCGCTAAAATAACTTTAATTGGCCGGTTGTGGTCCTCTCTAGGCTTCCCCAGTCTAATAGTTTTAATGTTATCACCATCGAAAGAATTTGAACCGGAAATTTTATTCAATATATCAACAGTGTATTTCAAATCAGTTTGTAATGTGGACTCGACGATTCCGTGAACAATTAAATTGTTTGTTCTCCTAGCTCTGTCCGCCAATTCAGATGCCAGATCCTCTAAATCAATACGAGGTCTTTCTTTAATGGCTTTAATTTCCTCCTTCATTTTATCAATATCTTGTTTCAGATTTTCTACCAGAACGTACATCTTTTCCATCTGCAGTTCTTTTTTCGTGCAAAATGTACAAATAAATAATGCCTTATTGGGTGATTTGAGCGATGCAATAGCTGATCTGGATAGACCAGAGCACGTGGAGTGCTGTGGACGCCTACACTTGTTGCAGGTGAAAAAGTCATCTTACGATTTCATATCTTTTTTACAGCTTGAACAGTTATTAAGGTTAATCACTGACATTGTAAAACCTTTTATCACCAAAATCGATTTGTTCAAAAATGAGTTTTTCACTCCCGGACACAAGTACCCGCATAACACATCGGTGCTCCTACGGAATTAAATAGGTATTCCCTATGTATAGGGCAGTACTGATACATGCAGAACTGTAGCGGAACATTTTGGATACTGGATAAGTTTCTAATATCGACACAAATACAGTATTGCATTAGGAACTGGGTTCTATACTGCGTCAGTACTGCATCACTGGTACTAGTGAATTTTGTGAAAGTTCTGAATCAATTCAGTTTGCGGATTCTGTTACAGTATTCGTCTCATAAAAAAATAAATCAAAATATTAAGTCAAAACGTAATCACTTTTTTCTTTTAATTTATTTACTTGATCTTTTCTGTATCATATGATTGTACAACTTATCAAATCTATGTAGTTCGGTTTGGATATATGTTAAATTTCAATTACCTTTTTATATGAATTCAGCTGGGATTGAACACGTTGCCTTCGTTCCTTATTGTCAAGAAGTGAGCGCGCATTGATCTGAGCCACTGACACTTACAATCATCTTATTAGTGGAAGATATATTTTTAAAATGCCTAGAAAAATCAATTCTGATACAAAAGTCAAAGTGAGCCCACGTGAGAATTGCTCCGAACATATGTATCACAAAATACCGACTATAGATTCGGAAGGAAGCCACCCTCACGGTAATTTAACAACATTTTAAGGCAGTTGTAAGACTAAAGTACCCCAATTTAGCTGATTATATAAACGTGAGTGGCATTCTAAGTAATGAGCACGAAAAACAAGTGGTGGATGTCGCAGAAGACGCAATTGAACGGAGTCCTGTATCATTCGTAGATAGGATCAGAAGCTGGGCATGTCTCGTGTCACTTAGTCATAGTGACATCAATAAGCTGCTGAAAATTCTCTCAGGAGAGTGTAATTTTCCTTTTATGGATGTCAGATCTATGCTAAAGACTCCAAAAAATACTGGAAAGCATTACATTGAAAACATAGACAATGGTCAATATACTCACTTTGAGATGAAGGACTCGTTGATC
Source organism: Oxycera nigricornis (assembly GCA_963942545.1). Lineage (NCBI taxonomy): Eukaryota > Metazoa > Arthropoda > Insecta > Diptera > Stratiomyidae > Oxycera > Oxycera nigricornis. The sequence goes on from OZ012663.1 coordinate 78,633,481, forward strand.
ACATGCATTGAAGCCAACATGCGCACAATTATAAAGAACGATATCACGCATTTTGAAATTTCATTCAACATTGATGGAACACCTTCTTCAAAAAGTAGTGGTCACAGTTTTTGGATAATTGCCGGATGCGTCAACAATCTACGTAATTCAGTTTTTCCGATAGGAATATACAAAGTCTCTGGTAAACAAAAGAATTTTAATGTGGTGCTGGAAAAGTTTAGTGTTGAATTATGACAGCTCCTTAAAGTTGGCATTAACGTGCAATCAAAGTCGTACACTATTAAAATTCATTCATTTATTTGTGACGCTCCGGCAATGGCAGCTGTGAAGCAAGTAAAAACACATGGTGGTTACCCTGGAAGCTATGCGTTATACAGTAGATGTTCTAGGTAACAGAACGCTCCATCAAACAATAATCCACAAATCTTTTTACAACGTCTTTACCATCGTTATACTCAAAAACAAACTCTCTACAACCGCAAACTTCACATCCCTGTGATGCATCCAATTTTGTGTAGCAATTATGACACGCTTGCTGTGCAACAACTAAATTTACGATATGTTAGTAAGATATGTTATTCATGAATGGAGTATTTTGGGTGGTTTCATAATCGAAGAAGATTTTCCACCCTTGTAGGGTTTAATGTAGCAAGAGAGACCCGCAGGAACAATCTTTGAACATATTTGACAATGATATTCATCACATTCATGTGTATTGACACTCCTGCTCGTGAAATTCGAAAATTTTAAACAAAAAGTACATATCTTAAAAACATCACATACAGTTTTACCATTGATTTTAGTAGTGTAGAAAGGTATGTTCTGGGGCACTTTCAATGTAAAATGTTTGTGGTTAGCTGGTTTCCGGTCTTTGTTGATAAGAAGTGTGTTTGGGAGTGTGGTATGACGTGTGTGGATTTCATGATTTCGCATGATGTGACTCATATGTGATAAGGGAATTCCAAATAGCGTTGGATGGATGACGTATGCTATGTTAGATGGATGACGAATAAATTGCTTGTTCAGTAAGAATAGTCTGAATGATTCAAGTTCCTACCAGACAGACGCAAGTAGTTTATCATTTGTTCATGATACGTATTGAATGAAAACGAATTTTGTTAGGCCGATAAGACGCGTATTGCAGTGCGCAAGATTATATAGTTTTGCCAGCAGGAGATAAGGAGTGGCGACCCAACTTAGTGCTTGGAGTTCTTATCAGCATGTGAGTTGGTGGCGTTTTGTGATAATTTTAGATGTCTGGGGATTGACTAATGCTAATGTGAGTGCGGCACTTTTTTTGATAATTATGTTCTCATAATGTGTAGGTGTTTTAATTGTGAATTAAATAAGAGGTGAAAAAGACGCAATGTTTTGGATAGAGCGTTTATCGGATAGGTGTTATTTTTGCCTATGTGAAGTAGTATGAAGTAGTTTTTGTATTATTAATGCAGGAGTTATTTCGGATAGTTTGAAGGTGTATATGACGCCTGAGGATGGTAGGAGGTCGCTAGTATTGGCATTGAGGAATGGAGAAGGTTGCAGTTTAGGGATTTCGATGAGTATTTTCATTTCGGAATTGGCAGCATGTAAAAATTGAGGTAATAGGTATGTGTACGCGTTTCGTATAAAAAATATCATATTTATAATGACATTTAATTGCTTTAGGTGGCGAAATTACGCTAGTGGGAAAAGTGTTGCCTGTGTTTATTGCAAGTAGAACGAAAAACCGATGTCCATCGGTGACATAGATGATTTAGAGGGAGAGAGAGAACATCATGTGAATGAATACGAAAAGCAAGAGGAGGAAGAAATTAAAGTGGTGTTTCGTAGAAATGGAGGTCAGCATGATTATACTAGAGAGGATGTTGATGTGTTCGGTATTCAACGGGAGCTAGAGCGATTGGTTCGAAGGAAGCAGAATATCAGATCTGGATCCAGTAGACTGTTTGTAAAAGAGGAGGAGAATGGAAGAGCTAAAAATACTTTCCGTATAAAAAGTGGCTATCTGGAGGTTTTGATGTAGGAAACTCCCAAGTTGATTCTGTTGAAAGGGAGTACCAGAGTTTACATATATGACTTTTAAAATTCAGAGTTGTATCAAAAACTATTCCAAGGTCTTTAATTGAATAAATACGTTCCAACAAATTATCTTTAATTGAGTAAGAATAATTAAACTCATAGCCCGATCTGTTATAAATTACAAACTTACATTTATGAATGATAAGTATTAGTCCATTATTATAATAATATTTCTGAAAACGATCAAGATTCGCTTGTAATTCAATGATATCGTCATGACATGAATTTTTAACTTCCCAGTATTTGGGAAGTTCTTGTAATCGCCTCGAAAATCGAAATTGAAATTTTCAACTTTTCTTTACGTTTTGAGGTCTATAGGGTATAAATAAAGTGTTTTTAGAAAGAATTATGTATGTGTGTGTGTGTGTATGTACGTACGTACGTACGTATGTGCGTTCGCGGGCAATTTTTATACGAGCATAACTCACGTAAACAAAGTCGTTTCGACTTTGTTAAGGTGTCAATCGAAGCGTCTTTGCAATCTTAAGAGCTGATTAGTTTTTGGGACACTTCGGTCGGCGGGGGGGGGGGTGGTTTGCGGTTTTCACCCCATGAAGGTCAACCATGTTATGCGCTATATCTCACGAACCAAACATGCGATTTGTACCCATAAGGCGTCAATCGACGCGTATTAACATTTAAATGGCTCTGTCGTCTTTTTAAAAAAATCGTTGCAGCGGTTTTTTAATTTTTTGAAAAAAAGTGTAAAAAATTGGAGTTTTATTCAAAAACATCAAATTTTTAACTTTATTTTCAAGTTGCAGTAATCAATATTTATAAAATTCATATACTCCAAACAGTTTTTGTAAAAAGGCACCACATCTTTTTTCATGATTACAAAAACCATTAAATTAAAAATAAAAAATCATTAAAAGTCATCATGACCTTCATGGTCATTTATGTCAATCATTATATTTCGAGCACCAAATATAATCTTTGCATCATTAAGGTGTCAATCGACGCGTATTAACATTTTTACGATGTTTTCAAATTTTAAAAAAATATTTAAGGCCATTTTTTTTAATTTAATAAAAAAATATTGAAAATTAGTGTTTTTTCATAAAAAAATTAATTAATAGTTAATAAATAAACATCGTAATAACAAGCCACGAAGTGCGACCCTTGAGGTCCACACGGTCAACTTCCCAGTAATATCTAGATAAACACTCAAAATATTAAACACAATAATAATTTTGAAAATAATACTACTTTAAACAAGTTTGAAAAATTGGAGGTTAGAAAATAATATTTGTTTATTACTGTCTAGCCAGCGAAATCTGCGGCTGTGACGCAAATATGCTCTTTAAAGAACCTTGTTTATATTTATGTAAATATTACTGGGAAGTTGACCGTGTGGACCTAGAGGGTCGCACTACGCGGCTTATTTTTAAACATTTTGCAATCATCAGCAAAAAGCAGGAACTCAACATTCTTGAAAACTGAATCAATGTCATTAATAAATATGAGGAACAACATTGGTCCCAGGTGGGATCCTTGAGGAACACCCGATGTAGCCAGAATGGGATTAGAAAAACTTCCTTTGAAATTAACAATTAACATTCGGTTTTTAATATAGTCACGTAACCAAAGATATAAACTTCCTGAAAATCCATTCATTTTAAGTTTTTTCATCAACAAGCAATGATTAACACTATCAAATGCCTTACTAAAATCAGTATATATTGAATGCACCTGCGAACGCAACTCAAAGGCTTTCAAAATATAATTTTGGTATAATAATAAATTAGTTGCTACCGATTTACCTTTGCAGAAGCCATGTTGGTTAGTGCGTAAAATTGGACTTAGTATAGGAGTAACATGATCACATACCAGGCTCTCAAAGAGTTTCGGCATTGTTGATAGGATACATATAGAACGATAGTTGGCAGTGTTTGATTTGTCTCCTGATTTGTAAATAGGAATTATGTGACTATTTTTCCATATACTCAAAAAATACCCTGTAGCTAATGATTTGTTTAAAATGCGATGAAGAGGATAGGGTAAATTACGTGCACAATTTTTAAGTAGGCACGGAGGTATCCCATCAGGACCACAACTTTTATCCACATCTAGATTTAATAGTTTCTTTTCTATGGATTTGAGGTCTATGATAAGACTAGAGATGTTCAAGTTTGGCCAGAATCGGGTGGATCATAGTTATTAAGAGTGGATGAAAAATTTGATGAGAAACAGGAAGCAAACATATTGGAAATGCGAAGTGGATCAAAACTATGCTCACCATGTAAGTGCATAGAATTTGGTGATGTGCCGTAATTTTTAAGGTTATTGATATGTTTCCAAAAGTATTTCCTGTTGCATGACACTTTCAATTCAAGATTGTTCATGTAGGATTTGTAGTCTTTCGACAATTTAACTTTACATTCAGCTCTAGTTTTTGAAAACAATTTATATGCAGAAAGAGCTCCCGTTGTTTTATATATTGAATGCATGAAGAAAACCAAAGTGGGAAACAACGTCACGACTATAACATTTAGGCTCATATTTTGATATAATTCCTTGCAAGACTACATAAAAATTATTAACAGCATCATTAACTGACAGATATTCTAAGTTATTACAATTTACTTCACGCAGAGAACTGTTTATATCATTATAATTAGCTTTTTTGAAATCTGAATACAAAGCGGGCTTGTGCTTTTCCTTTATGATATCAAATTTTACATTGATGTCTAATGGCGGATGAAATTTATCAATGAGTAGCATAGGACTATTGCACTCAGTAACATAAATATTATTAAGAGTTCAAAATACTTGGTCAAGGAGTTTATTATTACAGTTTAGGACCATATTATACTGATAAAAGTTTGAAATTGAAAAGGACTCCATTATACTTAAACATTTGCCACAATTAGTGTTTGTCATCCAAAGATCTTGCATCCAATCGGCTTGTGGTAGATTAAAATCCCCAAAGGCAATAAACTCCGCATTCACATAACGCTGACATAATTTCAGAGTATCATTCCCATGTTTGGAATATGCGTCTACTGCTGGATCTGGAGGTAGGTAAGCCACCGAAATAATTAAGCTGTATTGTTTTAGCTTTATCATAACAAAAACTTGTTCAATATCATCAGAAAGCTCATTTATTATGCTTGATTGTATTGTGTTATGCACTGCTATTTAAACGCCTCCACCTCGGCATTTGTTTGAGGATTTAATGTTACGGTCTTGAAGGTAAATGATATAATTATCTAGTCCTAGTTCAGAGGAGAGGTGATTCACTGTTAACCACGTTTCAGTGAATATTAGTATACTATACGAAGATATTAAGAGCGCCATGCGAAGTTCCGCTAATTTTGTAGACAAGCCTCTAGTATTCTGATAGTAAATCAAGAATCTGTTGTTTAGTTTTTTGAACGTTGCGGGAAAAAAATTTTAGGACACCCGTTCAAGTATTTTATGTAAGCTGAGGGCTCCGTGAGTTTAATGTTGTTGAATTTTACTCTCAGATCATTAAGATGGTTTCTTTGCTTAATCGTGAGGTCAGCAGCAACCCTTACATTTATTTGTTTTAAAAAGTTTTGCTGTTTATATTTGTTCCTATGCACATTCATAACAGTATCCGCACTCGCTAAAATAACTTTAATTGGCCGGTTGTGGTCCTCTCTAGGCTTCCCCAGTCTAATAGTTTTAATGTTATCACCATCGAAAGAATTTGAACCGGAAATTTTATTCAATATATCAACAGTGTATTTCAAATCAGTTTGTAATGTGGACTCGACGATTCCGTGAACAATTAAATTGTTTGTTCTCCTAGCTCTGTCCGCCAATTCAGATGCCAGATCCTCTAAATCAATACGAGGTCTTTCTTTAATGGCTTTAATTTCCTCCTTCATTTTATCAATATCTTGTTTCAGATTTTCTACCAGAACGTACATCTTTTCCATCTGCAGTTCTTTTTTCGTGCAAAATGTACAAATAAATAATGCCTTATTGGGTGATTTGAGCGATGCAATAGCTGATCTGGATAGACCAGAGCACGTGGAGTGCTGTGGACGCCTACACTTGTTGCAGGTGAAAAAGTCATCTTACGATTTCATATCTTTTTTACAGCTTGAACAGTTATTAAGGTTAATCACTGACATTGTAAAACCTTTTATCACCAAAATCGATTTGTTCAAAAATGAGTTTTTCACTCCCGGACACAAGTACCCGCATAACACATCGGTGCTCCTACGGAATTAAATAGGTATTCCCTATGTATAGGGCAGTACTGATACATGCAGAACTGTAGCGGAACATTTTGGATACTGGATAAGTTTCTAATATCGACACAAATACAGTATTGCATTAGGAACTGGGTTCTATACTGCGTCAGTACTGCATCACTGGTACTAGTGAATTTTGTGAAAGTTCTGAATCAATTCAGTTTGCGGATTCTGTTACAGTATTCGTCTCATAAAAAAATAAATCAAAATATTAAGTCAAAACGTAATCACTTTTTTCTTTTAATTTATTTACTTGATCTTTTCTGTATCATATGATTGTACAACTTATCAAATCTATGTAGTTCGGTTTGGATATATGTTAAATTTCAATTACCTTTTTATATGAATTCAGCTGGGATTGAACACGTTGCCTTCGTTCCTTATTGTCAAGAAGTGAGCGCGCATTGATCTGAGCCACTGACACTTACAATCATCTTATTAGTGGAAGATATATTTTTAAAATGCCTAGAAAAATCAATTCTGATACAAAAGTCAAAGTGAGCCCACGTGAGAATTGCTCCGAACATATGTATCACAAAATACCGACTATAGATTCGGAAGGAAGCCACCCTCACGGTAATTTAACAACATTTTAAGGCAGTTGTAAGACTAAAGTACCCCAATTTAGCTGATTATATAAACGTGAGTGGCATTCTAAGTAATGAGCACGAAAAACAAGTGGTGGACGTCGCAGAAGACGCAATTGAACGGAGTCCTGTATCATTCGTAGATAGGATCAGAAGCTGGGCATGTCTCGTGTCACTTAGTCATAGTGACATCAATAAGCTGCTGAAAATTCTCTCAGGAGAGTGTAATTTTCCTTTTATGGATGTCAGATCTATGCTAAAGACTCCAAAAAATACTGGAAAGCATTACATTGAAAACATAGACAATGGTCAATATACTCACTTTGAGATGAAGGACTCGTTGATCACATGCATTGAAGCCAACATGCGCACAATTATAAAGAACGATATCACGCATTTTGAAATTTCATTCAACATTGATGGAACACCTTCTTCAAAAAGTAGTGGTCACAGTTTTTGGATAATTGCCGGATGCGTCAACAATCTACGTAATTCAGTTTTTCCGATAGGAATATACAAAGTCTCTGGTAAACAAAAGAATTTTAATGTGGTGCTGGAAAAGTTTAGTGTTGAATTATGACAGCTCCTTAAAGTTGGCATTAACGTGCAATCAAAGTCGTACACTATTAAAATTCATTCATTTATTTGTGACGCTCCGGCAATGGCAGCTGTGAAGCAAGTAAAAACACATGGTGGTTACTTTTATTGTCAAAAATGCTTCAAAAAAGGTCAAAGATTCATCACAGCTAGTGGAGGGAGCAAAATAATATATCCAGAAGTAACAGCACCCTTGCGAAATGATGAAAGTTTCAGGAGCAGGTCAACTTTTGACGGAGATTCCGATGTTAGCCATCATAAAGATTTCTGTTCTATTTTGGAAACGCTATCGATTGATATGATCAAGCAGTTTTCAATAAATGAAATGCATTTAGTTGATGAGGATGTTTGCAAAAAGATTATTTGCATATTAATGGCAAAACCCCTTAAGCAAAAATTAGCAACAATCAGTTGGAATTATTTAAAAAATATTCTTGCTCCGAATTTCAAAGAAAAATAAGGCCCACCGATTTCAGTACCGCTTGAGTTTAGATTAATCTACGAATTTCAGTATTGCATTTGCTCTCAATTTTGAGTAGTGCTTAAGTTCAGATGAAGTCCAGAATTTTAGTATCGCATTGCCGTGAATTTTGAGTACTGCTGAGGTTCCGATGAAATCCAGAATTTCAGTATTCGATTGCCTAAATTTCGGGTATTGCATAAGTTCCGGTGAAATCCAGAATTCCAGTATTTCAGTGATGCAGACATTCAATACCGCTTCAGTTTTGATTAAGTTAGGAATATCGGTAACAAATTATTTTGAGTTTTCAGTATCACCTAAGTTCTAGTTTTATAATGAATATCAGTATCGTATTGAGTAACTTAGCCGGTGTTTATAATGGATTCGCAATGCGTAATAAAATCCGATTTTCAGTACTGATCATTCAGTACTTTAAAATTCTATACGGGTGTGACACGTCCGATCACTTCAACGATCACTCACTAACTTGTATGAATTATAGCTTCGATATGTTTTATAGTTGTATTTAAAACCAGTGCCTAAATAATTATTAATTCTCTCGGAGGAGGAAAATTTCCAAATTTTTCAAAGTACTCTACATTATAGTTTTTCTTGTTGTACGCTACCCAATGAGTGCCAGAGCCTTTGTTACTATCGAGATTGACAATACCACACTCGTTTTGCATTGGAGATCCTTTCGGTAAATCATTCCGCATAAAAACTCCTCTAAATTTAGGCAAAAATCGTGCAAATTTCCTTAAGTCATTCTCATTTAATGCTCTATCAGGTAGCGTTGTTAAGAGTTTTTTGAAGCAGGCTTTTGTTTTTTGATGATTTTTTGTACTTTGGAAACAACTATTCCGAATTTTGGATTGCGTTTCAAACCCATTCCAACTTTTATTTTAGCTTTCATCATGTTGGTTACAAGTAATCCGTTGACTTGACTCGTTGCCACGCCTTTTCGGCCAGTATTTTATCCAGTAAGTGACGATCACTCGTATCTTTAAATTTCGAATATCCAATATCATGCTCTTTGCAGGCTTGGTCTAATAAATTGATGCCGGGATCACCTCTTGCAAGTCGTTCTTTTAATTTTGTACCAGGACCACAGTATTGGTAACCAGGTAAATGTAGCTCAATGGGTAGTTTATTCATGAGCGTATTAATAAACCCTCTTCCGCTCACCACTTTTCGTGATCCACTACTATATTTCTGTATGTGATCAATCATTTTATACTATCGGGGGGCTTTTTTGTTGGTTACATACGCTCCACCTCGTTTAACAGCTGTTGGTAGACTATATAACTTCCAACAACAAAAAAGAAACTTAGTTATTATTTTAATGTTTAATGTTTTAGTCAAACGAAGGATGCGCTTCAATCAACAACTGCAAAAGTTGACGGTGGGAAATGCTGATATTGCAAATGAAACCCAAACTAATAAACTAGCGATTAACTACCTAGTAGCATTCGAGGTCTTATTGTGGGTCCTTCAAACTGTGGCAAAACCAACGTTATGATTTTCCTGCTCAAACATCCAAATGGTGTTGAATTTGAAAATATTTATATCTACTCGAAATCATTAAATCAACCTAAATATAGATACTTGAAGGAGGCTGTTAAACCTATTTCCGGACTCAGCTTGCATACATTTTCAAACAACAGTGAAGTGTTGCTTGATATTTTTATTATTCTTTTCCATTAAAACGCTATAGTTTTTAATTTTTTTCCATATATATATTTCGGTAGTAAGTTGCTCCCTTCTTCAGTGGTGATTAAAGAGAGAAAAATAATCACCACTGAAGAAGGGAGCAACTTACTCCCGAAATATATATATGGAAAAAATTAAAAACTATAGCGTTTTAATGGACAAGAATAATAAAAATATCAAGCAATCGTTCGAAGCGCTAAACATGGGAGAAAATTCAGAATGAAACAGTGAAGTGATTCCAACGTAAAAAGCCAAGTCAAATTCTGTATTTATTTTCGATGATATTGCCACTGAGAAACAAAATAATGTTCGATCATATTTCTGTATGGGACGACATCATAACATTGACAGTTTTTATTTGTGTCAAACCGTTGCAAGAATACCGAAACATCTCATTCGAGAATTTGTTAAAAAAGCCAAATTTTTCCAAGACTCATTTTAAAAATGAAATAAAAGAAGAGTTGACGCCGCAGTCGTCATCGACACCTTCAGTTCAAGTCAAATACGAAAAACAAATAGGATCAGAGGGAGACACTGACGATGAAGACAACTTTAAAACTCCTACATCAAAGTTTAAGCGAAAACTTAATCTCACCACCACCACCTCAGCCAAGTCTGCCGCAAAACCTCATTGTGAATACGCTGTTACTGCGGACATCACCTCATCCAACTCTTCCACAAAGGCTGTTCGTAAATATGTGTCCAGTCTAGAGGGGCGCCAACATCTCAGGGAATACATGATAAAGAACCAATTTTTTGATACACCTATGAAATATTTGGGTATATATATAAATGAACCGTCTTCAATTGACAACGTATATGGGGTATATAAAGATGACCTTGGTGATGGAGACCAATGGAAAATAGGAAAATCAACTTTCGTGATCGATGTCAAAGCTATACTTGTAGATGGTAAATCATATACGGGAACTCCAGCTTTATACTAACTGCTTTTTATGAAGCACCCAGATGGAACTATATATAACAACAACCATTTGGAAAATTATAAAAGTATTCTTTTACACTCGAATGCTCACAGATGATCTTACGATCCTGCTAATCAAATAAACGGAAGTCGAAGTTTCAAATATACAAAAATAATTGTGAAACTTTTAAACAGCAACAAGGTCGGGAGTGGACTAAGGCAAACATCCAACCATGAACGCAAGGGCTATATTTAAATGAAAACATCCGATAAACAGAAAGACTACAACTATTGGGATGACCCGAATGAATTAGTGGATCAGTTGCGGTTACTTACTGCATCTCAGCAAGCAGGCCACAATAATCATAACAACGAAATTGTATCAATCATTGAAGAATTGAAAGAATCGCAAATAATAGAATAAATACGTTAGCAGTAGTCATCGTAAGCTTAATGGGTATTGATAAATTTGGTCGATTTTCAAATGAAAGAGGAGGACTGCGTGGTTTGCAGGGAGTCCAGGGTCCTCCAGGTCCTCAAGGACCGCCGGGTCCTCAAGGATATCCAGGTCCTCAAGGACCTCCAGGTCCTCAAGGGTCGAATGGTGAACAAGGAGCACCAGGCTCGCAAGGAACACCAGGAGTGGAAGGAAAACCTGGTAAAGATGGCGCACCAGGAGTAGGTTTCCATAAAATGAAAACTGGCGATTACATCCTAAACTTTAAACGATTGGAGAATCTTGGAGAGCCGATAAAAAATGATGATGCTTCTACAAAAAACTACGTTGATAATAATATTGAAAAACTTAAGAGATATATAGATAAATATATCCAGAAACAATAATAATCACGCAAACAATATACATAGGTGAATAGTGATTCCTTTAAGCATACAATTACTAAAAATACAACGCGAAATTTCAGTTCATTCTAAAATGAGCAAACGACAAGTTGTGGACGTATTACATACACCCGCTCGGAAAAATTTTAAGCGACGACGAGCTATAACAATAGGTTTAGATAACCTGTGGCAGGCAGATTTGGTTGAAATGGGAGTATATGCGAGTGAAATTACGGGGCTTCGCTTTCTTCTCACGATCATTGGCACGGTTTCAAAGTTTGCCAGGGCGATTCCCATCAAATCCAAGACTGGAAAAGAAGTTACTATGGCAATGGCTCACATACTTCAACAAGGACGCATTCCTAAAAACTTGCAAACTGACAATGGAAAAGAATTCTACAATAGTCTTTTCAAAACCATCATGGAAAAATATCAAATAAACCATTATTCCACTTATAGTTCTCTCAAGGCTTCAATTGTTGAACGATTCACTCGTACGCTGAAGTCCATGATGTGGAAGGAGTTTAGTATGAATGGAAATTACAAGTAGATGAGTATAGTTGATGATCTTGTTGAGGTGTATAATAATAAAAAGCACCGAACAATAAAAATGGCTCCGTCTGTTGTCAATAGTTCCAACGAAAACTTGCTTTTGTCTACCGTATATAACAATATTAAAGTGATGGCTCCATTCAAATATAACGTGGGTGATCATGTTCGAATCAGTAAATACAAGCATGTATTTGAAAAGAGCTATACACCAAACTGGACCACGAAGATTTTCAGGATTCGTCAAATTCGGATAACCAACCCCGTCACATACCTATTAGAAGATTAGGAAGGAAGGAAGATTGAAGGTGGTTTTTATGAACTTGAACTGTTAAAAGCAGTTTTATCTTGTGGAAAAAGTTTTAAAAAGGAGAGGAAATAAAGTATTCGTAAAGTGGTTGGGGTTTTCAGAGGAACACAATTCCTGGATGAATCTTAAAAACATGATGTAAAAATAATAATGATTATGAAAGATTGTTAATTTTAAGATTCAAATAAAATTTAATTATTTGTTAATCGCTTATATAGTTGAATAAGTTTTTTCATTTGGCACACTCTTCTATGTGCACTATGGCATTAACAAGTATCTGGTCTTGATTTCGCATCATTATGAGCCCAAGGACAGCTCACACAATGCTTTTCAAACTTGCTGACATTCTGTTCCATGGTAATATATGGCTTCACAAACGTATAATCTCTTGAAAATTCGTTAAAGTGCTCCTCAAATATTAGTTCCTTGTTGTTGTTAAAAAATTGTTTGTAATATTCAATACAAAGGTGAAGGTCGTTAATATCATTGATGTTGGTGTAGTTTTTCTCCATTTTCAGATCGTTAACGTGTGAACCAGCTGGTGGTTCAGTTAATACTCATGGTATATGTTTGTTTCATATTCGTTAAATCCAAAAATTCTATATCTGACTTATAATTCGGATCTTGTTGTCTTATATATTCAACTTCACCATTGCTAAGAATTCTCTCCGCTCCGAACTCATGATATTCGTAGCACGTAATTTCAAGTGAATGTTTCGAATAGTTACTAGCGTATGTGTATCGAACTGTTAAAATTTTATCATCATCGAACTCTAGTTTAAAATGTCTGTAAAAAATATGTTCACTCTCGATTATTCCAGCTATTTCCAATTCTTTCTTTATTAAATCTTGCCGAAATCCTTCGATTGCCTCATCAACTGTGATAAATTTCTTTACTGATGGTTGTACTGTAGTTGTTGTTGTGGAAGGTGTTATCGTTAATCCCTCTGATGGTATAATGCCTGATGATGAAATTCTATCATCGTTTTGAAATGCTGTTTCCGTTCTTGTTGTTGTTGTAGTAGTTGAAGCGGTACTTATAGTCATCAATCGAAAAGATAATGCTATCTGCACTGGCAATGCAAGATTAAATTTTAAATTGTTTCACTAAGAGACACCACTGGCACTGAATTACATTGAAAACAATATACCCAAACACCCAATAGAAGAAATATATTTAGAAACTTCATTTTCAATCACTTTCCAAAAACGAACTGATTTCATGCATTCAATCCTGAATCTATTTATACTGTTTCACTTGATAAAATTAAAAATTAAATTAAATTAATAAATTAAATTAAAATTTCTTATGTACATACATTTATTTCACAATTTGCTATAATGTCTATGGTTTGTACACTTATTTTCAACTCTTTTCCTCTCACTCTCTTATACTAATACTAATCTATATCCATTACGATATTTATATCTCCCCAAGCGTATGTGCTAGCCCCATCTTCCCTTATATACCGCTTATCATCTGAAAACTTAATGCTACCTTATTTTTATATTCAGTATATAAATTGTGCAGCTTAGATCTAAATACATACATACTACCTCTAAATATTTTTCCCTATACAAGCAATCTCGATAATTATGTAAGGTTAAGCCGTCCATTACAATTTTCTTAACTCCTTTGGCTTTCTTAATCACATCACCACTATCTACACTTAATGAGTACATTTTCGGTCTTAACCCTGCCAATTCTGTCATAAGCTTGCCATTGTTCTCGTCCTCCATCATGCCCAATACTTTACCCTTTTTTCTGCGGGATATTGGACGGGTTATTGATGGCGTACTCTGAAGTATCAAAGTGATCATCAATATCATGTAAAATATCTTCGTAGAAATCAGTTCATCAGTTTGAATAGTGTAGATGAATGAGTCCATGTCCATATAGTTGAGAGTAATGTTTTTATCATACTTGCGTTTCATGAAGCTGTAATGAAAATCATACATCCTCAGCTTTGGCAAGTCGAGAACGGTGAACCCAAGGTATATCGGTTCATTGTATGTAGTATGCACTCGATTCATTTGTATAGCGGCCATGTTTTTTGTAAATACAGCAGCGCTATAAAAATTGGGCTTCGATATTAGATTTCGAGCTCCCGAATGTCTACCCCGGCTTTCCGGGTTAGACGTCTTTACTTTTGTCTACGTTTTCCATGGTTTCCCCATATACCGCATTATTTAACAATTTACAAAAGGTGGTGTTGTGGAAGGTGTTATCGTTAATCCCTCTGATGGTATAATGCCTGATGATGAAATTCTATCATCGTTTTGAAATGCTGTTTCCGTTCTTGTTGTTGTTGTAGTAGTTGAAGCGGTACTTATAGTCATCAATCGAAAAGATAATGCTATCTGCACTGGCAATGCAAGATTAAATTTTAAATTGTTTCACTAAGAGACACCACTGGCACTGAATTACATTGAAAACAATATACCCAAACACCCAATAGAAGAAATATATTTAGAAACTTCATTTTCAATCACTTTCCAAAAACGAACTGATTTCATGCATTCAATCCTGAATCTATTTATACTGTTTCACTTGATAAAATTAAAAATTAAATTAAATTAATAAATTAAATTAAAATTTCTTATGTACATACATTTATTTCACAATTTGCTATAATGTCTATGGTTTGTACACTTATTTTCAACTCTTTTCCTCTCACTCTCTTATACTAATACTAATCTATATCCATTACGATATTTATATCTCCCCAAGCGTATGTGCTAGCCCCATCTTCCCTTATATACCGCTTATCATCTGAAAACTTAATGCTACCTTATTTTTATATTCAGTATATAAATTGTGCAGCTTAGATCTAAATACATACATACTACCTCTAAATATTTTTCCCTATACAAGCAATCTCGATAATTATGTAAGGTTAAGCCGTCCATTACAATTTTCTTAACTCCTTTGGCTTTCTTAATCACATCACCACTATCTACACTTAATGAGTACATTTTCGGTCTTAACCCTGCCAATTCTGTCATAAGCTTGCCATTGTTCTCGTCCTCCATCATGCCCAATACTTTACCCTTTTTTCTGCGGGATATTGGACGGGTTATTGATGGCGTACTCTGAAGTATCAAAGTGATCATCAATATCATGTAAAATATCTTCGTAGAAATCAGTTCATCAGTTTGAATAGTGTAGATGAATGAGTCCATGTCCATATAGTTGAGAGTAATGTTTTTATCATACTTGCGTTTCATGAAGCTGTAATGAAAATCATACATCCTCAGCTTTGGCAAGTCGAGAACGGTGAACCCAAGGTATATCGGTTCATTGTATGTAGTATGCACTCGATTCATTTGTATAGCGGCCATGTTTTTTGTAAATACAGCAGCGCTATAAAAATTGGGCTTCGATATTAGATTTCGAGCTCCCGAATGTCTACCCCGGCTTTCCGGGTTAGACGTCTTTACTTTTGTCTACGTTTTCCATGGTTTCCCCATATACCGCATTATTTAACAATTTACAAAAGGCTTTTCTCAAACGAATTTGTGCACATTTTACGGTGAAATGTATTTAGATCAGGGATGAGCAACACGCGGCCCGTTAAAAATCCTCTTGCGGCCCGATAAACATGTTGATGCGCCCCAAGCATTTCTAAGCATGAATTTATTTTATCGACTTTCTCCCATCAATATATTGTTATAAAATTAATTATAATAAAATCGTAGTACATACTAACGAAACGATTTTTTGTGACGAGTTACTCACTTGTCGGCGACTTGTTCAAACATGCAATACGAACGCGCCGCTTCCGTGCTTGTTTGTATTTGCTTCTGTCACACAATCAGTCAGACTGCTAAGCTGACAACTACCAATTTTAGCAATTCTTGTGTTTCTTGAAAGGCGTGAGTGCAATATTATTGTCAAAAAGGTAATATTAGAGTTTTTACTTTAAAGTTTAGAGTTTAATAGTGAAACTATGTGAAGAAATCTTCTATTAGACTGTAGAAGAGCTACTTTGAAATCCATGAAATGCTTTCTAGCTTCTGTAAACTAGAATTTGACGTTCGGATGAAATCGCTTTGAGCAGGGTTTCGACAGTTGCTTAAAATTGATGTCAGTAAAGATGATGTTGTACCGCAGGGATGAGCAACACGCGGCCCTAAGTTTTTCTACAAATTTTTTTAACTTTCAAATTTTTAATCCGGACGGAAGGTTGTGGATGAACACAGGCTTTTCCAAGAAAAATGGAAGTTTGATTTTTTTTTTTCACTTTCGTGAAAGATAAAACTGTAAGCTCAATATGATCAGAGGCTGTGTCGACATTAAAAGTATATAACATAAAAAGGCATTACGATACAAAACATGAACAACAATATTAAAACTTAACAGGACAGCTCCGGATAGATAAGTTTAATCAAATGGAGAAAAACTTAGGAAAACAACAGACTATTTTTAAAAATCAAGCTATTTTATCAAATACGGCAGCAAAGGCTAGTTTTGTTGTCAGTCAAATACTGACAAAAAAAATGTAATTCGTGGATGGAAGGGATATGAAGGGAGATGCCTTTCCTCATTTTGGTAATAAAGAATGGATGTGCGATTTTGGGTTTCTTATCGACATGACTCAGCATCTCAATGATCTGAATGTGAAACTTCAAGGCAAAGGACAGTTTACTCACAATTTGTATGATAAAATTCAGGGCTTTAAGTGCAAATTAAAATTGTGGAAAGAGCATCTTTTGCAGAATAATGTGTCTCACTTTCCACATTTAGAAAAAAAACGTCACTATTTCTCAAAAATACGCACAATATAAAGACATTTAAGTTAGCGAATTTCAATTACGATTTCAAATGTTCAAAGCTGAGAAGACAGCGGTTTCCATGAAAATGTTTTCCTCGCCATTTAATATCGATGTGGAAACAGTTCCCGAAGACTTTCAAATGGAAGTGATTGACATGCAGAAAAATACCGATTTTTCTCAGTAAACATCGAAAAATTTTATAAATCTTATGTGAGCCCTGAGAAATTTCCGCTTTTTACGAAAAATGCAAAGCAAATGATGTCTCTGTTCGGAAGTACGTATGTTCGCAAATAATTATTTTCAACGATGAAATTAATCAAAAATGACCACCGATCAAGACTAAGTGATGAACGATTAGAAAGCTGCGTACGTGTAGCTACTTCATCAATTCCCGCTTATATTGATCAGCTTGTATCAAAAAAACAGTGCCAAATTTCTCATTAAAAATTTCAAGTATTTTTTTCTGTTCTTTTCTTGTTTGTTTTTATTTTGCATTAAAATTTGTATATGAAATCTTTACATATTTTTAAATTTTTATTTTTTTATTCTATTTTATTATAAATAAAGTTTTGTAAATTAAAAAATTAAATTGGCCCATTGATTAAAAAGGTAGCTCATCCCTGATTTAAATCAATGTACTGCTTCATCCAAGCAAATTGTCTAAACTGCAAAGCTCTATGGACACGTGTCAACTTCATGCCATTTGCAATGAATTGCTGTAGATTTCTGTAATGGATAACATAATTTTGCTTATCCGTTAAATCGACAATCAGTTTTGAAGTTTTAGAATCTTGCACTGATTTGTTCTCCGCACAAAACGGTAAATCGCTATGTTTATCATGTATTGCAGTCGGATATTTCAAATTGACTTTGAATATGTAGCCAATATCCAAGTCTGATGCAATACCATGACCATCAATGTCGTCTGGATTTTCAACCCACTTAAAGTTGCGTTCAGGAAGTGGTTGCGACATTGCCCACCCAAACAAATTATTCGCATCCAAGTAGAGTAGATACTTAGATGGATCTTCCTCCTTATAATTTTCCATATACTTATTATTGGCGATTGAATGGCAGTGCGAGCATTGAGTGATTCCACCTCTAATACCTCGTTTGACGAAATGATATATGGTTATATCAGTCAATAATTCAAGTTGAATGGATGTTGTTTTGAGCATTGCGTCCCACAATAATCCTGGAGTTGTGTAATACTGACATGGATCTAAACCATATATATTTCGACACATTTTCCTGAAATTTTCGAACACATCGGTCAGAAGTAGCACATCCGTTTTCAAATATAGTTCTAAATAGTCCGACATCACAATGCAATCAAACTCTTTCCAAACATTTTGCGCATGTCGGTAGTCATTCTCATTTCACTCACTATTTGATATTTTATTGAAAAATTTATCGCGAGGCGGCAGGCAAGGTTCATTTAGTCGTTCCCATGAATTTATGTAATCATAGGGAAACACCTTTTCGCGTAAGTAAATTGAATTTCTCCCCATAACCGTATGCCAAAGACACAGTTTTTAAATCATCACGGGATGAATTTTTTACAAGAGCATCCAAACTGCTTTGCATAAATCAGATTGAGTCTAAAAATCTCAGCTCAATCGTTTCGTTAAAGCCATCAACTTTTATGCGCTTTGAAAATGAAACGTACAGTTCCTTATTCATCGGTATGAGCGATATATCACCATCAACCCTATTCAACTCCTTGATGAATAAATGACAATCGTACCCTGAAAGGTTATGGAACAATATAGGAATGAATTTTGGTACCCGGTATAATAAATTGCATGAATTATGCGCGGGACCTCTATATTTGCCCGTGAAATAGCAATGATCATGGACCCTATCACTTACAAGCTCTTTTCGACAAATATGGCATACAGCCGATTCGTTTCGAAATTTTTTTTCTTCCTCTTTGGCTAGCACATCCAATGGCTTAGATTCTTCAATATAATTCACCCAGTACCACTTTACATCACTTACAAGCGAATCAACAAATTTCATTGCTGAGTCTGCCCCCTTATATAGCCTAAATCTATCTAGTTATGAGTTAAACGAACATTTTACATAATACGAAAAAGCGCATGGTATATGCTCCTGCAGTTGCGTTAATGAAGCATTGCTTGGATCAGGCACACAGGTATCAATGTCTTGCAGAAGACACTCGAAGTCAGCATAAATCACAAACGGAACATCAAGCTGTCGTTCATAGTTCTTATATTCTAATATTGACTTTTCTGGTGTCACCATTTTCGTAACGATACGGCTGCAATCATTTTTAAGCTCCTCGAGCTTTTCGTCGCTCCGAAAATGCTCCAAACACTGATTGCATACATAAATGGTATTGCAATGCAATGTTTGCTCTGATCAAATTAATCTGCGGAAAATGAAAACAACAAATTATATCTAGGTATGGTATATAAAAAAGCTTTAAATCTAGCAAACCTTGAAATGTTCTTTATCCAAACATAGTGGAAATTATCGTTGACCTGCAACAGCAGCAAATTTATGTGCTGCCTCTTCTCCTTCTTTGTAGTATGGTAAGGACATATAATGTTCCTGGTTTCCGCATCGTAACCAAATACATTTATACTGATGGAATAATTCAGCTCCTCGAAAGTTTCAATGTCTTCAACCTTGAGAGGAAACTCGAGTCCGTAGAAATTTACAACAATACCATTCCTCAGCGTTATAACGCCGGCAGTTATATCCGCGATCCGGTATGAGAGTGTCCTCATAGCATTATCAACTGGATACAAGGCAGATATTACGCTCCATTTGATGCAATAATGGTCCCGGTTCATTACATTAATGCATGCTTTTTTGTCAGCTAAGTGTTTGGCAGTGCAATATAGCTCTTTCCCCTCAGCGGCTTGTAGTCATTTACATTCAGCTCGCAATGACTAATCTTCATTATAGCCCATCCACTATCTTCCTCCTGGAACTCTTCCATTTTCCTTCTTATTTGAATTTTCATGCAGCTAAATATTTCATCCAATTCACATCGCTTTATTACTCTGCTCATTGGGGTATGAAATGACTTGATGCTCACTACACATTCAGTATCAAGCCCTTCATCAGCAGCAGAGTCCATTTTTATGAACTCTGCGAAGAGTTCAATATTAAAATTAATAGACCCACGCTTCTTCAATACTTCACTGAGGTACTGCGTTAATGGATTCTCCATCCTCCGCAAAAACTCATCCGCATCCAACAAATTCTCATCTTTATTTTCAAAGATAAGAGTTTCGATTCGATTATTGAAACAGCTCCTAACTAGCTTAAAATACTCATTAAATAACTCCGCCGAATTTTTCTTATGTAGGTTCGTTCGCAAATGGTATGACCACTGCGAACTTTGTATTTCCATATTGCAATGCTCGCAATGCATATTGACAAAATATGATTTTTTTTCTTTCTCAAAACCTAAAAGCAAAAAGAAAAAAATCAATGCCAGTTCCTTGGTAAAACGCGGGGGAGTCTACGAATGGACATGAATAATTCATACATTGAACATTGAAAACCAATTCGTTCTCAATGCAATCTATATCCGCACACGGTGCGCGGTATGACTCATCCTTTCACTAACGCAAAAGAAAATATTCAACACTTTTCACTTTAAACTTTTCCAACAAATGACTCATTTTTTTTCACGCACATAAACAAAAGATTCAACACTTTCCACTTTAAACTATTTCGATAAATGGATATACGTATAGGCCAACGATTAATACGCAAAAAGATACTTTCTGTCAGCGCGTGTGGGCATGAAGATACAATAAATATTATTATTTCACATATATTTCGTTAATATGCAATTTTCACTTTCCAAAAATCAAAAAATTTAAAATATGTAATAACATTATTATCATTTTACATATATTTGGTTAATATAAAAACTTCACCTATAACAACAACAATATATATATAAATATATATGAAGTACTCACCAAATCAAACGTATCTTACAACTGAGTGCAGTTGTCTCTATATTTCACAGTCACATTTGTTTTTTTTTTCTTTTAAAATTTTCACTTTCACCGTCACTTGTACTTTTTCATCACTTTTCTCTACTATTTCCACTTTATTTACGATTTTTATTGTTACTACAAAATCCTCTAATGTGACCTACGATGTCAACCGTCAATCGAATAAACTATCCGTCCGTCCGTGCATACCCGGTTTTATACGTTTACCGAAAATCCGAAAATAGGAAAACCACAAACATTCGCCTGTAATTCTTTCAACAATATTTATTAAATTCGCATATTTAAACATGTTCGGAAGTGAAGCAACCACAACAGCAGTATTTCTAATCATAATTCCATCAAAATAAATTTCAATCATATGAAGAAACATTGTTCACAAGAATATTAGGAAACCGCATAAGAACATTCCCATAAACCAATCCAATTCCCATTATCAAAATAAATTTGCTTGCAGTGAGCACTCACCTCCGGCACTACAAAACTAGTCAATTCACATGCTGATAAGAACTCCAAGCACTAAGTTGGCACGCTACTCCTTATCTCCCGCCGGCAAAACTATATACTCTTGCGCACTGCAATACGCGTCTTATCGGCCTAACAAAATTCGTTTTCATTCAATACGTATCATGAACAAATGATAAACTACTTGCGTATGTCTCGTAGGAACTTGAATCATTCAGACTATTCTTACTGAACAAGCAATTTATTCGTCATCCATCTAACATAGCATACGTCATCCATCCAACGCTATTCGGAATTCCCTTATCACATATGAGTCACATCATGCGAAATCATGAAATCCACACACGTCATACCACACTCCCAAACACACTTCTTATCAACAAAGACCGGAAACCAGCTAACCACAAACATTTTACATTGAAAGTGCCCCTGAACATACTTTTCTATACTACTGATTTTGTTCGATAGATGGTTAGCAAGACATTGTTCGCCTCTAAAGGAGCAGTTGCAATTTCTACAACATACCATTTCTGTAATGAATTTACATGGTGTGTTAGAGGTAGAAGAAGTACATTTCATTTCACATTTATGAGATTTATTGTGATACACTATTAGAATCTTAGCATAGTGTAGGTATATTTTTTTCGATGAGTCATTTCTGTTAGGTATTTTGAAAAGAACGGCATAAGAATCCTTGATCTTATCAAACATAATTATTAGCAAGTCTTTTAGAAAATTCTGAAACTTATAAAGGTCTGTTAAAACACATACATCTTCATTAACAACCACATTTGCATTTTTACACAGTTTTTCAGCATTGCAATTTAAAGACTTCATAACAACAAGTATTTTCAGAAAACAAGCGACCTGAAATAAAAGATGGTAAGTGCCAATATAAATTGAAATGGTGCGTAGACTTTAAAATTGTTTTTAATTAGAATGCGAAATTAAATAAAGTCGCAACTGCCAATAATGCAATACTGACTTCATGAGCATCGTTGGAACAAAATTTGAACTAAAAATTAAAGTTTTCAAGCACATGAAGACTAAATATGGAATATGCGGTTTTTCTGGAGGACGGACGATTTTGCTTCCTCCCTCCAAGATTTTCGGAACGATTTGGAACACCGAGACAAGTAGAGGTATTAAACCAGGCGGAGAACCACTTCCTGGTATTCAACGGAATAGATCAATCTCAGAGTGGATTCATTAAAATAAAATTTATTGAAAATTGAAATGTAAAGGTGGAGACAAATATGTATCAAAACCCCCTAACGTTTTACTTATAATACAAAATTAATAAATTATCCACCTAAAATCATGTTGAACAGTTACCAGTGATCAATTATTTTTCTCTTTCATTTATTCTGCCTAGTCACACAAGTATCAAGCAAATCAATACATATATCCACACATTTATTTCCATCCACTGTCCGAAAAATAACAAAAACGCAGAAAATCACGTGTCTCAATCAAATACTAGCCAAACCAATAATTTTCAATAGCTAGCTACAACAAATTATAGCCAACGGCATCCGGCGACTTGATCTTGATGATCTCAACTTCTATTAACTTTTGAACCTATTTGCGCGCTCGATCAAAGCTCCATCATCTTACATGTGCACAGGCATACAGCAAGTATACGCTGTAAGTGTACTCCGTTTCACGAATAACTTCCCATCAAATGTCTTTTCCTTTCATTGATCTTCGCAACAAAGCACGAATAACATTCCAGACCGATCCCAGCCATCGCAAAAATGCGATCGCGTTGCATTGCCTCTATCTGATTATTATCTTGCTGATCTCAACTTCCATTATCTTGCGAACCAATTCTCACGCTTGATCAGAGCTCCAACATCATGTGCATATGCGTACCGTAAGTATACGCTGTGCGTACCCGCACAAGCTACAAATGATAACAAGCAAGCTCCTCACGTGCTTGCCAGGTGAACAAAGTTCGCTTACCCAATCTAACACCACAAGTCAAATCATGTTCCTGCTTTGTTCCACCCTTGCAGATAGCTCCACAGTATATACAAGAGACCATGTGCAAACGAGCTGTGAGAATCCAAAAAGAAATTGGGATTTAAGAGAGATTAAACAGAGAATCCAGACATTTCTATGCAAAACAGAAAATCAAATACATGTGTAAGACAGAGTAGAGCATATGATTATGTCCCGTAGAACCGCGGGACGCACTTGATAGTGTGCCTTTATATGAAAGATTACCTACTGATTCTCCATATACAGTGGATAGCTCACGACGGTCCAAATATACCTTGGAAATGCACGAGCCAAATCATAATCAACATTTACATTACTAAGCGGGATGCACAAAGGTTCGGCTTGTCCACTGTTTTCCCATGCATCGATACCCAACCACACAGGAGTGACTAGTAAGGCGTATTTCGCGAGTTAAATTCATCCGAAATTCCGCCAAGTGCTGCAGCACCAGAAGATCTCGCTACCATGCTTTCCGATACCAGGAAAATCGCACAAATGTCAGACCCTCAGGTGAGATAAGCGTATAAGCATAGAAATTCGCTTGCAAAATCTAACCCATTCACACCCATTGGTAGCATAAAAAGAACAAAAGTCTTTGCTTGAATTGACCACGCTTACCCATCTATTTATACAGGGGGCGTGTCTGATTTCTGTTCATACTGTCGTATTGCTGGCCTTTCCGCAAACCTATATATAAAGATGGGAAAGTGTGGTTTTTACTACTATACACATTTTGTATGATGCAATTTGGTTTCAAATTGATCTATGCTGTCGTCGGTTGTTTGATCTCTAATAGTCTAAATACACAAGCCACCAAATTAAAGACAAACTTCACACTTGTGTCGCAAGTCTAACTTTTGTTATTTATATGATGCATGTTATTTTCTAACTAGATTACTCTTCTTTTAGTCATAAAACGAATTGCCTAAGAAAGTTTTCAATACGTGGAACTATGATAATTAAGTAGTGTTGATGAGCTTATTAATCTCCAATACTTCAACACGATCGTTTATCAACTTACAATCTTCATATATGGCATGAACGGATCTTAAACGAAAATTATCCGTGATAAAGGAACATTTACAGCAAGAAATAGGCAATGAGTTCCAGATGCCACAAAGAACGGTGAAAACTTATTAAAAAAATATAAAGATGCAAAGAGTGCAACAAATAAACTGAGAACAAATTTACTGAGTATTTTTAACGAAACATATTAGAACACGCATGATGGAAAATTCAGAAATTTCCGCGGAATAAGTGATAAAGTTTAAAATATGATTGCTAGAGATATACTTGTTAAAGCAGTTTGACGTTCGCAAAGGAAGCCCATGTTACATGGTAGAATTGAAAGAAGTAAATTAAGCGTGTATAATGTCTACTGTGGAATAATAGAAGCATTTTCTAAGGAGCATACAAATAAGCTTGAAGTTCTGGCAGGACGTTTTATTTTGTGATGAGACCAAAATAAATTACCTGGGTCATCTTGAAAGAAACTTGTGTTGAAAAATCTGCGTGAACAAATTTAACAAATCCACTGCGAAATTTTGTGGTGGATCTGTGATAGTCTAGAGCTGTGTTTGAGCAACAAGAGTAGAAAAACTACATTTTATTGACAGTATGGAAAAACTGTATACTAAAACCCTCGTTGAAACGACATGCGCTGGTAACCGTTGAACCAATCTGGCAGAAAACAGCAAGAGAAAGCCCATAAGGTCAATAATATCCCCCTGCAGTTGAGCAGGAGTGTCCTTTCGAACAATCGTTGCTTTATTATGCTTGCCATAAACTACTCCAAGTCTAGGGTATCAGACCTACCATGCAAAAACTGGTATTTACGTAAAAAAATTTGGATACACTCATATCAAAAGAGGAAGTTTTAGTCTAAAAATTTATCTCTCTGAGAATAAGCTTGCTTCCAACCAAGATCTGGTAAATAATACGTGGCAAAAGTGCTACGACCTACCTATAAGCCAAAACTATGATTTCAACAGACATCCCATTCTATCATAATATTTTTGAACATCTTACAGAGAGTGAATTGCTTGACTTACTCTCTGGGTTTGGGCTTTACTTTCTACAACCCAGGCATCCCCACTCGAAATGACTGACTTTGAACCATGGTTTAAGCAGGAAATTGAAGAAGCAAGGTATACTTTCTCTGGCGTTAGTCCATTCTTTGGTAGTGTGGTGGAATGGCCAATATTTTCCCCATTTTATAGATGTTGCCTCGTAGAGCTCAGCCGAGAGCCATTTAAATAGCACAAAAAATGATTTTGTCGGGATAATTCATAGAGCCACGGTGATTGCAATAGCTGCAATATTTCTAACCTTGTTTACCAAGTTTACATTTGATGTTTTTGCAACAGATGATCATAAAATAACTGCAGCATACAGAAGAATTGATTCCACTATCACCATAATACACTTTGCGGTTTCAATCTCCACCTTTTCCTGATAGCTTTTTTACAGTAGTAGATTGCGCATGCGGCTTTCCGCGGCTTTATTCACCTCCCATGTGATTTTGAAGTCGTATATTAGATGTAGGTATTTGACCTGCTGATATGGGTTAACACTTCCATAATCAGGCTTAGGTGGGTAAAATTGTGGAATTTAGTATTTTTTTGTGAAAGCACAAGTTCCATTTTTTGCGGATAAGACTACAGACTTAGCTCCGTTTGAAGAGAATACCGAAAGGAAAGTTTAGTCTTTCCGATTGCTTTTGCAACATCGGTGGCATGGGCTACGACTTTGCAGCCAGTTGCTCCAATTTTTGATAAGAGCTTGTCCACCACTAAGTTCCATAGAAAGGGTGGTAGCACCCTACCTAAGAAAATAGGAAAACCACAAACATTCGCCAGTAATTCTTTCAACAATATTTATTAAATTCGCATATTTAAACATGTTCGGAAGTGAAGCAACCACAACAGCAGTATTTCTAATCATAATTCCATCAAAATAAATTTCAATCATATGAAGAAACATTGTTCACAAGAATATTAGGAAACCGCATAAGAACATTCCCATAAACCAATCCAATTCCCATTATCAAAATAAATTTGCTTGCAGTGAGCACTCACCTCCGGCACTACAAAACTAGTCAATTCACATGCTGATAAGAACTCCAAGCACTAAGTTGGCACGCTACTCCTTATCTCCCGCCGGCAAAACTATATACTCTTGCGCACTGCAATACGCGTCTTATCGGCCTAACAAAATTCGTTTTCATTCAATACGTATCATGAACAAATGATAAACTACTTGCGTATGTCTCGTAGGAACTTGAATCATTCAGACTATTCTTACTGAACAAGCAATTTATTCGTCATCCATCTAACATAGCATACGTCATCCATCCAACGCTATTCGGAATTCCCTTATCACATATGAGTCACATCATGCGAAATCATGAAATCCACACACGTCATACCACACTCCCAAACACACTTCTTATCAACAAAGACCGGAAACCAGCTAACCACAAACATTTTACATTGAAAGTGCCCCTGAACATACTTTTCTATACTACTGATTTTGTTCGATAGATGGTTAGCAAGACATTGTTCGCCTCTAAAGGAGCAGTTGCAATTTCTACAACATACCATTTCTGTAATGAATTTACATGGTGTGTTAGAGGTAGAAGAAGTACATTTCATTTCACATTTATGAGATTTATTGTGATACACTATTAGAATCTTAGCATAGTGTAGGTATATTTTTTTCGATGAGTCATTTCTGTTAGGTATTTTGAAAAGAACGGCATAAGAATCCTTGATCTTATCAAACATAATTATTAGCAAGTCTTTTAGAAAATTCTGAAACTTATAAAGGTCTGTTAAAACACATACATCTTCATTAACAACCACATTTGCATTTTTACACAGTTTTTCAGCATTGCAATTTAAAGACTTCATAACAACAAGTATTTTCAGAAAACAAGCGACCTGAAATAAAAGATGGTAAGTGCCAATATAAATTGAAATGGTGCGTAGACTTTAAAATTGTTTTTAATTAGAATGCGAAATTAAATAAAGTCGCAACTGCCAATAATGCAATACTGACTTCATGAGCATCGTTGGAACAAAATTTGAACTAAAAATTAAAGTTTTCAAGCACATGAAGACTAAATATGGAATATGCGGTTTTTCTGGAGGACGGACGATTTTGCTTCCTCCCTCCAAGATTTTCGGAACGATTTGGAACACCGAGACAAGTAGAGGTATTAAACCAGGCGGAGAACCACTTCCTGGTATTCAACGGAATAGATCAATCTCAGAGTGGATTCATTAAAATAAAATTTATTGAAAATTGAAATGTAAAGGTGGAGACAAATATGTATCAAAACCCCCTAACGTTTTACTTATAATACAAAATTAATAAATTATCCACCTAAAATCATGTTGAACAGTTACCAGTGATCAATTATTTTTCTCTTTCATTTATTCTGCCTAGTCACACAAGTATCAAGCAAATCAATACATATATCCACACATTTATTTCCATCCACTGTCCGAAAAATAACAAAAACGCAGAAAATCACGTGTCTCAATCAAATACTAGCCAAACCAATAATTTTCAATAGCTAGCTACAACAAATTATAGCCAACGGCATCCGGCGACTTGATCTTGATGATCTCAACTTCTATTAACTTTTGAACCTATTTGCGCGCTCGATCAAAGCTCCATCATCTTACATGTGCACAGGCATACAGCAAGTATACGCTGTAAGTGTACTCCGTTTCACGAATAACTTCCCATCAAATGTCTTTTCCTTTCATTGATCTTCGCAACAAAGCACGAATAACATTCCAGACCGATCCCAGCCATCGCAAAAATGCGATCGCGTTGCATTGCCTCTATCTGATTATTATCTTGCTGATCTCAACTTCCATTATCTTGCGAACCAATTCTCACGCTTGATCAGAGCTCCAACATCATGTGCATATGCGTACCGTAAGTATACGCTGTGCGTACCCGCACAAGCTACAAATGATAACAAGCAAGCTCCTCACGTGCTTGCCAGGTGAACAAAGTTCGCTTACCCAATCTAACACCACAAGTCAAATCATGTTCCTGCTTTGTTCCACCCTTGCAGATAGCTCCACAGTATATACAAGAGACCATGTGCAAACGAGCTGTGAGAATCCAAAAAGAAATTGGGATTTAAGAGAGATTAAACAGAGAATCCAGACATTTCTATGCAAAACAGAAAATCAAATACATGTGTAAGACAGAGTAGAGCATATGATTATGTCCCGTAGAACCGCGGGACGCACTTGATAGTGTGCCTTTATATGAAAGATTACCTACTGATTCTCCATATACAGTGGATAGCTCACGACGGTCCAAATATACCTTGGAAATGCACGAGCCAAATCATAATCAACATTTACATTACTAAGCGGGATGCACAAAGGTTCGGCTTGTCCACTGTTTTCCCATGCATCGATACCCAACCACACAGGAGTGACTAGTAAGGCGTATTTCGCGAGTTAAATTCATCCGAAATTCCGCCAAGTGCTGCAGCACCAGAAGATCTCGCTACCATGCTTTCCGATACCAGGAAAATCGCACAAATGTCAGACCCTCAGGTGAGATAAGCGTATAAGCATAGAAATTCGCTTGCAAAATCTAACCCATTCACACCCATTGGTAGCATAAAAAGAACAAAAGTCTTTGCTTGAATTGACCACGCTTACCCATCTATTTATACAGGGGGCGTGTCTGATTTCTGTTCATACTGTCGTATTGCTGGCCTTTCCGCAAACCTATATATAAAGATGGGAAAGTGTGGTTTTTACTACTATACACATTTTGTATGATGCAATTTGGTTTCAAATTGATCTATGCTGTCGTCGGTTGTTTGATCTCTAATAGTCTAAATACACAAGCCACCAAATTAAAGACAAACTTCACACTTGTGTCGCAAGTCTAACTTTTGTTATTTATATGATGCATGTTATTTTCTAACTAGATTACTCTTCTTTTAGTCATAAAACGAATTGCCTAAGAAAGTTTTCAATACGTGGAACTATGATAATTAAGTAGTGTTGATGAGCTTATTAATCTCCAATACTTCAACACGATCGTTTATCAACTTACAATCTTCATATATGGCATGAACGGATCTTAAACGAAAATTATCCGTGATAAAGGAACATTTACAGCAAGAAATAGGCAATGAGTTCCAGATGCCACAAAGAACGGTGAAAACTTATTAAAAAAATATAAAGATGCAAAGAGTGCAACAAATAAACTGAGAACAAATTTACTGAGTATTTTTAACGAAACATATTAGAACACGCATGATGGAAAATTCAGAAATTTCCGCGGAATAAGTGATAAAGTTTAAAATATGATTGCTAGAGATATACTTGTTAAAGCAGTTTGACGTTCGCAAAGGAAGCCCATGTTACATGGTAGAATTGAAAGAAGTAAATTAAGCGTGTATAATGTCTACTGTGGAATAATAGAAGCATTTTCTAAGGAGCATACAAATAAGCTTGAAGTTCTGGCAGGACGTTTTATTTTGTGATGAGACCAAAATAAATTACCTGGGTCATCTTGAAAGAAACTTGTGTTGAAAAATCTGCGTGAACAAATTTAACAAATCCACTGCGAAATTTTGTGGTGGATCTGTGATAGTCTAGAGCTGTGTTTGAGCAACAAGAGTAGAAAAACTACATTTTATTGACAGTATGGAAAAACTGTATACTAAAACCCTCGTTGAAACGACATGCGCTGGTAACCGTTGAACCAATCTGGCAGAAAACAGCAAGAGAAAGCCCATAAGGTCAATAATATCCCCCTGCAGTTGAGCAGGAGTGTCCTTTCGAACAATCGTTGCTTTATTATGCTTGCCATAAACTACTCCAAGTCTAGGGTATCAGACCTACCATGCAAAAACTGGTATTTACGTAAAAAAATTTGGATACACTCATATCAAAAGAGGAAGTTTTAGTCTAAAAATTTATCTCTCTGAGAATAAGCTTGCTTCCAACCAAGATCTGGTAAATAATACGTGGCAAAAGTGCTACGACCTACCTATAAGCCAAAACTATGATTTCAACAGACATCCCATTCTATCATAATATTTTTGAACATCTTACAGAGAGTGAATTGCTTGACTTACTCTCTGGGTTTGGGCTTTACTTTCTACAACCCAGGCATCCCCACTCGAAATGACTGACTTTGAACCATGGTTTAAGCAGGAAATTGAAGAAGCAAGGTATACTTTCTCTGGCGTTAGTCCATTCTTTGGTAGTGTGGTGGAATGGCCAATATTTTCCCCATTTTATAGATGTTGCCTCGTAGAGCTCAGCCGAGAGCCATTTAAATAGCACAAAAAATGATTTTGTCGGGATAATTCATAGAGCCACGGTGATTGCAATAGCTGCAATATTTCTAACCTTGTTTACCAAGTTTACATTTGATGTTTTTGCAACAGATGATCATAAAATAACTGCAGCATACAGAAGAATTGATTCCACTATCACCATAATACACTTTGCGGTTTCAATCTCCACCTTTTCCTGATAGCTTTTTTACAGTAGTAGATTGCGCATGCGGCTTTCCGCGGCTTTATTCACCTCCCATGTGATTTTGAAGTCGTATATTAGATGTAGGTATTTGACCTGCTGATATGGGTTAACACTTCCATAATCAGGCTTAGGTGGGTAAAATTGTGGAATTTAGTATTTTTTTGTGAAAGCACAAGTTCCATTTTTTGCGGATAAGACTACAGACTTAGCTCCGTTTGAAGAGAATACCGAAAGGAAAGTTTAGTCTTTCCGATTGCTTTTGCAACATCGGTGGCATGGGCTACGACTTTGCAGCCAGTTGCTCCAATTTTTGATAAGAGCTTGTCCACCACTAAGTTCCATAGAAAGGGTGGTAGCACCCTACCTAAGAAAATAGGAAAACCACAAACATTCGCCAGTAATTCTTTCAACAATATTTATTAAATTCGCATATTTAAACATGTTCGGAAGTGAAGCAACCACAACAGCAGTATTTCTAATCATAATTCCATCAAAATAAATTTCAATCATATGAAGAAACATTGTTCACAAGAATATTAGGAAACCGCATAAGAACATTCCCATAAACCAATCCAATTCCCATTATCAAAATAAATTTGCTTGC
The DNA here is from genome assembly GCA_963942545.1 of Oxycera nigricornis. Lineage (NCBI taxonomy): Eukaryota > Metazoa > Arthropoda > Insecta > Diptera > Stratiomyidae > Oxycera > Oxycera nigricornis. Next base: position 78,665,158 of record OZ012663.1, read on the forward strand.
AGTGAGCACTCACCTCCGGCACTACAAAACTAGTCAATTCACATGCTGATAAGAACTCCAAGCACTAAGTTGGCACGCTACTCCTTATCTCCCGCCGGCAAAACTATATACTCTTGCGCACTGCAATACGCGTCTTATCGGCCTAACAAAATTCGTTTTCATTCAATACGTATCATGAACAAATGATAAACTACTTGCGTATGTCTCGTAGGAACTTGAATCATTCAGACTATTCTTACTGAACAAGCAATTTATTCGTCATCCATCTAACATAGCATACGTCATCCATCCAACGCTATTCGGAATTCCCTTATCACATATGAGTCACATCATGCGAAATCATGAAATCCACACACGTCATACCACACTCCCAAACACACTTCTTATCAACAAAGACCGGAAACCAGCTAACCACAAACATTTTACATTGAAAGTGCCCCTGAACATACTTTTCTATACTACTGATTTTGTTCGATAGATGGTTAGCAAGACATTGTTCGCCTCTAAAGGAGCAGTTGCAATTTCTACAACATACCATTTCTGTAATGAATTTACATGGTGTGTTAGAGGTAGAAGAAGTACATTTCATTTCACATTTATGAGATTTATTGTGATACACTATTAGAATCTTAGCATAGTGTAGGTATATTTTTTTCGATGAGTCATTTCTGTTAGGTATTTTGAAAAGAACGGCATAAGAATCCTTGATCTTATCAAACATAATTATTAGCAAGTCTTTTAGAAAATTCTGAAACTTATAAAGGTCTGTTAAAACACATACATCTTCATTAACAACCACATTTGCATTTTTACACAGTTTTTCAGCATTGCAATTTAAAGACTTCATAACAACAAGTATTTTCAGAAAACAAGCGACCTGAAATAAAAGATGGTAAGTGCCAATATAAATTGAAATGGTGCGTAGACTTTAAAATTGTTTTTAATTAGAATGCGAAATTAAATAAAGTCGCAACTGCCAATAATGCAATACTGACTTCATGAGCATCGTTGGAACAAAATTTGAACTAAAAATTAAAGTTTTCAAGCACATGAAGACTAAATATGGAATATGCGGTTTTTCTGGAGGACGGACGATTTTGCTTCCTCCCTCCAAGATTTTCGGAACGATTTGGAACACCGAGACAAGTAGAGGTATTAAACCAGGCGGAGAACCACTTCCTGGTATTCAACGGAATAGATCAATCTCAGAGTGGATTCATTAAAATAAAATTTATTGAAAATTGAAATGTAAAGGTGGAGACAAATATGTATCAAAACCCCCTAACGTTTTACTTATAATACAAAATTAATAAATTATCCACCTAAAATCATGTCGAACAGTTACCAGTGATCAATTATTTTTCTCTTTCATTTATTCTGCCTAGTCACACAAGTATCAAGCAAATCAATACATATATCCACACATTTATTTCCATCCACTGTCCGAAAAATAACAAAAACGCAGAAAATCACGTGTCTCAATCAAATACTAGCCAAACCAATAATTTTCAATAGCTAGCTACAACAAATTATAGCCAACGGCATCCGGCGACTTGATCTTGATGATCTCAACTTCTATTAACTTTTGAACCTATTTGCGCGCTCGATCAAAGCTCCATCATCTTACATGTGCACAGGCATACAGCAAGTATACGCTGTAAGTGTACTCCGTTTCACGAATAACTTCCCATCAAATGTCTTTTCCTTTCATTGATCTTCGCAACAAAGCACGAATAACATTCCAGACCGATCCCAGCCATCGCAAAAATGCGATCGCGTTGCATTGCCTCTATCTGATTATTATCTTGCTGATCTCAACTTCCATTATCTTGCGAACCAATTCTCACGCTTGATCAGAGCTCCAACATCATGTGCATATGCGTACCGTAAGTATACGCTGTGCGTACCCGCACAAGCTACAAATGATAACAAGCAAGCTCCTCACGTGCTTGCCAGGTGAACAAAGTTCGCTTACCCAATCTAACACCACAAGTCAAATCATGTTCCTGCTTTGTTCCACCCTTGCAGATAGCTCCACAGTATATACAAGAGACCATGTGCAAACGAGCTGTGAGAATCGAAAAAGAAATTGGGATTTAAGAGAGATTAAACAGAGAATCCAGTGATTTCTATGCAAAACAGAAAATCAAATACATGTGTAAGACAGAGTAGAGCATATGATTATGTCCCGTAGAACCGCGGGACGCACTTGATAGTGTGCCTTTATATGAAAGATTACCTACTGATTCTCCATATACAGTGGATAGCTCACGACGGTCCAAATATACCTTGGAAATGCACGAGCCAAATCATAATCAACATTTACATTACTAAGCGGGATGCACAAAGGTTCGGCTTGTCCACTGTTTTCCCATGCATCGATACCCAACCACACAGGAGTGACTAGTAAGGCGTATTTCGCGAGTTAAATTCATCCGAAATTCCGCCAAGTGCTGCAGCACCAGAAGATCTCGCTACCATGCTTTCCGATACCAGGAAAATCGCACAAATGTCAGACCCTCAGGTGAGATAAGCGTATAAGCATAGAAATTCGCTTGCAAAATCTAACCCATTCACACCCATTGGTAGCATAAAAAGAACAAAAGTCTTTGCTTGAATTGACCACGCTTACCCATCTATTTATACAGGGGGCGTGTCTGATTTCTGTTCATACTGTCGTATTGCTGGCCTTTCCGCAAACCTATATATAAAGATGGGAAAGTGTGGTTTTTACTACTATACACATTTTGTATGATGCAATTTGGTTTCAAATTGATCTATGCTGTCGTCGGTTGTTTGATCTCTAATAGTCTAAATACACAAGTCACCAAATTAAAGACAAACTTCACACTTGTGTCGCAAGTCTAACTTTTGTTATTTATATGATGCATGTTATTTTCTAACTAGATTACTCTTCTTTTAGTCATAAAACGAATTGCCTAAGAAAGTTTTCAATACGTGGAACTATGATAATTAAGTAGTGTTGATGAGCTTATTAATCTCCAATACTTCAACACGATCGTTTATCAACTTACAATCTTCATATATGGCATGAACGGATCTTAAACGAAAATTATCCGTGATAAAGGAACATTTACAGCAAGAAATAGGCAATGAGTTCCAGATGCCACAAAGAACGGTGAAAACTTATTAAAAAAATATAAAGATGCAAAGAGTGCAACAAATAAACTGAGAACAAATTTACTGAGTATTTTTAACGAAACATATTAGAACACGCATGATGGAAAATTCAGAAATTTCCGCGGAATAAGTGATAAAGTTTAAAATATGATTGCTAGAGATATACTTGTTAAAGCAGTTTGACGTTCGCAAAGGAAGCCCATGTTACATGGTAGAATTGAAAGAAGTAAATTAAGCGTGAATAATGTCTACTGTGGAATAATAGAAGCATTTTCTAAGGAGCATACAAATAAGCTTGAAGTTCTGGCAGGACGTTTTATTTTGTGATGAGACCAAAATAAATTACCTGGGTCATCTTGAAAGAAACTTGTGTTGAAAAATCTGCGTGAACAAATTTAACAAATCCACTGCGAAATTTTGTGGTGGATCTGTGATAGTCTAGAGCTGTGTTTGAGCAACAAGAGTAGAAAAACTACATTTTATTGACAGTATGGAAAAACTGTATACTAAAACCCTCGTTGAAACGACATGCGCTGGTAACCGTTGAACCAATCTGGCAGAAAACAGCAAGAGAAAGCCCATAAGGTCAATAATATCCCCCTGCAGTTGAGCAGGAGTGTCCTTTCGAACAATCGTTGCTTTATTATGCTTGCCATAAACTACTCCAAGTCTAGGGTATCAGACCTACCATGCAAAAACTGGTATTTACGTAAAAAAATTTGGATACACTCATATCAAAAGAGGAAGTTTTAGTCTAAAAACTTATCTCTCTGAGAATAAGCTTGCTTCCAACCAAGATCTGGTAAATAATACGTGGCAAAAGTGCTACGACCTACCTATAAGCCAAAACTATGATTTCAACAGACATCCCATTCTATCATAATATTTTTGAACATCTTACAGAGAGTGAATTGCTTGACTTACTCTCTGGGTTTGGGCTTTACTTTCTACAACCCAGGCATCCCCACTCGAAATGACTGACTTTGAACCATGGTTTAAGCAGGAAATTGAAGAAGCAAGGTATACTTTCTCTGGCGTTAGTCCATTCTTTGGTAGTGTGGTGGAATGGCCAATATTTTCCCCATTTTATAGATGTTGCCTCGTAGAGCTCAGCCGAGAGCCATTTAAATAGCACAAAAAATGATTTTGTCGGGATAATTCATAGAGCCACGGTGATTGCAATAGCTGCAATATTTCTAACCTTGTTTACCAAGTTTACATTTGATGTTTTTGCAACAGATGATCATAAAATAACTGCAGCATACAGAAGAATTGATTCCACTATCACCATAATACACTTTGCGGTTTCAATCTCCACCTTTTCCTGATAGCTTTTTTACAGTAGTAGATTGCGCATGCGGCTTTCCGCGGCTTTATTCACCTCCCATGTGATTTTGAAGTCGAATATTAGATGTAGGTATTTGACCTGCTGATATGGGTTAACACTTCCATAATCAGGCTTAGGTGGGTAAAATTGTGGAATTTAGTATTTTTTTGTGAAAGCACAAGTTCCATTTTTTGCGGATAAGACTACAGACTTAGCTCCGTTTGAAGAGAATACCGAAAGGAAAGTTTAGTCTTTCCGATTGCTTTTGCAACATCGGTGGCATGGGCTACGACTTTGCAGCCAGTTGCTCCAATTTTTGATAAGAGCTTGTCCACCACTAAGTTCCATAGAAAGGGTGGTAGCACCCTACCTTGTGGGGTACTTTTACAAGTCTTCTTTCTTATAGTGCTGATTTCTAGTGAAAATTTGATGTTATTGCTGCTAAGCAACTATCTGATTCAATTTGATACGTTGTCATCAACAAGTGCCTTGCAAAACGAGATTGGAGGAGCTTGTGGAGCTGCTATCTTTGAGAATAGTGTAATGCGATGAATATAACTTCAGCATGAATTGATACACTTAATTGGTGTAAACTGAATATTTACCAATGCAATGGTTTTTTGTAAACACCTTTTAATGCACATAATTAGTAGATTTTTTTAAAAAAAAGTTTGTTTTAGCCATCAGTTTCGAATGTAAGCTGTTTTGTGAGTGTAACAAAGTTCTAATTATTTCTTACTGGCTTTCTTCAGAAGTCTTTCCGAATATTTTCCAGATGATATAAGTTTTGTGTGATTAACATAATGATTTTCCGCTCGAATATTTTTGGATGTAAGTCGCTTTTTGGATGAGGTACCGTTGATTTTCCAAATTCCTTTCTGATGAGAGAGTTTGAGCCAAAAAGTATCCAAGATACGTTTCACATATGGTAATGCATAATTGTTGAGTACTGGTTTCGAATAAAGTTTTCTCGTCCTTTATGTAGACCCGGAAGTTGTGCCTTTGCCAACCAAATATGCTGGTACATATTATTGGCATGTGGAAATTGAGCTTGAACCCTTACTGATTTGGCTGCTTGCTTTGTCAACATTAGGTGAAAAATAATATTTTTGTTGGCTTGCTTTGCACTTGTCCTATGAGAAGCGTTGACCTCATGCTATTCACTTAAGCAGTTGAAATGCAAGTGCTTAGTGTTTATATAATTACGTCGAGCTTGCCCATTAATTTATCTAAAGCGTCAAAATCAATGAGTACTCATTAGACACTCTCGATCTACTCCAATAGGTGTTATTTGCATGGAGACTGGACGTTTTATTGACGATTTTCCAATGGATGACGGGACTTCCAAAATCGGTGCTCGGTGTACTCGCATAACGTAGGTAAAATAGGAATATTAGTTTTTTTTGGCGTATTTCCAGCTGCCAATCGTTTCTTAATTTTTCATACAACCTATGCTTAAGAATGAAAATTACTATCGTGCCAAAAGAGTTCACTTGCACTGCTTGTAGAATTGCCTCCAACTTACGGGTGAATTCCAAGATCTGCTGCAATCCAGCATCATTTTAAAAGTTTATTTGATCTGTCAGAAGCATTGTAAGACCTCTTGTAATATTGCTCGATGATTGTCGTTTTGTTCACATAACAACTTTCATGTAACATCGTAATTTGCAGCATGTTCAGCTCATAGTATCTGTCAAGGTGGACAAATACTAGGAGCTGAACATGCTATGGTATTGCATGTTGTCAGCTTCCCTGCCTTTTCTGGATATACGCAGAATCCGAATTATTTGGAATTTTAACCAAAAAACTTAAGTATCATGATCAAATCTGAATGTGTTTCAATCATAAGGTTTTGCATTTTAGATGCTCTACAACTGAAAATCAGAATAAACAATGCATTTTTATACAAGTTAACCCTCAATAAGGAAATTTTTCCAGTGTCAAACCAGCACTTAAGCGTAATCCTTGAAAAAATTAACATTTTTGGACCTTCATGCCAGATTAGTGAAATCGTAGTTCTGAGCGCAGCATGCCAATTTGTCTCTACTCAAAAAAATATTTTGTCACAATTGAGCAAGGTTTCGATTTGGCAACGAAGTAACCAATTGCAGCTAAGCAATTGCATTCATCAGATCAAAAGCAGTATAGCAGAGCATTCAAGACGAAAAGATAACAAAGCGAGAACTTTCAAAACCTCATCAGGTTTACAACGACTACAGGAAGGATAGCAAAGATTGACATTCTGTTGGCTATTTTTTGGGTAAGCTACAGCACTTGGGAGAATTGTGGAATGTTTGTCAAACACTTACAACGACGGTTCTTGAAGACACTGCAAAAGATACAGCATGACGTGCCTGGTAACTCTAAAAAAATATAAACAATCAAAAAGCAATTATTTGTTCGCCGAGCGGTGGACACCACCAATCTTCGTGGTAACAAGTGTTAAGAGAAATCAAAAAATATGCGTAAGCTATGTGTGAAACCGGTAAGTGCTGGTGCACTCACTTTTTTACCGCAGCTGATTTTGGCTATAGTTTAGATAATCCCATCCAGCTTTAACGCGCAAAGAGGGGTTTGGGAAACTTTCTTTTAAAAAGGTCGCTGTTTCTGCACCGGGCCTGCTCTATCCGCAAATCCATTATTATTATTTTGTGATGAGACCAAAATAAATTACCTGGGTCATCTTGAAAGAAACTTGTGTTGAAAAATCTGCGTGAACAAATTTAACAAATCCACTGCGAAATTTTGTGGTGGATCTGTGATAGTCTAGAGCTGTGTTTGAGCAACAAGAGTAGAAAAACTACATTTTATTGACAGTATGGAAAAACTGTATACTAAAACCCTCGTTGAAACGACATGCGCTGGTAACCGTTGAACCAATCTGGCAGAAAACAGCAAGAGAAAGCCCATAAGGTCAATAATATCCCCCTGCAGTTGAGCAGGAGTGTCCTTTCGAACAATCGTTGCTTTATTATGCTTGCCATAAACTACTCCAAGTCTAGGGTATCAGACCTACCATGCAAAAACTGGTATTTACGTAAAAAAATTTGGATACACTCATATCAAAAGAGGAAGTTTTAGTCTAAAAATTTATCTCTCTGAGAATAAGCTTGCTTCCAACCAAGATCTGGTAAATAATACGTGGCAAAAGTGCTACGACCTACCTATAAGCCAAAACTATGATTTCAACAGACATCCCATTCTATCATAATATTTTTGAACATCTTACAGAGAGTGAATTGCTTGACTTACTCTCTGGGTTTGGGCTTTACTTTCTACAACCCAGGCATCCCCACTCGAAATGACTGACTTTGAACCATGGTTTAAGCAGGAAATTGAAGAAGCAAGGTATACTTTCTCTGGCGTTAGTCCATTCTTTGGTAGTGTGGTGGAATGGCCAATATTTTCCCCATTTTATAGATGTTGCCTCGTAGAGCTCAGCCGAGAGCCATTTAAATAGCACAAAAAATGATTTTGTCGGGATAATTCATAGAGCCACGGTGATTGCAATAGCTGCAATATTTCTAACCTTGTTTACCAAGTTTACATTTGATGTTTTTGCAACAGATGATCATAAAATAACTGCAGCATACAGAAGAATTGATTCCACTATCACCATAATACACTTTGCGGTTTCAATCTCCACCTTTTCCTGATAGCTTTTTTACAGTAGTAGATTGCGCATGCGGCTTTCCGCGGCTTTATTCACCTCCCATGTGATTTTGAAGTCGAATATTAGATGTAGGTATTTGACCTGCTGATATGGGTTAACACTTCCATAATCAGGCTTAGGTGGGTAAAATTGTGGAATTTAGTATTTTTTTGTGAAAGCACAAGTTCCATTTTTTGCGGATAAGACTACAGACTTAGCTCCGTTTGAAGAGAATACCGAAAGGAAAGTTTAGTCTTTCCGATTGCTTTTGCAACATCGGTGGCATGGGCTACGACTTTGCAGCCAGTTGCTCCAATTTTTGATAAGAGCTTGTCCACCACTAAGTTCCATAGAAAGGGTGGTAGCACCCTACCTTGTGGGGTACTTTTACAAGTCTTCTTTCTTATAGTGCTGATTTCTAGTGAAAATTTGATGTTATTGCTGCTAAGCAACTATCTGATTCAATTTGATACGTTGTCATCAACAAGTGCCTTGCAAAACGAGATTGGAGGAGCTTGTGGAGCTGCTATCTTTGAGAATAGTGTAATGCGATGAATATAACTTCAGCATGAATTGATACACTTAATTGGTGTAAACTGAATATTTACCAATGCAATGGTTTTTTGTAAACACCTTTTAATGCACATAATTAGTAGATTTTTTTAAAAAAAAGTTTGTTTTAGCCATCAGTTTCGAATGTAAGCTGTTTTGTGAGTGTAACAAAGTTCTAATTATTTCTTACTGGCTTTCTTCAGAAGTCTTTCCGAATATTTTCCAGATGATATAAGTTTTGTGTGATTAACATAATGATTTTCCGCTCGAATATTTTTGGATGTAAGTCGCTTTTTGGATGAGGTACCGTTGATTTTCCAAATTCCTTTCTGATGAGAGAGTTTGAGCCAAAAAGTATCCAAGATACGTTTCACATATGGTAATGCATAATTGTTGAGTACTGGTTTCGAATAAAGTTTTCTCGTCCTTTATGTAGACCCGGAAGTTGTGCCTTTGCCAACCAAATATGCTGGTACATATTATTGGCATGTGGAAATTGAGCTTGAACCCTTACTGATTTGGCTGCTTGCTTTGTCAACATTAGGTGAAAAATAATATTTTTTGTGGCTTGCTTTGCACTTGTCCTATGAGAAGCGTTGACCTCATGCTATTCACTTAAGCAGTTGAAATGCAAGTGCTTAGTGTTTATATAATTACGTCGAGCTTGCCCATTAATTTATCTAAAGCGTCAAAATCAATGAGTACTCATTAGACACTCTCGATCTACTCCAATAGGTGTTATTTGCATGGAGACTGGACGTTTTATTGACGATTTTCCAATGGATGACGGGACTTCCAAAATCGGTGCTCGGTGTACTCGCATAACGTAGGTAAAATAGGAATATTAGTTTTTTTTGGCGTATTTCCAGCTGCCAATCGTTTCTTAATTTTTCATACAACCTATGCTTAAGAATGAAAATTACTATCGTGCCAAAAGAGTTCACTTGCACTGCTTGTAGAATTGCCTCCAACTTACGGGTGAATTCCAAGATCTGCTGCAATCCAGCATCATTTTAAAAGTTTATTTGATCTGTCAGAAGCATTGTAAGACCTCTTGTAATATTGCTCGATGATTGTCGTTTTGTTCACATAACAACTTTCATGTAACATCGTAATTTGCAGCATGTTCAGCTCATAGTATCTGTCAAGGTGGACAAATACTAGGAGCTGAACATGCTATGGTATTGCATGTTGTCAGCTTCCCTGCCTTTTCTGGATATACGCAGAATCCGAATTATTTGGAATTTTAACCAAAAAACTTAAGTATCATGATCAAATCTGAATGTGTTTCAATCATAAGGTTTTGCATTTTAGATGCTCTACAACTGAAAATCAGAATAAACAATGCATTTTTATACAAGTTAACCCTCAATAAGGAAATTTTTCCAGTGTCAAACCAGCACTTAAGCGTAATCCTTGAAAAAATTAACATTTTTGGACCTTCATGCCAGATTAGTGAAATCGTAGTTCTGAGCGCAGCATGCCAATTTGTCTCTACTCAAAAAAATATTTTGTCACAATTGAGCAAGGTTTCGATTTGGCAACGAAGTAACCAATTGCAGCTAAGCAATTGCATTCATCAGATCAAAAGCAGTATAGCAGAGCATTCAAGACGAAAAGATAACAAAGCGAGAACTTTCAAAACCTCATCAGGTTTACAACGACTACAGGAAGGATAGCAAAGATTGACATTCTGTTGGCTATTTTTTGGGTAAGCTACAGCACTTGGGAGAATTGTGGAATGTTTGTCAAACACTTACAACGACGGTTCTTGAAGACACTGCAAAAGATACAGCATGACGTGCCTGGTAACTCTAAAAAAATATAAACAATCAAAAAACAATTATTTGTTCGCCGAGCGGTGGACACCACCAATCTTCGTGGTAACAAGTGTTAAGAGAAATCAAAAAATATGCGTAAGCTATGTGTGAAACCGGTAAGTGCTGGTGCACTCACTTTTTTACCGCAGCTGATTTTGGCTATAGTTTAGATAATCCCATCCAGCTTTAACGCGCAAAGAGGGGTTTGGGAAACTTTCTTTTAAAAAGGTCGCTGTTTCTGCACCGGGCCTGCTCTATCCGCAAATCCAGAAACGGGAACTACATTCACGTCAATCCGAAACTACGGATAGAAAAAATGAGTTAAGCAAATCACAGACAAGGAGCCGAAAACGCGACGATTGCTTCGCCACTTCACACAATTAAATCTACTCAATTCAATTTTAAATACTATTTTATTTCATATATCATACCTCACAAGCCCTTACTATTCTTACTCTTACTTAATTTTTTTTCCTTATCGGTAACGCTGCTGACTGCTGGTTGCTGCCAGTTAGCCGCTTGCCGCTTGAACTCCTCGTAATCTCACCGTACCAATACGTCTTCACCGTGCCACTTAGCAATTCGTTCGCTTATCTTTGCTCCTACTCCAGAACTGAACAGACTCTCCAGCTGTTATCTGGCTAATAAATATGCGATCCACCCTAACTACGTTCGCTGCATCAGCGGTCAACGGCTCGCCGAGTTTGCTGAACTCGTTCCATTTTTAGTTCACTTTGACTGTTTTATGTCTTTAACCGATGCTCGTCAGCCGTCCATTTTTATTCTCCGCGCTTGGTCTCCCTGATTGGCTACAGCGTTGCACCTTGGTGGATACTTTAACTTTTGTGTGGGGGCGGGCTAATGAATGAATCGCCGAAGGCAAGGGGTCCGGATGAAGATAGCATTGACGTCGACCTGAACGATTCCGTTGGTGGGACGACACATAGCATTGAATGCAAATTGTTGAACAATATCGAGTCATAACTAAATACAACAAGAAGATGCAATTCAAACCCTCCATGACATCATATATTTTCCCAATATATGTAATCTAGATAAACCCAAAACATAACTATCTAATTCTATATCCTCAACTAAATGAATCAAAAATATATTTATACAATTCAATATCCCTACCCTAAACGAATCTATTTGATATTCAATATCCGCAACCTTGAGGAATCTATTCCCTTAAATAAATCTATTAAATAAATATTTAAATTAATATACTTCCAATTCAATAGGTTCGATGACCTGTCTGGCCCGCGTATACCATTTACAGCCAACAAAGTTTGCTTGGATTGTGGTTAGGGGTTTTCAGGGGCAACACAGTTGCTTATTTAGCCCTATTTCACACGTGGCGCTACTTCATTTTTACGAATTTTCTTAGCCTAAAATTGGCTTGTTAATAAAACACTGCCGCACAATTTTTAACAACACCACGCTGGACTCAGATTTAGTTTGAAGTTCAGATTTTTATTGATCCTGGCTACGGCTATTTTATATGAACATTTGTTCATAATTTTCAAAATTATTCTTAACTGTTAACTTAGTCTACGAGATGGATTTGCAACTTTAACTTAGAAAACTAGATTTCTGTAACATTTTATAAATATGATGGTAACAATGGATCAAGAATTATAAAAAGATTAGATCAACGATTCTATTGGATGTTATGTATTATACCGAATCAAAGTGATGCGTAGCAGAATACAGGAGGTAAAACGTATATTTGGAGGAAATGAATGCATATTTTTTACTCAGAATTCGATGTGGCTCAGATTTTCTATTGAAGATCAAGATCTGGTTCTGTTGTTGTTCTAACTTAAAGGAGTTTTAGGATTTAGACTTTCAGTTTAGAGTACTGGTACGTTGTTGAGAATAGAGTAGGTTCGAGTTCTAGATTATTTCTAGAAAATAATGCAAGTTTGTTTCGTTTATTTTCTTTCCTCACAACGTCCGTAGTTGGTGAGCAACGTTGACAGACCGGTTTTCAGAAAATTGAAAACAGGATGTAGTTTTCGGTCGGTTGGTGCTGATGCAGCGGATACCAATAGTAATAAAAATTCGAATTGCTCAGCGCCACGAAGAGTAGAAAATTATCATTTGAGTCAACGTTGACCTTGGTTTCACTTTTAGGTGAAAATGATATCACAAGGAGTTCTTGCGGCATCACCCTCGACTTTCCTGAATTCAGTGAATTTTTATTAAATTATTATTGAGTGTCACCCTGAGGGTTAACAACTGAACTCTTACCCCAATGCGAATGGGACGATATTCAAAGTGCTAATTTAAATCACTCGCATATCTTTATTTGATAATAGAAACTTAAGGGGGGGTATGGTATTTTTAGTGTTTTTTTAGCAACAATTTAAGAATTTTTTTCTGAAATATAGTAAAGAACAGTTTATTTTATAAATGAACATCTTAAAGTACAATATAAAAACAAAATTTTCTGAAATTTTGAAGTTAAAATATTGAAAAACAAGCCATCGACAGTGACTTGAAAAAACCGCCGCTAAAAAACCGGTGTTCATCATATCTAATAGCTGGATCATCTGTAACCAAAAAACCAAAAAGAATCTGTTAGTTAATTAGTTTCTACAGGTAGTGACTTTGAGTTTTTTCGTTTATTTTGATTTTTGAATTTTTGGTATAACTTTAAAGTCAAAAAAACGGTAAAAAACAAAAAAAAAATCATTCGAAAATTCGATCTTTTACTAAAAAAAATTTTATAAAAAAAATAATATAAAATAAAAAAAATTTTCGTCAGTACCTGGTAAAATGACTAAAGAATAAGTGTGCAAAATTTCAAAAGGATCGGTTCAATAGAATTTAAGTCATGTCGATGCTATACCAGAATTTTACGTCACTACTACTACATCCCAGGAATGTATGGTAAATCGCCTCTTCGTGGTGCAACGCGGATAACGCTAAATCATCTACCACGGCACGACTGCAAATGGTCTCGGATAGTTCGTTCGTCTTAACGACTATATTTGATGCTTTGGGCTGGTAATGGTGGTATTCTGTCACCTGAGTACACAAGAGTAGCATGTTGTGGAAATGGCTTTCAGGCTAATGCCACTACTGACTAGGTCACGACGAAACCCTGAAAGACCTCGCAGTATGTTCGAAACTCGTCGTCACTAGTGTGGCTGAGTAGGTTCAGTTAAGTTCAGATTCGTGATTAGTTCCTGGCCCGGCTTTGAGCACATATACTCATAAGAGCAGCAGAGCCAACCACACCGAAGGAAATTGTTGAGCTTAGCGAACTCGGCAATGCTGCTCTTCTGGTGGTCAACTGGAAAGTAGCCAAGGTAAGCGAGACCAACAGTGGGCAACAGGAGGTGCTCATAATCCTCAACGAGGAGTCGCTAGCTCCGTTGGAATCGGGGTGATAAGCTACGGTTTCTCGGCTTCCACCCTCAGATTATATCGCAAGGACCGTACTGGGAAGGCAGTACGGCAACCTAATAAAGAAAGTGACACTTCGGTCGGGGGGTTGTTGTTTTGAAGGTCATTACTGTCATGCACTATATCTCGCGAACCAAACATAGAATTTGCATTGTTAAGGTGTCAATCAAAGCGCAATGACATTTACGTGATTTTATTGAATTTTAGAAAAATGTTCAAGACGTTTTTGAATTTATTAAAAAAAATGCAAAAAATTAGGTTTTTTCACAAACAATAAGTTTTTAACCTGATTTGCGGAACACAGTTATCAATATAAAATACTCATACTCAAATCAATATAGAATACTCATACTCCAAACAGTGTTTGTGAAAAAATCATCAAAACTATTTGACATGTTCACTAAAAAATTAATTAAAAATAAAAAACAATAAAAGTTATCATGAGTTTCAAGGTCATTTAAGTCATTCACTGTATCTCACGACCCAAAGAATAATATTTGCTCATTAAGGTTAAAATTAACGCGTATTTACAGTAATAAATGTTTTTTAAGTTTATAAACTTTTATCAGGTTTTGAAGAGAAACCAGTCAACATTTTTTGGATGATTACAAAAACAAGATGGCTTTGGATTCTAGAGACCTTAAAACGTAAATTTTTGATTCGCAAAATTGACCCGATAACATGTCTTTCCATCCTCCTTTCCTCTTTTCTTTCAAATTTTTCCCTGTTCCAGCATAATTCATTCCCTAACATAAATGGCCGGTTGCTCGATCTTGTCATGATTAATTTTCCATATTCTCTTGTTTCTGTCTCTAACTCAAATTTTTCGTATGTTCCTATTGACCCGCATCATCCTCCTCTTAATATCTTGGTAACTTTGCCAATGACAGCCAACCTGACTTTTTTTTCCCGGCTGATTACAATTTTTTTAAAGCTGACTATCTCTCCTTATCTCGTGAGTTATCATCAGTTGATTGGTTCGCATTCTTCTCAAATCTCAATTGTGAGGAATCTGTAAACAAATTTTACCAACTGCTTTCCAATCTGATTGCCCACTTCACCCCCCGTGGTCGTTCGTCTAGAAGAACGGATCCTCCATGGCTCACTATATGGCTCTCAATGACATTAAGCTTAAAGACAGGGCTCACCAAAAGATGAAAAGGTCTGACTCACTTGAAACGCAACTCGAGTTTCGAAGGCTTCGGTCCTGCGTTAAGATGGAAATTCGTCGGGCTATTCGTACTTACCATTCTTCCATCGAAGACTCGTTCCTCTCTAATCTGACCAAGCCTTTCGGGTCCTATATAAGATCTCTAATGTCTTCCTCGTCTATTCCTAATACGGTCCACTGGAATGATTCCGTTGCCTCCTCTGCTGTTAGCATCAATGATCTGTTTGTTTCTTACTCCTCGTCAACTTTTTCTTCTAGTGTCCCTGCCCCCTTCATTCTCAATGCAGCCTCTCACAATGAAGTGATCTCTTCAATTACAGTTGATCATCTCTTAATAAGCACTATTGTTGACTCCTTAGACTCGAATGTTGGTGCTGGTCCTGATGGCATCCCAAATTTTTTCATTAAATCATTATCATCTTCACTGTGTTTCCCTCTTTCCTTCATATTTAATCTGAGCTTATCTACTGGTACTTTCCCTCAATGTTGGAGGATGGCTTATATTTTACCTGTTCTCAAATTTGGTGATCCTTCGTCCGTTACAAACTATCGTCCCATATCTCGTCTCTCTGCTTTTCCTAAAATCTTTGAGCGTATTGTCCATTTATGTCTCTACACTGCCTTGGGTCATTTTATAGTTCCGCAGCAACATGGCTTCCTTCCGAACCGCTCCACGACCTCCAACCTACTGGTCATGTCTAATTCTATTGCTGTTGCTCTTGATAATCATCTTCAGGTTGATGCCATATACATGGATTTATCCAAAGCTTTTGACACTGTTGACCATTCGATACTATGTCGTAAGCTTGAGTTGTTTGGGGTTTCTGATTCCCTTCTATTATGGATATCTTCCTACTTGTCCTATAGAGCCTGTCGTGTTTCCGTTTGTGGTAGCTATTCCGCTCCATTCTATTCCCGATCTGGTGTCCCTCAAGGTTCCATTCTTGGACCTTTACTATTCATTCTCTTCATTAATGATATTCTTTCTCTGGTTGACTCTTCCTGCCTTCTTTTTGCTGATGATCTCAAGTTATTTAGAGTGATTAGATCTCTTGACGACTACAAAGTTCTTCAAAAAGATTTAATCACTCTCTGTTCTTGGTGTGAAGCAAACTCTCTCTTCCTTAATATTCCTAAATGTCATTGTCCTTTTCCCTTAAGTCTATGCCCACATCCTTCGATGACTCCATGGACTCCATTATATTGAATGTGGTTGATCAAGTGAAGGATCTGGGGGTGATCTTTGATCCTAAACTGAAGTTTGATGCTCACACTTTCAGTGTTGTTACCAGGGCCTCAAAGCTTTCGGGTTTTGTACTGAGGCATTGCCGTATATTCTCTAATCCTGATTCTACGGTGCAATTATTTGTGAGCATCGTACGTTCACTGCTTGAATATTCTTCACAAATTTGGTCACCTCATTTTGTCTATTTAATTGCCCTACTTGAATCTGTTCAGCGTAAGTTTACACGCTTTCTCTTTTGTAAATTTAAAATCCCTTATTTGCCTTACAATGAACGTCTTCTCTTTCTTCATATTTCTCCATTGGCTTCTAGGAGGATATATCTTGACCTATGCTTTCTCTATAAGTTGTGTCACGGCTACATTGAAATAGATATATCCAACCTTGTTTCGTTAAGGCAACGCTCCAGACCATCTCGTGTTCCGAATATTTTTGCCGTACCATTTGCTAGAACTGAAGTTTACTTCAATTCTACATTACTCCGTTTACCACAAACTTATGATAGTCTACAAAGTCTAGACACAAACGCCATTTCAAGTTAAAACTTACAGCTCACTCGTATGCCGCTAACGTAAACACCGGCTCGCGTGAACACCGGATAACATGAACACAATATTTCCAACATTCACCTTCTTGTAACGTAAACAAGTTCACACGCAGTAACGTGAACGATATCATAAATGCTAGAATGTGTACTATGTTTTTCACTTTTTTAGTTATTCAGTGAGTGCGTGGCTGTGTTCTACCTAATTTTGATTATAAAAATGTCCAAAAAAGTCAAGTGTTTGACACTAGCAGAGAATAGCCGTCTTATTCGTCCTTACAGATCTAGCAACGAAATATGGCACAACAGACAGCGGCAGACTAAAATTTCGAGCTTTTTTACTTAATTAATAAATATATCTATGTATGTACATATCTATATTACCCACCAGACTGTTTTATATAATAAAAATTTAATGTGGAATAAAGTTTAATTTTCAAATTATTGGTCGCTTTTGTACTGCAGTATCAAAAAACATACTATTTATATATACATATTCGGCTAACGTAATTGTCAGTGTAGGACCCCCGAGAATGTGAACCACCCCGTAAGCGTGAACTGCCCCGGTTTTATCTTGTTTACGTTATCGCGACTGGACTGTATATTGATTTATGTTGGTGATTTTCTGATTTGTAGCCAAAATAGAAATGAAATTAAGAGATTTAAAATTTTGTAATCAAAACGATTTAAAATGAATCTTGGGATTACCGATAATTATGAAGTTTACCGTAATATAATGAAATTAAATCAAACTAAGTACAGGCGAGCCTCGGTTTACGTCGTTACGAAAATGACGACGTAAACCAAAACAACGTATATCGAATCTAACTGAAATGTAGCCCATGGAAATGAACAACGTGTCTCGCACAAGGTTTTTTTTATAAACGAAAAGCAACATTTATATTAAACCCAACATAAAAAATAACAGTAAGTACAAAATAACATTATTTCAGAAAAATGTGACGAAAAATAGTTATTTAACCGACGTAAATTGAAATTTTGTCGACTTAAGTCGAAACTGGGAATTAAAAAGTAAGACAACGTAAACCGAAACGACTTAAATCGGGGAGACGTAAATCGAGGCCCGCCTGTATATAGAATCATTAGTTAAAAAATATGAGTTTGAATATTTTCTATACTATACAATTTGCTATTGCATACAATGAGGCCTATGGCCTATGAAGGTAATATGAAAATTGAAAAATCTGATGTTTGTGAAATTAATATTAAATATAGAAATTTAATCGGTAAATTGTTGTATATATATTCGGCTACAAGACCTGATATAAGTTTTGCCGTAAATTATTTAAGTAGATTTGAGAATTGTTGTAATGAGATGCATTTTAAGGACGCTTTCAGAATATTAAAATACTTGTATTTAATTAAAAATTTGAATTTGACTTGCGTAGGCAATAATAAAAATGTTGAAATAATTGATTGCTACGCTGATGCCGATTGGGCAGGTGATAACTTTAATAGAAAATCTACAACTGGTTTGGCTATACGGTTGTTTGGTAATGTAATATATTGGAAATCACGAATACAAAAATGTGTAACCAAAGCTTCGACATTTGCAGAGTATGTAGCATTGTCTGAAGCTGTGAGCGAATTGAAATTTGTAAAGGATTTATTGAACGTCTTTAGCGTAGATTCAATGAAACCTATAAATATATACGAAGATAATTCTGCTGCATTGAGTATTGCTAAGTATGGCAATTTTACAAAGAACTCTAAACATATTGAAGTTCATTATTATTTTGTACATGAGAGTGTGCAAAAGATATGATTGATGCTATTAAGATAAATTCTGATGATAATTATGCAGGTATTTCTAAAATCATTAAGCCAAAAAAGATTTGAACAACTTCGGAATATGTTAAATTTAAAGTAACTGCACCAGAATAATGTAAAATAAATTCAATGAAGATTATATACTACATAAATTCATGAAAGCGTGTTGAGATATGTACATTTATATTGTACGATAATGTATATATTGCGCATGAGTGCCTATATGTATGTATGTGAGAGAGGCAGAGCGAGCGATTGTGCTACGCGAGGAGCTTCAGTGCATTGTAAGACGCCGATTATATTTATTTAATTAATACAACACCGATTTTCGCTAACACCTTTATTTTAAAAAAATCTAATTTAATTAATTATCGATTTTCGCTTAACTTTTCACAGAGAAATCTATTTATATCTATGTGCGTCGCCATCGAAGTCTAATTCTTAATTCGTCTATGAACTTCCATCCATGCCATTTTTATGAATTTCGTACGCTTATTGTGCGTTTCAAGTGATATTAGCCCTTTCTAAAACATCTTAATTTGAAATGTCATACTTCATGAATAATTTGAAATTCTTATCAATTTTATCGTAAATCAATCCACGAACTCAAGAAAAAAAATTCTGTGGTATAAGTGTCCTTTTACAATTTTTCAATTGACGACTCTATTTGCTTATTTGACTGAGTAGTATTTATCGGATGCGATGTGATTTTGTTTATATTGTGAAACTAGAAAATCGGTTCATTATTTTTAGAGTTTATGATTTTCTAGAGTTTGTGACTTTCATGACTTTTTAGAGTTATGAGTTTCTAGAGTCTATGACTCTTTGGTATGTATTTTTATAGGCAATAAAGCCGTCACTTATTTTCTATGATAAAGTATTGCCGTCTCCATCAATTATACCTAACCATACCTCAACAATTTTAGCACACTATTCTAAATAAACTGTGATCTTAGATTCAGCATTCAGGGTTTTTATAAAACTATTAGTTTTCTGAATCCCCTTTCCGAGAAACATCCATCCGTAAACGTGCACCTTCGCAGGTGTTTTATTGTGCATCGAAAAAATATTTCACTATTTTTCTTCGTGGTTCTCTGCCAGTAACTCGGGAAAAATCACGATACTTCAACTTCAGCCCAAATTTTGCTTTGCTTTATTTAGTGCTTTTTCGATTTGCTTTTCGGTCGACAACGGCTTTGCAAGTGTACTTCTTCTTTTGATGACAGATTCTTGCCATTTTCACATTGTCGTACTAATTGGTACACTCGCTCCTTTGTTCAGCATTTTCTGTCTCGCATTTCATAAACTCTTCTCTTACAAGCTGCAGATGCCCTTATGTGGCCTTTTAGGTGTCGCTCTTTTAAGACATCCACCTGGCTAATTGTCAAGATATACTGATATAGACAGTTTTGAACAGACACTTTTCATATATATATATATATATATATATATATATATATACTTTTCATATATATATATATATATATATTTATATATATATATATATATATATACGAGTATATAAGTATGTATATACATATATATATATATATATATGTAATATATATATATAAATTTATCTATATATATAATATATTTATATATATATATATATATATATACGAGTATATAAGTATATATATATATATATATATATATATATATATATATATATATATATATATATATATATATATGAAAAGTGATATAGATATATATGAAAAGTGTCTGTTCAAAACTGTCAATATCAGTAGTAGTTGCCTGATAATCATGATGAACCAATTTTTTCAATCTATGCCTGTTGTTTAAAAAAATGAGAAATAAGCCTGTAAATACAAACGTTTCATGAGAACTCTAGTAAACAAGCCGCGAAGTGCGACCCTTGAGGTCCACGCGTTCAACTCCCTAGTAATTTCTAGATAAACATTAAAAATATTAAACACAATAATAATTTTCAAAACAAGCCGTGAGGTGCGACCCATGAGGTCCACACGGTCAACTTCCCAGTAATATCTAAATAGATATTAAAAATATTAAACACAATAATAATTATGGAAATAATACAACTTCAAATAATAAAAATGTACTTCTCGTAAAAGTTATTGGAATGACTTAATATTAATCATAACATCTACGCGAGCGTCAATTGATTACGTAAGGATTTTGGTGCATTGGTTTGATTGATTATTCACGCGGATCAATCGAAGGCGGGACAAGTTACAAAGCAGTTTTTTCATTAAAGTTAAAACATGGTGCTGTGAAGACTATTGAAAATCTGCTCAAATTTTGCAAATATTAATAAACTTTGATTGACTCTACAACAATGTCTTTAGAATAAGAGATTTAAGGTATTATGATTCGAATGAACCCTTTTTACATGGAAACTTTGAATGATTTTTTATTTTTAATGTAATATTTTTTGTAATCATGTGAAAAGTTTTTGCTGGTTTCTCTACGAAGATTGATAAAATTTTATAAATTCTACAAACATTTATTATTACGATTTGGAAATCAGGTTAAAAATGAACTTTTTTATGAAAAAACACTACTTTTCCAATTTTTTTTAATAAATTAAAAAAAAACGCTTTAACAATTTTTTTAAAATATATTTTTTGCACTTTGTTTTTTAAATTAAAAAACGGCTCGAAGATTTTTTTAAAAATTTGACAGAATCACATAAATGTTAATACGCGTCGATTGACATCTTAGTGATGAGATTAGCATGTTTGGTTCGTGAGATATAGCGCATGACACTAATGACCTACAAGGGGTCAAAACAGCAAACACCCCGACTGAAGTTTTCCAAAAACTAATCAGCTCTTAAAATTGCAAAGACGCTTCGATTGACACCTCAACAAAGTTGATACGACTTTGTTTACGTGAGTTATGGTCGTAGAAAAAAGTGTCCACGAACGTACATACATACATACGTACGTACGTACCTACATACACACACACACATACATCTCACTTTCTAAAAACACTTTATATATACTCTATAGGTCTCAAAACATGAAGAAATGTTGAAAATTTCCATTTCGATTTTCGAGGCGATTACAAGAACTTCCCATATACTGGGAAGTTAATAATACTACTTTAAATAATAATAATGAGAGGTATTCATAGCAGTAACAGGAATGAGTTAACATTAATCATACCATCTACGGGAGCATCCACTGATTAGGTAAGGCTTTTGGTGGATGGGTGATGATGATTGATTACCACAAATGCAAATTTGATTGAAATTTTGATGGTTTTCAAAATTTAGCCGTTTTTTTAATTAAAAGACTGCAAAAACTATAAAAAATCTGTTCAAATTATCCAAACATTTCAAAACTTTGATTGACTTTACAACAATTTTTTTTAGAATAAAAGATATAAGGTAATATCATTGGGAAGAACCCTTTTCGTATGGTAACTTTGAATGATTTTTTATTTTTTATTGAATTTTTTCAGAATCATGAAAAAAGTTTTGCGGGTTTCTCTGCAAAAACTGATAGCAATGTATAAATTTTATAAAAATTTATTACTGTGCTGCGCAAATCAGGTTTAAAAATATTTTTTATGAAAGAACTCAAAGTTTTCGCTTTTTCTTCTATCAAATTTGAAAAAAACCGCTGAAACGGATTTTGATAGTGTTAAAATAATCAAAAGAAAATCTTAAACACGTCGATTCACACCTGAATGATGCAAATATTATATCTGGTTCGTGAGATATAGTGAATGGAAGAAATGACCTTGAAGATCATGATGACTGTTCATGATTTTTTATTTTTTATTTAATGTTTCTTGTTATCATGAGAAAAAGTTTTGTTGATGTTTTTGAAGCATTGCTTGAAGTATATAAATTTAAAAAAAATGATTACTGTGTTCGGTAAATCAGGTTGAAAATTTATTGTTTATGAAAAGAACCTAATTTTTTGCACTTTTTTTTCTTAAATTAAAAAACGGCTCAACGATTTTTCTAAAAAATTGACAGATTCATACAAATGTTAATACGCGTCGATTGACACTTTAACCATGCAAATCGTATGTTTGATTCGCGAGATATAACGCATGACAGAAATGACCTTGAAGATCCTGATGCCTGGTAATGATTTGTTTATTTCATATTTATTAACTTCCCAGTAAATGAGAAGTTCTTGTAATCGCCTCGAAAATCGAAATGGAAATTTTCAACATATCTTTACGTTTTGAGGCCTTTAGAGTATATTTTCAGTGTTTTAAGAAAGAAATATGTGTGTGTGTGTATGTACGTACGTACGTACCTGTGTTCGCGTACAGTTTTTCTACGAGCATAAATCACGTAAACAAATTCGTATCGACTTCGTTGAGGTGTCAATCGAAGCGTCTTTGCAATTTTAAGAGCTGATTAGTTTTTGGAAAACTTCAGTCGGGGGGTTTTCTGTTTTGACCCCTTGAAGGTCATTAGTGTCATGCGCTATATCCCACGAACCAAACATGCTAATCTCATCACTAAGGTGTCAATCGACGCGTATTAACATTTGTGTTATTCCGTCAAACTTTTAAACAAGCCGCGTAGTGCGACCCTCTAGGTCCACACGGTCAACTTCCCAGTAATATTTACATAAATATAAACAAGGTTCTTTAAAGAGCATATTTGCGTCACAGCCGCAGATTTCGCTGGCTAGACAGTAATAAACAAATATTATTTTCTAACCTCCAATTTTTCAAACTTGTTTAAAGTAGTATTATTTTCAAAATTATTATTGTGTTTAATATTTTGAGTGTTTATCTAGATATTACTGGGAAGTTGACCGTGTGGACCTCAAGGGTCACACTTCGCGGCTCGTTATTACGATGTTTATTTATTAACTATTAATTAATTTTTTTATGAAAAAAACACTAATTTTCAATATTTTTTTATTAAATTAAAAAAATGGCTTTAAAGATTTTTTTAACATTTGAAAACATCGTTAAAATGTTAATACGCGTCGATTGACACCTTAATGATGCAAAGATTATATTTGGTGCTCGAAATATAATGATTGACATACATGACCATGAAGGTCATGATGACTTTTAATTATTTTTTATTTTTTATTTAATGTTTTTTGTAATCATGAAAAAAGTTTTGGTGGTTTTTTTACAAAAACTGTTTGGAGTATATAAATTTTATAAATATTGATTACTGCAACTTGAAAATAAAGTTAAAAATTTGATGTTTTTGAATAAAACTCCACTTTTTACACTTTTTTTCAAAAAATCAAAAAACCACTTCAAAGATGTTTTTAAAAATTTGACAGAGCCATTTAAATGTTAATACGCGTCGATTGACGCCTCATGTGTAAAAATCGCATGTTTGGTTCGTGAGATATAGCGCATAACATGGTTGACCTTCAAGGGGTGAAAACAGCAAACCCCCCCCCCCCCGACCGAAGTGTCCCAAAGCTAATCAGCTCTTAAGATTGCAAAGACGCTTCGATTGACACCTTAACAAAGTCGATACGACTTTGTTTACGTGAGTTATGCTCGTATAAAAACTGCCCGCGAAAGCATACGTACGTATGTACGTACGTACGTACATACACACACACATACACACATACATACTTCTTTCTAAAAACACTTTATATTTACTCTATAGACCTCAAAACGTAAAGAAAAGTTGAAAATTTCAATTTCGATTTTCGAGGCGATTACAAGAACTTCCCATATACTGGAAAGTTAAAAATCGGTGGAGCCGGTTTTTGATTTATTAAAAATAAAGTGCAAAAAATTAAGGTTTTTTCATAAACAATAAATTTTTAGCCTGATTTGCAAATCGCAATGATGAATGTTTATAAAATTTATATATTCTAAATTGTGCTTGAAAAAACCCAGCAAAATTTTTTGTATTGATTATGAAAAAAAATTAAATTATAAACAAAAATTATGAGGTCATCATGACCTTCAAGGTCATTCATGTCATTCTCTATATTTTGCGAACCAAATTTAATATTTGCGTCACTAAGATGTCAATCGTTGCGTCTTAGCATTTTCATGATGCTTTCATGGTTTTAAAAAATCGTTGGAGCCGTTTTTTATTTTAAAAATTAATGCAAAAACTTAGGGTTTTTTCGTAAAAAAACATTTTAAACCGAATTTTCACAACACAGTAAAAAATGTTTATAAAATTTATAACATCTTATCAGTTTTTGAAGAGAATCCAGCAAATTCTTTTTCTATGATTACAAAAAAAAATTAAAAAAAAATGCAAAGTCTGTTTCAGATTAATTAACATTTAATTGTAATACGAATAATTGTAAGTCACCCTGTACGGTAACTCCGATGAGTACCTGCACCAGAATAAGGGAGTACTGAGGCGCAGCGCTGAGTTGAGTTTCAATCGAGTAGCGAGACAGTGCGCACGTCAACCATTAATACAGTCCACTTATATAAAGTAGTTTGAACTTAATTTAAAACTTAATTTTGTACATAATTAAACATTAAATAAACATTGTCCGTCGAGCCGGATAGTGCGATAGTGTGAATAGCCAGACAACGACTTTAAGATCGATATTGTGTGACTTTCGTTATATTTTTTGGGCTCGCAAGCCATGTAAATTGGCTTAGGTCGAAATCCTCCAATGATCACCATATTGACCGTTACCTGTTACACGTCGACTACTGGCACGCTGTTAATCATATCGCTGCCTCGCTTCATATTGGATGACTCCTGCTTATGGCTACACGAGATGGATCTTTGGATACGAATCGGCTGAAAATTTCTTTTGGAACGCCAACGACGCCAGGTAATTTGGCTTAGGTCGAAATCCTCCAACGATCACCATATTGACCGTTACCTGTTACACGTCGACTACTGGCACGCTGTTAATCATATCGCTGCTTCGCTTCATATTGGATGACTCCTGCTTATGGCTACACGAGATGGATCTTTGGATACGAATCGGCTGAAAATTTCTTTTGGAACGCCAACGACACCATGTAAATTGGCTTAAGTCGAAATCCGCCAACGATCACCATATTGACCGTTACCTTTTACACGTCGACTACTGGCACGCTGTTAATCATATCGCTGCCTCGCTTCATATTGGATGGCTCCTGCTTATGGCTACACGAGCTAAGTTTTATTCTAATTTTGGAATGATTTTGAAACAAAATAATTTCGAAAATTTGTGAAATTAATTCAACATTTTGATTAGCTGGGGTTTTCATTTAGCGCTTAACAGCTTGTGAATATTAATCAAATCTTTAATACTCACGAAAGTTGATGATATGTGATGGTGATCATAGAAATTTTGGAATAATTTTGAAACAAAATAATTTCGAAAATTTATGAAATTAATTCAACATTTTGATTAGCTGGGGTTTATTTTGTGCTTAACAGCTTGTGAATATTAATCAAATCTTTAATACTCATGAAAGTTGATGATATGTGAGGGTGATCATAGAAATTTTGGAATAATTTTGAAACAAAATAATTTCGAAAATTTATGAAATTAATTCAACACTTTAAATCGGTAATAGACTATCCTAGCATTACTAAGACAATGCTAGAATATAAACAAATTTTTGTGACGTTTAGATTGCGCAAAGCTTGTTAAATATTGATTACCAAAAGTACCACTGTTGAAAGCTTAATAAATTTCCTAGTAAACGTATTACAAATCCAGACGCAGTTCATCGATCAAAATTAATCCAGGCTTGATAAGTAAATTTCACATGCAATTATTTTGTATCTATTTTCCATTGTTATGCCCAAAAGTACTGCAAAAGCATTAAAAACAGATACAAAGTGACCAACACATTTTGCTTCCAATCAATCTGATCTACCCGATTTCATAGGAAAAGCAGAATTCTTCCAAAATATCAGTCAAAAGGATCTTGGGAACACCCAAAACAACATTTTAAACGAATCGTCTGAGTATTAACTCTATAAGATTGTTGACATTTTTTAAAGAATTAATTTAAAATATTAATCGGATGATTTTTGGACAAGTAAAAGGAGGCTCTTTTATCTGTCGCTGCATTAAAGTTTAATTTATTTTTGTTAAATTATCTATTTTGAGTATATTTATACTCTATTTTTACCTAGCTAAAATGAATAAATTTGAGGATATTGTAAAAGCCCAAGAAAATTTATCTGAAAGGATAAATAAAGTTTATACCACATTCTCCTCTCAATCCCCTGACAAACAAACGAGAGGAAGAGCTGAGGCTCAATTGCAGCGTTTAGAAGAATATTTCAATACCTTTAATGAACACCATCGACAAATCTTAGCATTAAAAAATGTTAGTTATGAACACGAATATTTTAAAACTGACCTCGCGTCAAACACAGAGGATTATTATTATGAGAACAAAGGTCAATTTAACGATTTTATCCATACTTGCGAATATGAACAAACTAATCGCTCAATAAATTCTTCGACGCTTGCCAAGGAGTCCTCGTCTACGCATAAAAATTTGCCTCCCATTGAAATACCCAAATTCTCAGGAAAACATACTGATTGGGAAACGTTTCGAGATTTATTTTCCACGGTTGTTGGTAACGCTGACTCTGTCTCAGCTGTTGACAAATTTGTTTATATAAAAACAAACATTGAAGGTAAAGCCTTAGAAATAGTTTCAAAATATAAGCTCACAGCGGCAAATTATGAGCTTGCTTGGGCGGACCTGGAGAAACACTACGAGAATAAGAGGCGTTTAGTTAATTCCCATTTAACTGACATGTTTAATATAAAAGCAATGAGAACAGAAACTTCTGCATCTCTCCAAGCTAATTAGGGAATTTAATACTCCTATTGAATCACTTAAGCCATTAGGGAGACCCGTTGATCAGTGGTCGGATATTATTGTTTTTCTGGTCTCGAATCGTTTTGATGAGCATACCTTGAAAGATTGGCAAAAATATTTGGGGGACTCTGTAACACCGCCTACAAGAGATGAACTTACAAAATTTGTCAATTCACAGATAGTTTATTTAGAAGCTTTGGAATCTAGTGGCAAGCCCATGAATAATTCTAAGGAGAGTCTTCGTACATCGCACATAACCAAAGGGGCTGCTAGTTCACACCAAACCAGCGAATCAAAAGATGGTATTAAGAAAATCAGATCTTGTGCGTTTTGTTCTCAGGACCACTTTATTGCAAATTGCAATAAATTTCAGCAACTCAATCAATCTTTTGATAATCAAGAGCGTGGTAAGTTTGTTAAAGATAACAAACTGTGTTTACGATGCCTTTCTCGGCACATTGGTCTCCGACATTGCAAATCGAAGCACTGTTGTGGTATTTGTGGGTTGACACATCACACTCTGTTACATTATCGCAACAGAATTTCTAAGGAATCGACACCTTTGAAGACCCTTGATAAAGATGGGTGCAATTTGAAAACATCCTCCCTCAAAGAGGACTCGAGTCTGGAATATGGCACTCAAACAAAGGTTGGACCTTTTCGTAGGGATAGATCGAATTCCTTTGGCTCTCCTACCCACAAGGTTGTAGCTCAGACTTCTGCAGTCTCGCATTTGTGTGATACTTCATTGCCAGGTGGAGTTTTGCTAGCGACGGCGATCGTCAGAGTCGAAAGCGACAGTGGACGACAGCTCAAGGTAAGAGCTTTAATTGATCCCTGTTCGCAAGCTACTTTCGTTTCAGGTTCTCTTTGTCAGCGCCTGAAATTGCAAGTAAATAAAGTCAATGTACCCATAACGGGTACAGGTGGCGTACTACTGTCTAACGTTACTAAATCTGTGAATGTGCTGATTAAACCTAGATTTAGTTCACATTTTTCATGCAAGGCAAATGCCCTTGTTTTGCCTAAAGTGTCTTGTTACACGCCTCCGTCCATGACAAAATCCTTGAAATTGCCACATTTGGATGGTCTCATGTTGGCCGACCCTCAGTATATGGAGCCAGGCCACATAGATGTTTTATTGGGTGCAGCAGTTTATTCTCATATTATTGAGGGAGCTGTTGTTAAAGGAAAATTGAATGAGCCTATTGCCACTAGTTCTGCATTTGGATGGTTTTTATCGGGAGAAACACCAACTGATGGTACTCCTAAGACGGGACACCTTACTTCATTGCACATCGCTCAAGAATCAAATCTCAATGACCTTTTGCAAAAATTTTGGGTACAGGAAGAAGTACCTAAGGGTCCCTTGTACACTCAAGAAGAAATAGGGTGTGATGAACATTATGCTCGCACCCACACAAGAAACAATGAAGGGCGATATGTTTTAAGGCTCCCTTTCAAGGATCTCGAGCATCGTGATAGTCTTCACCTTTATCAATCCTTTTATCCTTCTCAACGAATGCTGCTGAAGTTAGAGGATAAATTCAAAGTTGATAGTAAGCTGAGAGGAATGTATTCTCAATTTCTCTCGGAGTACCAAGACCTGGAACATATGTCTCAACTACCGTTACTCGAAACGAGTACAGTTTTCAGTGGCTCCATATCTTTGAATAAAGATCGTTTCTTTATACCGCATCATGGCATATGGAAGGAGAAAAGCACATCTACGAAGTTGCGAACTGTCTTTAATGCTTCCCTGAAAATCAAACCTGGTGTTTCATTGAATGATTTATTACACCCAGGACCTAATTTGTTGCCTCTGTTAGCTGACTTAATTACTAACTGGCGAAATTATAAGTTTGCCTTTATTGGTGATATTGAAAAAATGTTCCGTCAGATTCTTATACATCCTGACGATCGGCAGTATCAATGTATTTTATGGAGGTCTGATCCTGCAGAACCTATTCGTACGTATGAGTTGAATACGGTCACGTATGGGGTAGTGAGTTCACCTTATCAAGCTAATCGTACGATTAAACAGTTAGCTAAAGATTACGGTTTACAACATCCATGGGATGTTCTTCATTCAGAAATTTACATGGATGATGTCTTGTCTGGTGGACACACCACCCAAGAGGCATATGAAAAACAGAAAAGCACGACAGAGTTGCTCAAAATAGGAGGCTTCCCCCTCCGAAAATATCTATCCAACGATATCGAGGTACTTAGAGATATTCCTTCTGAATTCCTTGCCGCAGATCCTAAAGCCTTTAAGGATGCCGAGTTGAATGTTTCAGTTCTAGGTCTGGCATGGAACCCCATAGAGGATGTGTTTTATTTTAATTTTGAAAAATTCGATCCTTCTTCCGAACTGACTAAAAGAATAGTATTGCCTAGGACAGCTAAGCTATTCGATCCGTTGGGATGGTTAGCCCCTGTAGTTATTAAAGCCAAGATTTTAATGCAACTCTTGTGGCTGGAAAAGAAAGATTGGGATGAAGAAATTAGTTCGGAGTTGCAGGAAAGTTGGAATAACTGGGAGAATAAACTCTCCCATCTTGATCTTATAAAGATACCTCGCTGGAATAATTACAGTCCGCAGCTTGAAGTAATAGAGCTGCACGGATTTGCTGACGCATCAAAAGTGGCTTACGGCTCGTATTTGTATTTGCGAGTCATTTCTAATGGCCAAGGTTTTGTTTCATTGATTACTGCTAAGAGCAAAGTCGCGCCGTTAAAAACGCTGTCTATAACGCGGTTAGAGTTGTCTGCCGCACGACTACTTGCTAAGTTGGCTAAACACTATCTGAGTGCATCTAAATTTGTGGTTACATCTACTTATCTATGGAGTGATTCCACCGATGTCCTCCATTGGCTTAAAGGCCCCACAACTTGATGGCGACCTTTTATCGCCCACAGGTGCTCTAGTATACATGAGGATGTCCCACAGGCTTCATGGCTCTATGTGAAGTCTGAAGATAACCCAGCTGATATCATCTCACGTGGTTTTACAGATGATCAGTTATCTAAAAATACTTTATGCTGGGAAGAACATCAGTGGCTATCAGAGACGCCTGGCCCCTGGCATTTAGTTAAGCGAGAGCTGCTTACTTATAAAGAAACTCCTTCAGAGGAGAATTTGCCAATTATGAGCGTACATTTGACCTTGCAACCTAATTATCATTGGGATGTAATACATCGCTACTCATCATTGACAAAATTGTTGAAAATAACTTCTTATTGCCTAAGATTCGTAACAAATATTGGTAGGAAGGTCTTGAATAAACGTCAATTGTGTACTAACATGTTCTTGAAGGCGCTTAAGGACCATACTACTAGTAGTAGTTTCACCCATGGTAGCGTACTCAATGATAAATTTTCTTCAAAAATTAGCTCTCGTATTGATCAGTGTCTCACATTTTCATTAATGAATTTGTCCTTTATGAAGTTAGAACAAAAATATCTGTTCAGAAATTTTGTATCTCCTGCTGAGTTAGATAGAAGCCGTTGTTTTATTGTATACCTATATCAGAATATGCATTTTTCGCACATGGCAAAAGCTTTAAGCAAAGGACATCAACTTGCAAAATCTAATTCTCTTGTGAAATTGAATCCTTTTATGGACAGAGATTTGATCCGGGTAGGAGGTAGATTAGTCAATGCACAACTACCTCATGATAATAGACACCCCTTATTATTACACGCTAAAGATGGGTTTACTCATTTGCTAATCGATCATACTCACTCCGCTACACTTCATGGAGGTGTCCAGCTTACTTTGGGCACCTTACGTTTGCAATACTGGATTATAAATGGACGTTTTGCAGTTCGTTCATTTATTCGTCGATGTCACAAATGCATTGTCTATGCAAAACGAGGTTGTAATCAGTTAATGGGCAATTTACCTACTGCCAGAACAACCCCGAGTAAGCCGTTTAGTGTGTCTGGGGTCGATTATGCAGGCCCGATCAAAGTTCGCCCTGCTAAAATACGAGGAAATGTTACGAAAAAGGGTTACATTGCAATATTTGTATGTTTCTCAACTCATGCGGTGCATATAGAAATAGTTGAGGTTTATAGTAGCTCAGCATTTGTAGCAGCATTTCATAGATTTTCTGCTCGAAGAGGTCATTGTTCTCATATGCATTCAGATCAAGGTACTACATTTGTCGGAGCTGATTCCGTCCTAAGGCAGATGCTCCAGGATAACTTGGAATGGTCTAAAACCGTACAACAAAAATTGCTAAACCAAGGAACCCAATGGCATTTTAATCCCCCTGGTGCTCCACACTTCGGCGGAATTTGGGAAAGCGCGGTCAAATCCATGAAGCATCACTTATATCATACTATATGTGATCAAATTTTGACTTTTATTGAACTCTCAACATTATTATGCAGAATCGAGGCAATCCTCAATTCTCGGCCTTTACTGCCGCTGACTGATGACGTCTCAGATGTAGACTTCTTAACGCCAGCGCATTTCTTAATACAACGTCCATCTTATTTAGTGCCTGAGCCTGACCTGCGGCAGGAAAAAATCCCGCTTGGAAAGAGGTGGGAGTTGTTGTCTCAATCGATTCAACATTTTTGGGATCGTTGGTCCAGAGAATATTTAACTTCCCTACACATACGCAAAAAATGGAATGAATCTCAACGCTCGATTAAAATAGGTGACGTAGGTAGGGTAAAAGATGAATTGTCGCCGCCTGGAAATTGGCCTCTTGGACGTGTAATAGCTGTACATCCAGGAAAGGATGGCTTAGTTAGAGTGGCAACAGTGAAGACCTCCCAGTCTGAGCTCAAAAGACCGATAGTAAAACTCGTATTGTTGGAACGCGTTGAGCAATAAATTCAAGTCACAATGTATAAAGATTAATTATCATGATCACCTTCACATGTTAGTACATTCGCAGAAGAATTTTCATTGTAAATATAATTTTAAGAAATTTAGTACATTACTGTTGATGATTGAGTAAGTTTTTTGTTGAAATTTTCTCCCATCCGGACAATTTTCATTGTAAATATAATTTTAAGAAACTTAGTACATTACATTTTGTTG
This sequence comes from Oxycera nigricornis, assembly GCA_963942545.1. Lineage (NCBI taxonomy): Eukaryota > Metazoa > Arthropoda > Insecta > Diptera > Stratiomyidae > Oxycera > Oxycera nigricornis. Next base: position 78,697,638 of record OZ012663.1, read on the forward strand.
AAAATTTCTCCCATTTGGATACCTTTTATTGTAAATATAACTTTATGAAATTTAGTACATTATAGTTTAAGTGATTATAAAGTAATTTTGAATTTTGTGCAAATTTAACGAATTATTAATTTATATTGAATTGTAAAATATTTTATTCGTCCGTTGGACGAAAAGGGGGAGAATGTTTCAGATTAATTAACATTTAATTGTAATACGAATAATTGTAAGTCACCCTGTACGGTAACTCCGATGAGTACCTGCACCAGAATAAGGGAGTACTGAGGCGCAGCGCTGAGTTGAGTTTCAATCGAGTAGCGAGACAGTGCGCACGTCAACCATTAATACCGTCCACTTATATAAAGTAGTTTGAACTTAATTTAAAACTTAATTTTGTACATAATTAAACATTAAATAAACAAAGTCACAATGTAAAAAGTGTTCATACATACGATATTACCTGATTACTCTTGAGATTGTAGTTGAATCAATCAAAGTTTATTAATATTTGGATAATTTGAGCAGATTTTTAATAGTTTTTACAGTACTGTGTTTTGATTTTAATAAAAAAAACTGCTTAAATTTTGAAAACCAAAAAAATCAAATTTACATTTATTGTATTGAACGCTTTGAATGGTAAAATGTTTTGTAGTCAAAACTTTGCAAGATCCTATACTTTCAAAAGCTTTCATCAAATAAAAAATTTCAATTTTTAGCAGTTTTGTTCTTCAGTGTTTATAAGGTTTCAATTAATTCCATCATCATCATACGTAATGCTTTTTACTTCTTACATGTAATTAAGAAGAAGATTTTTGACTGCACATTCAATGTTTTTCAGGACCACCTAAAAATAAGAAATAAGTATTAGCCTGATTTTTTGTAAAATCGTGAAAAAATACAAACTCAATGATTATGCTGAAGTCATGGCGATTTTGAACGCAACTATTCAAAATGGCCACCACGCGACAAAATCTCTTCAGTGGGCGTAATAACAAAACTGCACTCATTTTCGCTAGCGCTCTTTTGTCCTTCAAGCATCGATATGAAAATGACAAATAACGTAGAAAAGGCTTTTTAACCTTCCCTCACCACCCACCGCTTGATCCGCGTGAATATTCAATCAAATCAATCCACCCCCCATCCACCAAAAGCACTACGTATTCAATGGACGCTCCCGTAAATGATGTAATTAATATCAACTCATTCCAATTACTGTTGTGAATACCTCTAATTATTATTATTTAAAGTAGTATTATTTTCATAATTGTCTTTAATATTTTTAATATTACTTTTATTATTATTATTAAACACGATGTATTCTCATCGGTTATATTTCCAGGCTGCTGTGGTAACCTTATGACCTAAAAATCGGGTGACTTGTCTTTACAGTGTGTTTTGGCAGCAAGCCAGCATTGTCAGCTGTCATGTGGTACCATTTTGGTGACGATAGACACTGTAGTTTGGCTGGAAAAAATTATTGAACACGATGTATTCGCATATATTATATTTCCAGGGTGTTGTAGTAATCCTTTCACCTAGAAAACGGGTGAACTTGCCTTTACGTTGTATTTTACCACCAAGCCAGCACTGTCAGCTGTCTTGAAGTACCATTTTGGTGACGATAGAGGCTGTATTTCGGATGGAAAAAATTATTGTACACGATGTATTCTCATCAATTATATTTCCTGGCTGTTGTGGTAGCCCTATGACCTACAAATCGGGTGAACTTGTCTTTACAGTGTATTCCGGCAGCAAGTGACCTCTATCAGCTGTCATGTGGTACTAATTTGGTGACAATAAAAGCTGTATTTCGGCTGCAAAAGAAATATTGAACACAATGTATTCTCATCGATTATATTTCCAGGCTGTGTGGTAACCCTATCACCTAGAAATCGGGTGAAATTGTTTTTATAGTGTATTTTAACAGCAAGCCAGCACTGTCAGCTGTCATGTGGTACCATTTTGGTGACGATTAAAGCTGTAATTCGGCTGGAAAAAAATATTGAACACGATGTATTCTCATCGATTATATTTCCAGGCTGTTGTGGTAACCCTATCACCTAATAATCGGGTGAACTTGCCTTTACAGTGTATTTTGAAAGCAAGCCAGCACTGTCAGCTGTCATGTGGTACCATTTTGGTGACGATGGAATCTGTAGTTCGGCTGGAAAAAATTATTGAACACGATGTATTCTCATCGATTATATTTCCAGAACAAGAATATTACTGGGAAATTGACCGTGTTGACCACAAGAGGCGCACCTCGCGGCTTGCTTAATTTTAACGTTATCATGAGAAAAAGTTTTGATGTTTTTACAAGCACTGTTTGAAGTATATAAATTTTATAAAAATTGAATACTTTTTTCCGTAAATCAGGTTAAAAATTTATTGTTTATAAAAAAATCTAATTTTTTGCACTTTTTTTCTTAAATTAAAAAACGGCTACAACGATTTTTGTCAAAATTTATTAGACTCACACAAAAGTTAATATGCGTCGATTGACACCTTAACCATCCAAATCGTATGTTTGGTTCGCGAGATATAACGCATGACAGAAATGACCTTCCAAGGGGCAAAACAACAAACTCCCCTGACCGAAGTATCCCAAAAACTAATCAGCTCTTAAGATTGTAGAGACGCTTCGATTGACACCTCAACGAAAAACTGTCCGCGAACGCACGTACGTACGTACGTACATACGCACACACATACACACATACATACTTTATTCTAAAAACACTTAAAAAATACTCTAAAGACCTCAAAACGTAAATTTGTTGAAAATTTCAATTTCGATTTTCGAGGCGATTACAAGAACTTCCCATATACTGGGAAGCTAATAGACACTTTTGTTTTGGATCAATTTGTAAGTAGCCTATTTTGATAAAAACATTTTGTACTTTGACACAAACATCTACTTTAGATGAGAAACACCTACAAATAATTTGAAATAGAATATTGTAGAATTAATGAAAGAAAATTATGAATGACCTATTTTTATTAAGGAACAATTACTATATGATCTTAGTAAGCAATCGCTTTATATAACTGATGTGTTTACATATTTTTCACTTTACTATAGTTCGAATGAGAAAAGGACACTACTGGTAGATTAGTGTGCCTGACGAAAATAACTGTCACTTATTATTATTGTCGAGAAAACGAAAATATAATTTTTTGTAAGTTTTTTGTAAAACTAGAATAGGACATCATAAATATAAAAATAGCTAAATTCGAAGTTCGCCAATGTCAAATTTCAAGCATATGCAGTGAGAATCTTTTTCGGCATGTCTTTCATAGTCATAATCAACATCTTCAAGAGAATTAGCTTGATTCCGTAGGAACGTTTTATACCAAATTAAATCGGGTAATGTATGCCACTCGTCTCCAAACTGTTTCACCAAAAGGTTAAACAATTTATTCGCGTGTTTTAAGCCATCCGCGGAATATGAAAGAAAACTATAATGTGTTTCTGAAAAACTTTTCCGTTTTTGCTTGTAAATTTAATTGCTTTGGCAAATAAATGACTGCACTCTATAATCGTTACGCATTTAGTCCTATTGATTTCCGTACTTGAAACATAAAGCATCAAAACGATGTGAGTGTCATATATGAAAGGCGATTCTAGGTAATCCAAAAGAACCAAGAGTTTCACACTGGCTGCAAGATATACTAAAACTTCTATTTCGTTTGGTAAGAAGTGGATTAAGATTTTTAAAGAGTTTATAATCTTGACAATTAGCCAGGTGTATGCCTTAAAAGATATATATATATATATATATATATATATATATATATATATATATATATATATATATTGTTACAGCTGCAATTCCTGTGATGTTCACCGCGACAACGCAGCCGATCCTGGCCACGGTTTAGACAGTCCCACCTGGCTTAAACTGCCCTGTCAGAAACACAGAAACAGAATTCGCGACGACCCAAAACCAAACCGGCCGAATAGAAAATTTGGAACAGACGCACCCAAGAGCCGAAAATGCGATTTCCGCTACACCACTTCGCCACACACAATTAACACACTTCCTTTATTTATTCTTAAGGCACTATTTATTTTTTTCAATTTCAAACCTACCTATCTATCCCTATCTGTATATACTTAATTTTACTTACAATTTCGTTTCTGCTTAAGCTACTCCGGTGGCTGCTTCCTGACTCCTGATCTCGCTCGTTCGCCGCTCGTCGTCCTCGTCTTCCTTCTTAATTCACTTCACGCAACCGCTCCAACTTCTTGCCTTCCTTGCGATACGCGCAAGAACAGCTTCCAACCAAAAAAACAGCTTCACACCAAACTCAGCACCGCACCGTCCAAGACTCGCACCCAAAAAGTTCTACCAGCTGTTCTCCCGGCGCAATTCATGCGATCCCCGATCACGTTTGCTGCATCGACGGCCAACGGCCCACGAGTTTGCTGACCGCAACGAAGCCTTCCGAGCTTTGTGACCGGTTTTGGTCGACGCACGTCAGCTGGCGATTTCAGCTTCGTGCGATTGGCCAGAGCGTTGCACCTCGGGGCGTGGGGCGGATGCTGTGGCTGCTGCTCGTGAAATGTGGTTGGAGTGCTGGTGAAATAATCGTGCAAGTCGTCAATCATGGTGAGTTGCTAGTGCCAATGGTTGTGGGTATCACAGGCGCATAATAGACTCCATTGGCGTATCATAGACCGGGCGGAGCCTGCATTTGAATCTGTTGTGGCGATTGTGTGGGCGTTGTTTGTTGTTGTGATTGCTGGCAACTTAACTGCGGGGTCTGTGACATTAACTGTAATGCATTTGCTGTTGAAGATACTTAAATTACGCAGCCTTCGCGCGCACTGTCAGGAACACTCTCCATAAAAACCCTACTATCTACTTAGCTATCTAATCCAATATCCTTAACATACATACATCTCCTCTATATTTATATAATCCAAACCTCTAGCCTAAATTGACCTATTCCCTACAATATAATTCATTAATAACAATATAATTCATTAATAACTTGGTTGGGTGAAGTGGCGAACGTAACATTATCAATTTTCAAAAGACAGCGTTTACCCGCACGATAGTTTGAGGTCGTCAAGAACAGGGCAGTCCCATATTTTGTCCGTATGGGTTGTGGATTGACCACGTTGCGTGGCGAACGTATTTATTTATATATATATATTGTCATATCGAAGGATATAATTTTTAATTAAAATAGACCATTCGTTCTGATGGTATGGAAACCAATCATAATCAATGCGTCTACGATCGTTCACATAAATTCATAGAACTAAGCATAGAAAGATGCATTTTCTAATTAAAATGAACCATTCGTTCTGATGGCATGGGAACCAATCATAACGAATGTGTTTACGAGCGTTCACATAAAGTCATAGAGCGAAGCATGGAAGGATGTATTTTTTAATTAAAATGAAATGTTTACGAGACCGTAAATTTATTTTTGAAAATGGTAGTGTGTGTCCAAAAAGGAAATAAAAACCAAAACAAACCACCATTTAGAAATTATTATCGACAGAATTTTCAGCAACTGGTTCGTCTAAATAACTATCCTAACGTAAATAACTCCCACCCGAATTTTAACAATTTCGGAAAATTCGGAAATTTTCAAACCAACCCCCAATATCAACAATTTCCTAGAAATTCACTTCAAAGCCGTATTAGAAACTTTGGTAGCCCTCAAGCAATGGAAGTGGATTATTCAAGACAAACTCACTTCAACCAAAATAAAAACCGAACATACCCTACCAGTGAAAACAGTAATATCCAAAATTTTCAGAAACTTGCCTCGGAAACTGCCCCGGAACCAGTAACCTACCATATATTCGAATAGATTCATTTGGTATTTCACTCAGATTCCTTATAAATACAGGAGCAAGTATGAGCATCATAAGGCCAAATCTATGTCATCCAAAATTACGCATCCCAAGAGAAACGTCTTTTATTAACACTTTAAATTCACAATTGTCATATTCCCACAAAGTTGAAATTAAACCTTTCCAAGAACTCGGAATAAGCAAAAAATTGCAATTTATCGAATACAAATTCAGTGACTTTTTTGATGGGCCATTAGGCAACAATATTTCCGATAAATATAACGTAATAATCGATTTAAAAAGCAAAATGATAAAATTTGACGACAAGATTTTACCCATATATCAGTCGATAGAAGACGAAGAAATAGAAGAATATATAAATAATTTATACATGTCGGAAACATATAAAACCAAAGAACCTCTTTTGACGTTGAGAAAGGATCATTATAATTCCGAAGAAAAAATTGACTCATGAAGTTATTAAACAACTACTAAGACGTATTCTTTCAAGAAGGTGACAATTCGACTTTCACTCATAACATTAAGCACGAAATAAAAACTACTTGTAACAACCCTGTGTATGCAAAATCGTACAGATATCCTTATATCCATCGGTCTGAGGTGGAAACGCAAATCAACGATATGCTATCTCAAGGGATCGTACGTCCAAGTAAATCCTCTTATTCTTCGCCAATTTGGATTGTTCCAAAGAAAAGCGACGCGTCAGGAAAGACTAAGTGGCGATTGGTGATATATTATAGAAAACTAAATGAGATTACAATCGAAGATAAGTTTTCGATAACGAATATCGATGACATATTAGAAAAACTAGGGAGATCGATGTATTTCACAACTCTCTTAACTTAAGAAAAATGTGAAAATAAATCCTTTTTTAAGGGCTATGTTGACTCTTTCGAATAGTTGAAAAAATTAATAATTTCAGAGCCTGTGCTAAACTATCCCGATTTCAACAAAAAAAAATACTCTGACAACGAATGCTTCCCATTACGCTATCGGAGCAGTCTTATCCCAAGACACACACCCTATATCGTTTGCTTCACGTACTCTCAACGATCATGAAATTAATTACTCGACTATAGAAAAAGAACTCTTGGCTATTTTTTGGGCTATTAAATATTTCAGACCCTACTTATATGGTAGAGAGTTTCCAATTAAATTCGATCATAAACCATTATCATAGATAGCTAACTTCAAGGAACCAAATAAAAAGTTGCAAAGATGGAAGTTACAATTGGAGGAATATAATTACGAAATCGAATATATCAAAGGCAAGGAAAATAAAGTTACTGATGCACTCTCACGACCCACTTCACATATTGAAACTGCATCGCGAACAGAATCCAGCTCGAATGAAAATCGAAGCTTTAACGTAAAACAAAAATCAGATAATAATAATTTAACAATGCACATAAACGCCAACGAACTTATATGCAATACTGACCATAGCGAAAACAACTCAGTGGCAGCAACATGCCATAGCGCTGACGAAGATATCCCTATATCCGAATCTCCATTAAACGTTTATAATAATCAATTAATAATAAAATTGGGAGAAAATAACCGCATCATAAAGAAGAAATATTTCAAGAAGTCACGAGGAATTTGCATTTCTAAAGAATTAAATGATAAGTATTTTCAATACATATTAAATAATCAAATTCCACAAAAGCGAGTAATTGCACTTTATATGTAAGACTTGCATGCCTTTCATAAGTTTCAAACGGAATATTTAAAGTGGAGAATATACTGCAATTAAATTCATAAAATGTAGCTTTTTACTTTTTGATTGCACGGAAAGGGTAGAGGTCACGAAAATAATCAATAATTGTCACAATTGCCAACTCAGAAAATACGAGCGAAAACCTTCTAAATTACCGTTTTTAAACCTGCAATTCCGGATACACCACATGAGGTAGTTCACATGGATATATGGTTCATAGATAGAAATCACTTTTACAAATTCTCAAAATTTGCGCAAGCAATATCACTGGAGATACGAAACTGGATAGACATAAAAGCAGATTTAAACCAACACTTTGCAACATGCGTTAAACCAAAACATATCATTACAGAAAACGAAAGTTGTTTGACACACAATTTAGAAAATTTTCTCAATATTGAAAACATTACTTTACACTTTACTACACCAGGTCTTAAAACTGCAAATTCTGACGTCGAAAGACTCCATAATACCTTCAATGAACACATTCGACTTAAAATAAGAGAGTCCAAAGTATCTCAAAATATGATAGACATTCAAGAAATCCTCAAATATTATAATGAAACGATACATTCCACAACAAATCACAAACCGATAGAAATTCAAAATGGCATCATCCCCTCTGAAAAATATCCCGAAATTAAGAAATGTATCGAAAACAAACAGAATAAAGTCATAGAATTAAAAAAAAGGCACAAGAAAATAGTAGAAGTTAACCTGAAATATGTTATAAACAAAAATAAACACAAAAAAATTGATAGACCTTTCATCCTCAACAAAAATTGAGCCACGAAAAAGAAAAAAACTTTTCATTAAACATAAAAAAATTTCAACTCCCTATTCACTTACAGGAACCTTCATGCTCTTGGTCTCTTTTACAATTATTACCAAACGGCAAAAATTTGTGATTGACAATATAACTTCATCAAACTAGAAGAAATCAATAATAATTAATTATAATTATATAATTATTATATAATTATATAATAATTATAATTATAATTTTAAAAGAAGGGAAAGACATTCCGACCGCACAAGAAATTCATGTTTATGATATTGGCAGGGCGAAATTGAAGAACATCTGAATTGCGGTTGCACAAACGAATGAATTACTATTTTTATTTTACCCAAAGACCATATTTCTCGAATGACATATTTTTAAACGCAAATTGTACCAATTCCTAATAAGAAAAACTTAGAATTATTACAAAACGTTAATGACTTTTACAAACAGCATCTAACACTAAGCGCAACGTAGAATATAAAGTAATACGAATTGTAGACAAATGTATTGGAAAATTATTGCGTAGCCCAAAAGATTATATAATGACAAACACAAAAGAATTTATTGAAAATATTTTCGAGAACATTGTTATTACGAAAAGTTTAAAATCCACAAAAACCTTACATAATTGCATAATCAATTGACCATTCTGAAACGACATATCATTATTAAACCTACCAATTGTTCTTTAATAATAGTAAATTTTACATTCAGATACAGAATAGAAAATATTAGTAACAATATGGCACTACCCAATATCTTCAGAAATGTGTAATACAGCCAAAAAATGATTAAATGAATTACATAGAAAGAACATCGATAATATGGATAGAAAATTTCCGAATATTAGAGTTATAATTTAAACATAAAACATTCTCTTAGATAAGGAAAATTTTTGATGCTAATATTGATGATATTGATCATACTTACATTATAAATAATAAGTATTATAGTTTACTTTAAATTCAATAAATCTGCTTCACAGACTGATACATTGATACTTGCTTGAGGACACGCAACCTTAGGTGGAGCGTGTCATATCGAAGGATATAATTTTTAATTAAAATAGACCAGTATGGAAACCAATCATAACGAATGCGTTTACGATCGTTCACATAAAGTCTTAGAGCTAAGCATGGAAATATGCATTTTCTAATTAAAATGAACCATTCGTTCTGATGGCATGGAAACCAATCATAACGAATGCGTTTTCGATCGTTCACATAAAGTTATAGAGCGAAGCATGGAAGGATGTATTTTTTAATTAAAATGAAATGTTTACGAGACCGTAAATTTATTTTTGGAAATGTTAGTGTTCGTGTGATCTTATTGACCACTCGAACTTAGAGGATATTTGTTGATAAATAGGATAAGGAAGAAAGTCAATAGTCGGTCTGGAAAAATAACTTGAAGAACCAGCCATGAGGTCCACACGGTCAATTTCCCAGTAATATCTACATAGCTAATAAAAATATTAAACACAATAATAATTATGGAAATAATACTACTTTGAATAATAAAAATGTACCTCTCATAAAAGTTATTGGAATGACTTAATATTAATCGTAACATCTACGCGAGCGTCAATTGATTACGTAAGGATTTTGGTGGATTGGTTTGATTGATTATTCACGCGGATCAGTCTGAGGGGGGAAAGGTTACAAACCCTTTTCTACGTTATTTGTTATTTTCATATCGATGCGTGAAGGACAAAAAAGCGCTAACAAAAATGAATGCAGTTTTTGTTATTACGCTCACTGAAGAGATTTTGTCGCGTGATGTGCATTTTGAATAATTGCTATCAAAATTGCCAGCACTGCGGTATTATCACTGAATTTGTATTTTTTCACGATTTTACATCAAAGAGACTAATAATTATTTATTATTTTCTGTTGGTTTTGAAAAGCATTGTATATGCAGTCAAAAAAAGGTTCAATTGCATGTAAAAAGTAAAATGTATGTATTGCAAATGATGAAGGAAGTAATTGAAATCTTACAAATACTAAAGAACAAAACTCCTAATAACTGCAGTTTTTCATTTGATGAAAGCTTTTCAAAGCATATGATCTTGAAAAGTATTGACTGCGAAACATTTTACCATTCAAAACGTTGATTACCACAATTGCAAATTTGTATTGATTTGTATCGGTTTTCAAAATTTAAGCAGTTTTTTCATTGAAGTTAAAACATGGTGCTGTGAAGACTATTGAAAATCTGCTCAAATTTTGCAAATATTGATAAAATTTGATTGACTTTACAACAATGTCTTTAGAATAAGAGATTCGTATGAACCCATTTCACATGGTGACTTTGAATGGTTTTTTATTTTTAATTTAATTGTTTTTGTATTCATGAGAAAAGTTTTTGCTGGTTTCTTTATAAAAATTTATAAAAATTTATAAATTTTATAAACATTTATTATTACGATGTGCAAATCAGGTTAAAAATGAATTTTTTTATGAAAAAAGTACTACTTTTCCACATTTTTTTTTATTAAATTAAAAAAAACTTTTTAAAGATTTTTTTAACATATAAAAATATCATAAAAATGATAATACCCGTCGATTGACACCTTAATGATGCAAAAATTATATATGGTTCTCGCGATATAATGACTGATTAAATTAAAAAACGGTTCGAAGAAGTTTTCTAAAAAGTTGACAGAATCACAAAAAATGTTAATACGAGTCGATTGACAACTTTGTCAAGCAAATCGTACGTTTGGTTCGCGAAATAAAGCGCACGAAAGAAATGACCTTCAAAGGGTCAAAAAAACAAACTCCCCCGATCGAAGTGTCCCAAAAACTAATCAGCTCTTAAAATTGCAAAGACTTTTCGTTTGACACCTTAACAAAGTCGATACAACTTTGTTTACGTGAGTTATGCTCTTAGAAAAAACTGTCCACGAACGTACGTACGTACGTACACACACATACATCTCTTTTTCTAAAAACTATTTACATATACTCTATAGTCCTTAAAACATGAAGAAAAGTCGAAAATTTCAATTTCTTTTTTCGAGGCGATTACAAGAACTTCCCATATACTGGGAAGTTAACAGTAGCGGCTCGTGGGAGTTAAGTATGGTGGGGCTACTGGTACGCATGTTTTTATCACTAATATAAGTTCTTATGTGAGTTTCCACTCCACCTAAGAGGTACCACACGTGGAGCGTTAAGCGATTTTAAGTGATCACTTTCCCCAAAAGTAGATTCGCTGGCAATCAAAGATATATTCCTATTATCGTGTTTTGAATAACATTTAAAGCTTTAATAAAAGTTCAGTGCACTCTGAATAAAAAAAATTGTTTAAAAACATTTGAATTCTTGCAACGAAACAACTTTTAGGCCTGTCGCACTTTTCAAAATAAATAATTTCTTTACTACAATAAATGCAACAAAAACAACAATAACAATCGAAAAAAACTAGTAATAAATAAATTCAACATAACAACAATAACAAGAGCAAAAATCATCAATAAATAAATTCAGCAAAAACAGTTTTACATCGTATATATTTCATCAATCGACATCAACAACAAAAGCAATTTCTTTTATCTAGACGTTTTATTTGTATAAATATTTAGCACGTCGATTTTTTTGTTGAGCAAACAAGTCAATCACCCTTTCATTCATTTTGGGTATTTCTTTAATGAATTTATTACAAACAGAGAGTACTGCAAGCGAAAACGAACAAAGATTATTACCTTCAAAAAAAAACTGTAAAGCTGAACAATGGAAGACATATTTTGAAATATTTCGTTCGAATAGCGTAATATTAATATTAATAATATTTTCTACCGAATTCATATTTTGAAAATACCGAAAAAAAATTACTAAAATTGAAATTCAAACTTCTAGCAAGTTTTAACACATGCAAGGAAAATCTTGTTCATTATTTATTTAATCAAAATCATACATACCATAGGGATGTAGGGTAGATCGCCTTCTCGCGGTGCATCCTGGGTAACGCTAAATGATCTACCACGGCACGACTCTCGATTGTTTTTGGACAACTCTCTCGTCTTAACGACTATATCTGATGCTTTGGGCTGGTAGTAGTGGTATTCTGTCACCTGAGTACGCAAGAGTGACATCTTGCGGAAATGGCTTTCAGGCTAATGCCAATGCTGCCTCCGTCCCGGTAAAACCCTGGCAGGTCTTACGGTACGTTCAAAACTCGTCGCCACTAGTCTGGCCGTGTAGGTTGAGTTGAGTTTGGACTCCTGATTAATCCCCGGCCCGGCTCTGAGCACATATCCTCATAAGGGAATGTGTCAACCCTCGCATGGCCTCCCTGCTTCAGCATAGATAACCATGGGGTCTCAGGGGAACTGCACAACGAGTGGAGATAGCGGCTGTGAGGGGGGACCCAAATCGCAATGAATCCCGATAAATTTAAAAAGGAAGATCCACTCGGCCCGGAAGGGAAGTGGACGAAGGTGACGCGTCCTTCTAGTGGGAAGAAGACCGCGATACTCAGCCAACCCCCTACTTCTTCGAGGGATGCATGCTCCAAGGCAGCTATGCCAGAGGCAAGTACTCCCTCAGTCAAGCCTATTGGCGCTAGCGGTAACACCAAGGCAACGGCGAACAAGCCGGCCCGCAGTGTTTCCGGAGCGCCCTCCAACACCGCTTCCACTTCAGGTGTTAAGAAGCAACAAAACCCCTCAGTCACGGCTTACAGAGACAGAAGGTCTGCCTTCAAAGTCCTGAAAAGGCTGAAAGATTTACCTCCGGATGGTCTTTCCCAGAAGGATAAAATCTCCCTGAAATGGGCAACCACCACGGTAGAGGCTTACAAAGCCTCTATTCCAAAGAAAGAGGCAACTCATAAAAGATGTAGATCTAATGAGTCTGCCCCACTTCAACCGAGCGTCCAACTGCCGGTTAGTAAAAGACCAAAACTGGTCACACCCAATCCTGTTAAGGGCAGGAGTTTCAGTGAAGCTGCCAAGGACAGCCTGGTATGGGCTGTTATCGACAGAAGCAGTAGCGATGGTACCATCTCACCGTCAAATTGGAAGATGGTAGAAATCGCGCTTCTTCGGGTGTACAAGCCCATACTCGAGGCAAATCCTGGCCCTCCACCAAGTTGTCGTGATGCTGGCTGGTACCAGGGTCACGTTAAATTGATAGCCTGTACAGATCAACGTTCAGCGGATCTTTACAAGCAGGCTATAAACAGATTGGGAGAAGTCTGGCCTGGAGCAAAGCTGGACGCTGTCTCCAGGGAAGATATCCCGAATAGGCCTAGGTCTAGGGCGTGGATACCAGCGGAGCCATCCACACCGGAGGAAATTGTTGAGCTAATCAAGCTCAGTAATGCTGACCTCCCGGTGGAAAATTGGAAGGTAGCTAAGGTTAGCGAGCCCAGCAATGGACAGCGAGAGGCCCTAATAATCCTGAACGAGGAGTCGCTAGCTCCATTGGAGTCGAAGAGTGGGGTGATCAGCTACGGTTTCTCGGCTATCACCCTGCGAGTATATCGCAAGGACCGTACTGGGAAGGCAGTACGGGAACCGAGCAAGGAGAGTGGAAGCGAGGGAACTGTGGAAGCCTCAGTAGACCCGACCGTGGACCTCTCTGAGTCAGATCTTCTCTCCGATGACGGAAGAAGCACCACCTCCACTGCGGGGTTGGCTGGGGACCTTCTCAGATCCCTCGACCTGGTCGAGGAGGAGGAGATGTCCTTATCTGACGAGGAGGTGGATAAAACATTGTGTCGCGATGCTAAGGCTTCTGCAGATTAACCTCCAGCACTCTAAGGCGGCATCCGCCGCACTGCTCCTCCACCTGGCCCAAAAAGGAGAGGAGCTAATACTAGCCCAGGAACCTTGGGTTGTTGGAAACCGGGTTTGCGGGCTCAACTTGAAAGGATACAACACAGTATCCTTCAACACAGCAGGTAAACCGAGAGCTTGCATAATTGTAAAGGAAGGCTTGAAGTTTTTAACCTTGTATAATTTCAGTGACCAGGACAGGATTTATCTTATTACATGACTTAGCCCTAGCTAACAAAGGTGAGGATCCTACCTTCATCACGGCAAGCCGTAGAGAGGTTCTGGATATCACTATGACGAATGAGCACTTGAACCAAGCAATCAAGGGATGGCACGTATCGCAAGAGTGCTCGTTCTCCGATCACCTATACATAAGGTTCGATTTGGCATCTGATCCTCCGACAAATCCAACCTTCATTAACAAAAGTAGGATGGATTGGGTCAAATACCAATCGGTATTCGAGTCCGCGCTAGAAGGCGGACCTCCAGAGATTGTAGACATACCCGGTCTTGAGGAAGCCGTTGGGACCCTTACATTGGCCTTCAATGACGCAGCAAGGTCTGCATGTAGTCCAACGAAGCGTAGAGGGAAGTACAAACCCCCATGGTGGAATAGTGACATTGCGGAGCTGCGGAAGGAATGTAGGAAGTCCTTCAACCGAGCTAAAGAATCTAATGACTGGTGTTCTTATAAAACAAAACTGAAGGAGTTCAAATCCTCTATCAGAAAGGCTAAACGCACCTTTTGGAGAAGCTTCTGTGCAGAAATAGAACACTCCAAGGATGTCAGTCGCCTGCGAAAAGTCATGACGAGCTCCCCCTCATTTTTAGGGTCCGTTAAGGACGCAAATGGAGTCTGGACGAAATCTAGCTCCGAGACTCTGTCCGTTCTCGTAGATACGCACTTCCCGGGCAGTGAGGGTGTGGCTGACAAAGCGGATCCACACACGCTCCCGGAGTGCATGCCAACTACTGTGCCTGTAAATGACAGGCTCCTATGCTGGGCAATCAGCTCATTTCAACCCTTCAAATCCCCTGGCATGGATAACATTTCACCTATCGAGATCCAGCAGGGTATCAATATAGCACTGCCATGGCTGAACGCCATTTTCAAAGCATGTGTACGGATGGCTTACATTCCACAGCAGTGGAGAGAAGCAAAAATAGTTTTCATACCTAAAGCGGGTAAAACATCCCACTCCTCACCTAAGGATTACAGACCTATCAGTCTCACCTCTTTTCTGCTAAAAACGCTGGAGCGACTGATAGAGATTCATTTGAGAGCTACTCTGAAACCACTCTCTAATGCGCAGCACGCATACACAAAAGGGAGATCGGTTGAAACAGCTCCTCACTCGCTCACCAGCTACATCGAAAAATCGCTAAGCGTCAAAGAATACACGCAAGCAGTTTTTATAGATATCGAAGGGGCTTTCAACAATATCAGCCATAAGGCTATTGGTAAAGCACTTGGGGGAAGCAATGCCGACGACAACCTGATAGGGTTCATCGGTCAATTGCTTAGCAGCAGGAACATCAACTCCACGCTAGGAAACAGTACCTTACGAAAGAGGGTTTGCAGAGGCACACCACAAGGTGGGGTGCTATCACCCCTTCTATGGAACCTAGTGGTGGATGAACTCCTGTCAAAAATAGAAGCGACTGGCTGCAAAGTCGTAGCTTATGCCGACGATGTTGCAATAGCAATATCGGGAAAATTTGTTAACACCCTATCGGAAAGACTAAACTATGCCCTAGGTATTCTTACCAAATGGAGCAAAAAGTGTGGTCTAAAGATAAATCCGCAGAAAACGTAACTTGCGCTCTTCACGAGAAGATACAAAATTCCAAGATTTGCTCCACCTAAACTTGGTGAGACAAGTCTCAATCCATCTCATCAAGTCAAATATTTAGGTCTGATCTTAGACTCCAAACTCGCATGGAAAGCAAACATAGCGGAAAGAGCGCGTAAAGCGGCATGCGCAATCTACTGCTGCAAAAGAGCTATTGGGAAAAGATGGGGACTGAAACCCAAAACTGAATCATGGCTCTATACAGCGATAGTGGAACCAATCCTTCTGTATGGCGTGGTTATTTGGTGGCCAGCAATGGCAAAAACATCAAACGCGAACCTGATTAACAGGGTCAGGAGGACTGCAGCTATTGCAATTACCGGGGCTATACGCACTACCCCGACAAAGACATTGGTTATGCTATTAAATTGGCTCCCGACGGAGCTCCTAACGAAACAGCAGGCCAAGTGCTCTGCTATTCGATTGAAAGCTCTAAATCTCTGGCATGATGGGAATATCGGCCACTCCACCATATTACGGAGGGATGGACCGCCGCCAGAGAATGTAGACCTCACTCCTCCGCTTCCCTGCTTCCACCACAGTTTCAAGTCCGTCATCCCTAGCAGAGATGACTGGATCATGGAAGGGAATAGGTTACAGGAATCGGTCGACATCTACACTGATGGATCAAAGATGGATGGAAAAGTTGGCTGTGGTGTTTACTCCGAACAGCTAGGTCTGAGACTATCCTTCCGGCTACCAGATCATTGCAGTGTCTTTCAGGCAGAGGTCATCGCCATACATAAGGCAGTGGACTGGCTGAGAAATCAGAAAATTTCTATAAGAAATCTCAACATTTTCTCCGACAGTCAAGCTGCTATCCAATCATTATCCAACGTATATAACTCATCCAAAATTGTAATGGAATGTCGCACACTACTGAACGTGATGTCGCTTCACTGTGAAGTGATTATTTGCTGGGTGCCGGGTCACAGTGATAAACCTGGGAACTGCGAAGCTGATGCCCTAGCTAGAGCTGGCACTGAGCTCCAGGATTATACACTAACACCCCAAGTCGGCCATCCGTTGGCCTCCGTCAAGCTAAGTTTCAAGCAGTATTATACAGAGGCTGCAAATAGGGCCTGGCTGCTGGAAGAAACCTGCAGGACAACCAGGCAAACTTGGCACACACTAAGCTCAAAGCGCACCAAGCGGCTCCTCAACACGAGCCGTGAAACATTAAGTTTCATCGTATCCGTACTGACGGGGCATTGTCTCATTGGCAGACACGCAGAAAGACTGGGTGTCCCTTTCCACGATTTCTGCCGCAGCTGCAGATCGGAGGAGGAGGAGGAAACGATCCAACATTTTCTGTGTGATTGCCCAGCACTGTCCAGGAAACGCATGAAAACCTTAGGCTCACCCTTCCTGGACAGCCTCACGGAAGTAGCTGATTTGAACATTAGCTGCGTTGCCGGATTCATACGAGAATCGAAATGGTTCTCGTCACCCAACAGGTTTTAGTGCCGCTCCCTATTAAAATGTGGTATCACAATGGGCCTATCTTGGCCTAAGTGAGCCGCCTTTTGACAAAGGGGGCTGCCACTACAACCAACCAACCAACCAACCATACATACCATAACCTGAAGAACCCTTTTCTGAAACAAACTTTAACCACTACAAAACTTTAAAAAAATACTAACCACTATGAAGGCACACTAAGTACTAATACCATGCACTACACTGTCATCACCTTCACCCGCTGCGGCCCGTCGTAAAAAAATGTTGCTCATGCCTGCTCAAAAGTATTATCCAGACCATGCCAAGACTAAACGTTGTCGAAGCACTGAACGGGCTGCATATGATTAGCCCATCCGCCATGTATCCACATGTTATTTCAAACACGCACACTCCCGCCACATCACCATAGAACTCACGCAGCCATTCAAATCGAAATTCTCTTAATCGGGGATTATTACATGTAGCCCTTCCTCATAGTAAAGGTGGAAAATTGTCAAAGAGAAAGTAAGTTTGAATTTTACTCTTAGCTTTTACTCGGTGCAGGCACAACGAAGCGAGTCGAAGAGAAAAACAAATTGTTCTACAGTGCGCGACAAGAAGATTATGTGAAAGTAAACTACAGCATGGGCGAAAAAAATGCTACACTATATTTTGAAATGAAATGAAATTATGAAAACTATATTGAAATCTTTAATGATAATTTATTACATTTTCACTAATATAGGCTCATCAATAAGTGGTGGGGCTGAGCCCCACTAGGACCAAAGGTAGAGCCGCCACTGGAAGTTAATAAAGACGGGTTACACGGAACATTCACGTGTTTTTTTTTAAAGAGTGTATATTCGCACTCCCATATCTTAATTACATATATATATACATATATATAGGGTGGTGCAAAAGTTTTTGACCTTCGACATGAAAAAACACCCGGAGTAAATTTATTGGCAAAAAACTATCTTCGAAAATTTTAACACCCACTTTAAATTTTCTTTTAGCTACATAGCTTTAATTAATTTTCATAAATAGTGAAAACAGAAATTTAAGCGATAATACGAAGATAATGACATTTATTGAAGACTCAGCAAAAACTGGTAAAAAAATTCGAAGACGATTTGTAGCTAGGCCTAATTACAAGTAAAATATGCAGACCAATAATTACTTGGCTATTTTTTTATTAGCCTTAGATGTTAACTTCTGTAAAGTAAATAGTCTTTTGAAAATATAAATTCATCCATTCAGATTTGGTTACTTGAAGTGAAAGTACCAAATTTATCGAAAGACGTTGACGCTCTTTTGTACAAACCCTAAAAACTTCGTGAATATTCAACGAATTGAATTTTTTTTTTGCGACGATAATGGTAAGTGGTCGAATTCAAAAACCTATTGCAATTCAACGCATGCATAGATTTGGGTACAGCTGCAGGGACATATGCAGAATAGTTTGGATCAGAAGGAAACGTGGAGGATATGCAAACAAGTAGTCGACCGTCGGTGCTTTTAGCAGAAGCAAAAAGAAAAACTCGAACATTGGCTGAATAAAGATCAGGAATGGAGAACAGTGACGAAACGGCTTAACAGCTCTTCGGCGGCCATTAAAAATGCGTCGAGGCGAACTGTTCAGCGATACATTCGATTCACCAACTGGGGCCGGCAAGCCTATAGACAACGCAAAAAACCTCTCTTTTCAAAGAAGAACATTCGAGACCGGCTGAATTTCTGCCAAAATCTCAAAAACCTCGGATTTGCTGATGACAATGCACGTGGTGAAAGGCTGTGCGCAAAGATCCTTTCTATGGACGAGTCGTGGCTCCAACTGCATCCAATACCCAATCGACAGAATAGGACAGTGAGAACCAGCAATCCCCCCAAATATTCCCGCAATACAGACTCCAAAATTCGACTTAAAAACCATGGTAGCTGGTGGAGTGAGCAGTCGCGGAAAAAGCCAACTTCACTTTGTTCAGCAAGAAGAGTCTGTTAATGGAGAATATTGCAGGGAAAATATTCTCATTGTTTTTTTTGCAATGCATTACTAATTGCAAACAATTCAGGGGCGGACAGGAAGTGATTTCGATACCAGATGGCGCCAAGCCGCATACTGCTTTGAAAACTTATGAGGCGATTTATGAGTATTTTTCTAATGTGTGTATTCATTGGCCTGGTAATTCTCCTGATTTAAATCCCATCGAAAATGTGTGGTCCATTTTAAAGAAGAATGTCTTTAGAGATCCTAGACCAAAAAATGCAGCATCAGATTCGACGTGTACAAGTTGAGTGGGACGAGATTTCGGGAAACTACCAAAAAAAAAATTATGTGAAAGTTTCAGAAAACGACTTTTAGAGTATATAGAAAACAAAGAGTAGAGACTTTTAGAGTATATAGAAAACAAAGAAGGACATACTTCCTACTAATTATTTATTATAGTTATTACCTTATGTGTGTAGTTTATAATTTCGAATTTTATACAAGAAATATTATGGTCAGAAAATTTTGCGCCACCCTGTATATATATGTATATATATATATATGTATATATATATATATATATATATATATATATATATATATATATATATTAAAGATGCCACGATACGCCTTTTTGCCGATACGATACTGATACTCTTATAAAAATATCGGCGATACCAATAATGATTTTTTTTAATACTAATTAATGAAAAATACCAAACCAAAAGAAAATGGATTCATGAATAATTAAAGTAGAAGAAGAAAAAAAGTGCAAATATTAAAATGAATATAAAATTTAAAAAAATCAAAAAAAAACGATTGGTTAATCAGGCTGATGAAGAATGCTCTTCATCTGCGTAATATGCTGTCATGCAAATCAATGTGAAAATCTCCTACACACGATACACCTATTTTTCTATTTTTTCCTTATTTATTAAAAAATTAAAACAGTCCTAGTATTTGCGTCCACGATGATACTCTTCTTAGGCAAGCAAGTTAAAACCGTCGGTAGTTTTAAGCTTCAAATGAATAAAGCTACATATGCACATTGTTATTTGTTATTACATCTCAGATACCATCAGAGATGAATATACTCCAAAACGCACAATGCGGCTATACTGTCATTCACACGTTGAATCATAAGACTTTCACTTGCTTGCCAGATGCATTCTTCCTCTGTAGATAAGGCTGCTCGCATTTTGGATCAGAAATCATGAATTCGGACGAAAATCAACTGCATGATTTCGCATTGATGGCTCGCACACTACGTCAGAAATCATGCGTTGCGAATGTGTCACTTTCGATTTAGTTTACGAACAATATAGAAGGATTTTTTGATGAAGACATCGCCTTAATGGAAAGCTCCTATTTCGAAAGTAAATTTTCGCGAAAACGCGAGTGGATTCGCGAAGTATTTTCGAAACGTGAAGAAAACGGCGAATTTCATCATTTACACTCCGATTTGGTAAAAGATCCGGAAAAGTTTTACTCATATTATCATATGAATTTGGACACATAAGAGTATTTTTTTAACGCGATAAGTGATTCCATTGAAAAGTTTTCTAACTTCAGAAAAACCATTTCACCAAGCGAACGGTCATCATTGGCCCTAAGGTAGGTCTAAATAAATTTTTTTATGTAGGCACCGTTTAAATAAATGATTTATTGTGGTTACATCTTTTTTATAAATGGATACAGTCATCAACGGAATAATTACAATTTTCAATATGATAAGGTTGTAGCCTGCGGCGCTGATAGCGGCATATTCGATGAATTATACTGGAATGATATATCCGAATAGTTAGAATTTGAAGAGGATGTTCTATAATTATGCCGTTCTTCTTCAAGCAAAACTTCTTGCAATTTCATTCTGACAAGCATTTTCCTTTCATCTGTTACCTTTTTCAAATAAGACAGAAGACTAATGAGAAATTGAAAATCACTATCCATTTTCATTTCATTGTTCTGCTTCATTATTTTAATTTTTTTCTTTTCTATTTGTAGGTAATCATTTTCAACGTTCCTTTTCTTGAAGCTAGAGTTCTTTGGTTTATTGTTACAAATTTCTTCTTCAGCCGCTTCTGGCTGTAGAGCTGTTATTTCCGCATCGTCTTTTTCGGTAGTTAGCTGAGACTGATTATTGCTAGCGTCATTGTTTTCAAAAACTTCGTTTTCGTCATTTGTAACTGGCATGTTTCCCTCCAGGATGCCTTTCTTAAAGTTTCCCGCAAGATTGCTGAAAAAATGGCCATTTTGAAGTTATCCGTTCGCTTGAGGCATTTCTAGATTTGCATGGCCTCGTTTTTTGAAGCTCCTTCCTAAATGTATCTCTAAAATTTCTCCATTTCTTTTTGACTTCATTAACTGAAATTTTAAATTTAGTTTTGTAAGTAAGCAATATTTTTTTCTACAGATATTTGGCAAGTGGTTCGTCTTTCAGGACTCTTTCATTGTCCTTTAGAATATCGGACAATAAAATAGGCCTCATTGTTTATGAAACATGTAACGCTATCTGGAACCATCTACACCCAATACACATGCCTCCTTTAACAAACGAACAGCTGCTGCCACTAGCGAATGAATTTTGAAAAATGTGGGGATTTCCTAACACCATAGGAAGTATAGATGGCAAACATATAAGAATCAAGTGCCCTACAAACACTGGTAGTATGTTCTACAACTACAAACACTATTACTCAATAGTACTGTTGGGAGTTGCTGGCCCTGATTACAAATTTGTTGCTTTCGATGTTGGAGCTTATGGAAAAGAAAGCGATGGAGGAATATTTGCAAACAGTGCACTTTGTAAATCAATTGAAAGTGGTGATTTAGGACTTCACAATCAGCAAAATTTGCCTGGAACAAATATTTCATTACCGTATGTAATTCTAGGAGACGAAGCGTTTCCGTTAAAAACGTATCTCATGAGGCCATACCCTGCATGTCGCCTAGGAGCTGATGAAATTAAATTTAATCGGCGCCTTTCTAGGGGTAGGCAAGTAATCGAGTGTTCTTTCGGCATTTTGAGAAAAAAAATGGGAAATTCTTGATAGATCTATTGAGCTGTCTCCCGAAAATTGTAAGAAAGTTATAAAATGTATAGGATTGCTACATAACATAATAATTGATAAAGAGGGAAATGTGGAAGTATCTACAATGCGGAATGTGGCAAAGAATTCAAAACATAGGTTCAGCAGCATCGGGCAAAACAGAGCAACATCGACGGCATCTGTTATTAGAGAAAAATTTAAAAGATTCTTTTGTTCTCATTAAATATTTACTACTACTGTTACTATTCTGTGCATTATGAACTAACTTTAGGAATAAATACTTAAAACAAATACCTTCAAATTGTAATTCTTCAGCAACTGCATTCCATACTTTTCATTGTATGTGCCGCATATGATAGCATTTGTTTGAGCAATCCCGCAACACATTTTTCTGTAAAACTAACGAAATTAATTTTTCTACGTCCAATTCGAATCAAGGAATAACTGCGAACACTTGCGATTGATCCCATCAAAATGGGTTGGTTCGCACGTCGCAACTTTTCGCACGCTTTCTGACGAACGATTTCGCATTGAATGTGCGAAGCGCCACTTCATTGTATTAAAGCGGATCAAACGCAGCTTTTCGACAGAATTCGTGCGAATACACACGTTTTTCATTTCATGAATTAACATAAAGGTTTTATTTAGAGGCAAACAAACTTTTAAACATGCCGCGAGGTGCGATCCTTGGAGTCCACTTGGTCAACTTCCCAGTAATATCTACATAAGTATCAAAAATATTTATGAAAAAATACTACTTTAAATAATAATAATGAGAGGTACTCATAACAGTAATTGAAATGAGTTAATATCAATCATATCATCTACGGGACCGTCCATTGATTACGTAAGGCTTTTGGTGGATTGGTTTCATTGAATATTCACGCAGATCAATCGGAGGGGGCAGGCTACAAAACCTTTTTTACGTTATTTGTTATTTTTTTATATCGATGCTTAAAGGACAAAAGAGGAATGCAGTTTTTGTTATTACGCCCACTGCAGAGATTTTCTCGCGTTGTGGCCATTAGTTTTAAAAGACACACTTGGTTTGTGGGCAGCCTCTGTCTCCAGGTAGAATTAGCTATTGTTAGTAACGACTTCAGAGAAGGCGGACCCAGCAGTGAACTTGTTCTAGAAAATATTCCAAACAAGGAAAATATAAAAGAAATATTGATGTGTGATTCGAGAAGTGTAAAAGTTTTTATTTACCCTCGTCGTATGGAAAATTATTTTTTGGTTGGTGAGTATAGTCATGCGACGTCTAGGTAGCCATGTGACTACCATGGGACTTTGAGAATAAAAATTTTTTGTTTTTCAGAAAATTGATAAAATGGCACGCAGCTACCTAACCGACGAAGAAATCGAGCTGATTTTAGAAGGGGTGTCTCTGGGGACGATGGAAGTGACAGGAAATTGGACTACGATGATATTGTTGAAAGTGTCCGGAAACAAGTATTCAACTTCGAAGAGGAAAACCAACTGCGCATCGAAATTGAAAATGCGGGTGAGTGTAGTGTGCGAAGTAATAAAAGTGCAGTGTGTTAAAAAAAAGAAGTTAAATTTTCTAAAACGTAATAAATTAAGCTCGTCGGAAACGCCAAAAATGGAGGAGGAAGAAAGTTTTGTATCAGGTCCCAGTAGGATACAGTGGATAAAAGACAGTTGCAGGCAAGTGACTCTACCTGTACAGTGGAAAATAACACCTTTGTTGAAAATGAAATGACTCTGTTTCAGTTTCTCAAATTTGTCTTTTGATGACAAAATTAAAGATAATATTGTTTTTCAATCCAACTTACATGTAGTTCAGAGAAACGCCAACAAACCTTTGAGAGCCGACAAAAACGAAGTTTCTAAAACTGAA
Source organism: Oxycera nigricornis (assembly GCA_963942545.1). NCBI lineage: Eukaryota > Metazoa > Arthropoda > Insecta > Diptera > Stratiomyidae > Oxycera > Oxycera nigricornis. Next base: position 78,721,939 of record OZ012663.1, read on the forward strand.
ACAAATAAGTGTTCTTATTTTCCCATGGTAGCCATATGGCTTCCAATCTTTAAAATGTTGACAGAAACAGGACGTCACATTTTCGCGAAAATGTTTCAAGAAATAAGTTTTAATCTTTAACCAACAAAAATTATTTCTAGGCATTTTTGATAATTTGGGATAGAAAGGGTTAACATGGCCAAATGTTTGATTTGATTAGCTAGACAGTTTGATATGATATGATGACAGTGACTGGTTCTTTAAGAAAGCATCCTGTCGGTCCAATTAGGTACCACTTTTTCCAGCGAAACCGGCCATATTATATCTTTGGCTTATGGCTTTCAATTCATCAATAGTTGCCGGTTTATCAGCAAATACAAGTAATTTGACGTAATTTTACAAAATGTAGTCAAATTTAGTCAAATGGAGTCAAATCACATGATCTGGGCGGCCAGTTTACAGTTCCATTTCTTGTGATGATTTGTTCACCAAAGGTTTGGCCCAATAAAGTATTGATTTCACATGCTGTACGGCAAATTGCGTAATGGTTGGAACCATTTTTTCCTTCAACGGTTGGCATAAATGTCGGGAATCAAAATATGATGAATAATTCACCGATAACTGTCACCATGCTTAAAAAGAACGGATCAGTTATGTCAAAGCATGCAAATCGCACCATACAGTGACATATTAGGGATAAAATGGTCTCTTGAAGTTAAGCCGGGTCTCCTGCGCGTGTTTTGATCTACACACTACACAAAAACGTCTACACAATTTTTTTTGCGTATATACACAAAGTGTCTCCTGCTCACATATTGTTTTCTAAAACAAATAATTGTGGAAATGTGTTCGGACGAAGAAGACGAACTATCAGTGTTAGCAAAACACGCGCAGGAGACCCAGCTTTATTTGAGCATCAAAGATGACAGTTTTGCTTATTTATGAATCCATTTGGCAGTAAAAATACGGTTCAACTTCCAATTCATTTATAGCCCGTTCACTGAACATACGATGCAAACGATGATCCAATGGCTTCATTTTGATCAAGATATTTCAGCAGATTTTTTCATGTAGTTGATGTACAAAGGCCAAGTTGTTGAGAACATTGTGAAATCGAAAAATTTGGATCCTAGGTAACACCTTCCTTTACAGCAGCGATAGCTGCCTCGGTACCCACTGTACGTTTAAGATTTATAATAGCATTCTTTTTGGTTTAAAAATGACATTTAACAAATTCCTTGAAGCTAGTGAACTATCATCTATTTTAAAAACTAAATGGCTGCTTAGGTACTCAAAGAAGTTGCATCTTTATTGAGTATTTACAAGAAATTCAGCTGACTTTCTATTTATGAATACTTATCCTAAATTACGAACTGAAAGTCAGACATTGAACCACACAAACTATCTTGATACTCTTAATACTAGAAAATATACACATCAGTAGCATTAAGGGATTAAATTAGGACCATCTCGATGCATATGTTTGAGACTAATTTTCAGTTCAATTCAGCTGATTGCCATTATGATATTCGAAGATGGATTCTTCTTTTCGCTGTTTTGAAGACTGTCTCCCCGATTTTCGAATTGTCTTTGTTGTCCAAAAAGTGTGATATCCTTGTGGTTTGCAGCTGGCTTCGAAAAGGTTTGTTCGATAACTGGATGGTAAGAAGGGTATCACTAACACATCCCACTTTTGACACCAATTTTTTGATCTGCCTGTTGTGAGCCTGTTCATAAAACACTGCTTTCCAATTTTCAACAAGAAGTTTATTTCACACTGAACACAGATTAAGTTTGAGACTTTATTGTTTGTTATTGATTGGTTGACAGAACTTGGCTTTTCGCCAGGTGTGTGAATTTGAATAAGAAGATTGAATTCCTGTAAACACTTTGCAAGTGACTTTGCAGATTTGTTGAGTTAAGATTTTGGATCTCAAATGATATGATTATTTTTCGCTTGATTTTTGTAACCTTCAGATTCTGCGGCTATTGTACTGACAATAGTCACAGTAATATAATTTTTTGTATTTGATCTTTTGTTTAAGCAAAATGATATTGTTGATTTGCTGAACTTTATTGAAGATTATTTGTACGATGGATGGATCTTCCGAAAATATGGTTCGATCATTGATACTTTTGAATATGATGAATTAAATCGGATCAGAGTGGTGAAGCAGAATACAGCGGGTAAAGAATTTAGAGGGTATATGTAATACAAAGTAGCATTATTGATTTACAAACCACATTAATTTATTCAGAAAAAACTGTTTTAAAATAATGCACTCCGCCGTAATATCACTAAAATATGATTTGATTTTGGAACTTAATGGCATAACTGCGTGGCATTACAGCTGTAAGTTTTGTCTTGAAATGGCGTTTGTATACTAGCAATTGAGTGTAATGGTTCATTCATTTTTTTTCCAAACAGATATTTGTTATTTTTTGGTGAGTAAGGTTTAATAATAGAATAATAACAGCGTCAGGCTCCTTCAGTCCAAGTTTCCTCTACAACTTATCGCCATAACGTACAGTCTGTTGTATAGAAAATCATTTGTCATCACAGATGGAAGCCTGAAAACATCGTGCGACTTTGAATGGTCTGCAGCAGGGTACGGTCACTGCACCGGTGCTGTTTGTGATTTTTACCAGCCCTCTTTTGAGCTCATTTGACTTCTGATAGCTTTCGTTGACGATCTGTGGAAGCAAGCTGAGACAAGCTACTTACACCAAGTCTCCAATCAGGAGATTTATAACATAGCAGAGCTCCCGAGAGTAGACATGGTAATCTTGAGACTTATCCCGAAACATAACTAAGAGGTCTTTATAATGCAATTAAATCCTTTCTAGGATCACTTTAATATTTCTTAGGCCACAAAGCATCAATCAAGGTATCAAACATTGTATACAAACACTAATGAACCTGATAAAAAGTATAATTTTTTACCTAGCGAGCGAAGAGGTGAAAATTTTTACGCGTTAGTTAATGTAAAAAGTGAAATTTCGATGCAGAAAAAGCCCTGCCTTGCTACATTCTAACTACTGTGTCTATTTAAAATTTAAAATTTATAATGTAATAATGTTTACAAGATGCGATCATCAGAGAATATGAAAATTTTTTGTGTGACAGAATAGTTAGAATAAAAAAAAATCATAAAAAAAAGCAAAAATCTGATTTTAAAAGGCTATAACAATTCCAATGTTAATTTGATTCGCACGAAACTTTTTTGTAATAATAAAGTGGCGAATTTGCCATGTTTAGTTTTTTAACTATTTAGCCAACTTAGTTTTTGAGATATGGTGTTTTTAGTAACGCGAGTCAAGCAATTTAAAAAAAAAATGTAAATGACTGTAGCAGCTAAAGGTTTAAGATTTCGTCAAAATGTTACAAAATATTTTTTCCTGCAAATTTCATGAGGAATTGTGTGGCACTGTCCGTGTGCGGTCATTATGGGACACCCTACCATGTATATACATAGACGGACAACTCATAAGAAGCTAAAATACGTTACGGACTTGAATTCGAGCAGACCAATCGAGCCGTGGCGATACACACCTGCGTGGTTTAACGTTGCTCTAAATGACTGATGACCTAATGAATGATATTAGAGTCCGACGTGGTTTACTCCTAAAATGCTACTGATGTGTATATTTTCTAGTATTAAGAATATCAAGATAGTTTAAGGGACCTATTGTAAATAAATATAAGTAAATTTACATAGTGGTTCAATGTCTGACTTTCAGTTCGTAACTTAGGATAAGTATTCATAAATAGAAAGTCAGCTGAATTTCTTGTAAAAACTCAATAAAGATGCAACTTCTTTGAGTGCCTAAGCAGCCATTTAGTTTTTAAAATAGATGATAGTTCGCTAGCTTCAAGGAATTTGTTAAATGTCATTTTTAAACAAAAGGAATGCTATTATAAAACTAAAACGTACAGTGTGTACCGAGACAGCTATCGCTGCTGTAGAGGAGGGTGTTACCTAGGATCCAAATTTTTCGATTTCACAATGTTCTCAACAACTTGGCCTTTGTACATCAACTACATGAAAAAATCTGCTGAAATATCTTGATCAAAATGAAGCCATTGGATCATCGTTTGCATCGTATGTTCGGTGAATGGGCTGTAAATGAATTGGAAGTTGAACCGTATTTTTACTGCCAAATGGATTCATAAATAAGCAAAACTGTCATATTTGGTGCTCAAATAAAGCTGGGTCTCCTGCGCGTGTTTTGCATTACACAATACGCATAACATCTACACAAAACATTGTTCCCCTCATATTTCGCTACACATTTTTGATGATATCAACAGCGTTTTTGCTTTCCATGTCCGATGGAAAACATCTACATATTTCCCCCCCGCGGGTTAAGAGGGGTACGGTATAATCATATCTCGACAACTCTCGCGGGCCACGCATGTGTTTTTGTGTTGAGTTGCAGATAAAAATGGACTCAAGTATTAATTTGCAATTGACATCGCTTCGCCACGTTGTGTGTTTTTGCACATCTGGTAGTATCATTAATACAAGTTCCTCGAAATCGGATTCGGAAGAACGAAAAAAGTTTCCTATACCGAATCAATCCTCTATCTTTAGCTCCATATAAATGCTAAAATTTCGAGACAGTAAGTAGGGCCTTACACGCACTTTAGGCTTTCTTCTCTTAGGAATCAAGCCGACCATAGCTAACACTGATAGTTTGTCTTCTTCGTCCGAGCACATTTCCACAATGATTTGTTTTAGAAAACAATATGTGAGCAGGAGACACTTTGTGTATATACGCAAAAAAAATTGTGTAGACGTTTTTGTGAAGTGTGTAGATCAAAACACGCGCAGGAGACCCGGCTTAACTTTAAGAGACCATTTTATCCCTAATATGTCACTGTATGGTGCGATTTACATGCTTTGACATAACTGATCCGTTCTTTTTAAGCATGGTGACAGCTATCGGTGAAGTAACATACATACAGTAAGCAACATTTCCTGGGTTATTCAAAGAACTATACATACCAAAAGTTGTTTAAACAAATGTATTTGGTATAAAATTGGTTTAAAAAATGTTGAAAAATATATGATGAACGATTAAATACAAGAAAAAATACAAGAACATATGTAAATACGCAATGAGCCTGTCAGATCAAATGTTGTATAACTGCACGTGGTGAAGGGCAATTGGTAAATTGAGAGGAAGATTACATAGAGCAGGTAAAAACAAACAGCTACCAGAAAGCATTGCCTTTATGCCTCATTAAGAATGGAGGGGCGAGAAAAAATGACTTGGATATGCCTGTCAGATCGGTTGCGCCCGACCGAGGGTTAGGGAATACGAACATGATCATTACGATTGGACGAAACCATACGCGAATTGCCGGAATTCATTGTGGGTCAAGGTATATAAACTACATTGGTATGATCTGTTGTTACGTCATCCGGCGGGGAGGGCGTGGCCAAATATACTCAAGTGGGATTTCATGCACACTTTACATGAAGCCAATTTTTCTTTTTCCGACTGGGGATGTAGTTCTTGCGAATATGTCATTGTTAGTGGAAATCATGTTAATCTATTGCTCAACCGCTGCGACTAATTTTTTGCTGCCACATGAAAAAGTGCGGTTGCTCAGAAACAGCTTACGCTATCAAAATGAAACAAAGTTGCAAATTTAGTTCACAGTTTTATTAGATTTTCGTTTGACACTTTTATTATTTTCAATCATAGTTGAATTCAGTACCCGAATGTTAAAAAACACTTTACAACGAAAAAACAAATGTTTAATTTCTTTTATCAATTGAACATTTTCGGCTAAATTTACAAGTGTTTGGATGTAGTTCGGCCCAACTTTGAAACCACCCAAGTTGTGCATATAGAACAAATCATCCAGCATTTTCAATTTAGCGACAAACTCGGCGCTCGGCTTGCAGAGTGAGTGACTGTATATAACTGTATATAATATATAAATCAAATATAATTTTCAGAAACTTCACTCAAATTTTATGGCCACACTTTGGGTCATTTTACGTTTTTCAACATCACTTCCAAACTATGCTAAATATAATTATGATCTTGATGCGGTGTTCATTATAGAGAATTTTGAAGTCCTTTATTAGTTGTCGAATAAAATTTGTTGTAACTGTTATTGGTTTAGCGATGGATGCGCTGAAAGTCGAACAGTTACAATCCTACTTTTATTTTTAAAAATCGATTCTATGGTCTTGCTAACTAACTAGATGACAACAACTGACACGCTCAATCGATTTGATATTTCTCTCCTCTTCATTTTAATGGCATGTGGTTTTAAGACTAGCTCTGGTATATAGCATTTACCATTGCTTATATGTCTATTGTGAAATATATAATGAGGTGAACAGGGCTGCCCAAATATTTTCCAATCTATTTTTTGAACAGGATGGCAGCACTACTGGGCGTGTCTGTGCGATATTACGTCACTCGGCGCGGAATCCTAGGGCAATAAATCATACCTCTTCTGGTTTAAATACCTTGTTGTGGGTGCTGAGAAATGTCGTGGAACCATAGTAGTATCGGCTGAGCACACCTATGCAGCGAATTTCGTTGATCATGAGCCTGTGTTATCTACAGAGAAAGAATGAATCTGGCAAGCAGGTGAAAGTCTTATGATTCAACGTGTGAATGACAGTATAGCCGCATTGTGCGTTTTGGAGTATATTCACCTCTGATGGTATCTGAGATGTAATAACAAATAACAATGTGCATATGTAGCTTTATTCGTTTGAAGCTTAAAACTACCGACGGTTTTAACTTGCTTGCCTAAGAAGAGTATCATCGTGGACGCAAATACTAGGACTGTTTTAATTTTTTAATAAACAAGGAAAAAATAGAAAAATAGGTGTATCGTGTGTAGGAGATTTTCACATTGATTTGCATGACAGCATATTACGCCGATGAAAAGCATTCCTCATCAGCCTGAATAACCAATAGTTTTTTTATTTATTTTATTTTCCAGTATATGAGAAGTTCTTGTAATCGCCTCGAAAATCGAAATTGAAATTTTCAACATTTCTTTACGTTTTAAGGTCTATAGAGTATATATAAAGTGTTTTTAGAAACGGAGATGTATGTGTGTATGTGTGTACTTTCGTGGACACTTTTCTACGAGCATAACTCACGTAAACAAAGTTGTATTTTTTAAGGCATCAATCGAAGCGTCTTTGCAGTCTTAAGAGCTGATTAGTTTTTGAGAAACTTCGGTCGCAGGGGTTCGCTGTTTTGCCCGTTTGAAGGTCATTTTTGTCATGCGTTATATCTCACGAACCAAACATGCTCATCTCGACACAAAGATGTCAATCGACGCGTATTAACATTTGTGTTATTCCGTCAAACTTTTAAACAAGCCGCGTAGTGCGACCTTCTAGGTCCACACGGTCAACTTCCCAGTAATATTTACATAAATATAAACAAGTTTCTTTAAAGAGCATATTTGCGTCACAGCCGCAGATTTTATTTTTAATTTAATGTTTTTTGTAATCATGAAAAAAAATTTGGTGGTTTTTTTACAACAACTGTAGTAGTATATAAATTTTATAAATATTGATTACTGCAACTTCAAAATAAAGTTAAAAATTTGATGTTTTAACAAAGTCGATACAACTTTGTTTACGTGAGTTATGCTCGTATAAAAACTGCCCGCGAACGCACATACGTACGTACGTACATACACACACACATACACACATACATACTTCCTTCTAAAAACACTTTATATATGCTCTATAGACCTCAAAACGTAAAGAAAAGTTTCAATTTCGATTTTCGAGGCGATTACAAGAACTTCCCATATACTGGGAAGTTAATAAAAAAACCATTAACAGTCATCATGATCTTCTAGGTCATTTCTGCCATGTGTTATATCTCGCGAACAAAACATAAGATTTGCAATGTTTAGGTGTCAATGGACGCGTATTAACATTTTTGTGAATCTGTTGATTTTTTAAAAATTTTTTGGAGCCGTATTTTAATTTAAGAAACAAAAGTGCGAAGAATTAGGTTTTTTCATGAACAGTACATTTTTAACCTGATTTGCAAAATATAGTAATCAATGTTTATAAAATTTATACACTCCGAACAATGTTTGTAAAAAAATTATCAAAACTTTTTCTCTTGATGACGTACAAAATTAAATTAAAAATAAAAAATCATTAAAAGTCATCATGATTTTCAAGGTCATTTTTATCATTCACTATATCTCACGAACCAGATATAATATTTGCATCATTATGGTGTCAGTTGACGTGTATTATCATCTTTGTGAAGTTTTTAATATTATAAAAATTCGTTTCAGCCGTTTTTTTTTAATTTAAATATTTTTTTCATAAAAAATATTTTTTTAACTTGATTTGCACAGCACAGTGATACCAGTTTATAAAATTTTTGTTTTTGAAGAGGGACCAGCAAAATTTTCTTCCATGATAATGGTCAAAACTAAATAAAAAATAATAAAAATCATTCAAAGGTACCATGTAAAGAGGGTTCATACGAATGATAATACTCTATATCTTTTATTCTAAAAAAAATTGTTGTAAATTCAATCAAAGTTTTAAAATGTTTGCATAATTTTAGCAGATTTTTAATAGTTTTTACAGTCTTTTAATTTAAAAACTGCTTAAATTTTGAAAACCAACAAAATTTCAATCAAATTTGGATTTGAGGTATCAACGCTTTGAATAGCAAAATGTTTTGTAGTCAATACATTGCAAGATCATATGCTTTAAAAGCTTTCATCAAAGAAAAAAATGTAGTTTTTAGTAGTTTTGTTCTTTAGTGTTCGTAATATGTCAATTAGTTCTTCCATCATCATTTGTAATACATTTTACTTTCTACGTGTAATCAAACCGATTATTGACTGCATATTCAATGTTTTTTAAGACCAAAAAGGCCCCCATCGATTGATCTGCGTGAATATTCAATCTGTCCTCATCGACCAAAAACCTTACGTAATCAATGGACCCTCCCGTAGACGATATGATTCATATTAACTCATTCCTATTACTGCTATGAATACCTCTCATTGTTATTACTTAAAGTAGTATTATTTTCAAAATTATTATTGTGTTACATGTTGTTGATGTTTATGTAGATATTACTGGGAAGTTGACCGTGTGGACCTCAAGGGTCACACCTCGCAGCTTGTTAAACTTTACATTCATTTTAAGTTTTGCATTTTTTTTCTCCTTCTACTTTAATTATTCATGAATCCATTTCCTTTTTTTAATTATTTGTTCATTAATTAGTATTAAAAAATCCTTATTCATTTCATGATAAAATTCCCTTTATGAGATTATACTTTTAATTAATTTTACTATTACTGATTTTCTAACGTATTAAAAGTGAAATATTACCTCTAATTATTTTGTATTTTTATGATCTTTCGTGATGTGTTAATAACGAAATAGTTTCTGTAAGGCTCAGTACCTTAACCCAAACCCGATTCCCATCTCATGTCCTTATCTATTGTTCAGCAAATATATAGGATTGATCGGTATGGGCCTAGTCCATACCCCCACGCAATGAGCCTTAGCCGGTATCGTTGCACCGTGGTTGGTAGGTTAGGACAAATGAATTTTCCGTGACTGCAAGACTAACATGCTGTGGTTGCAACAAATGATTTTGTTTTAGTAGCTGCGAAGTGTAAAGTGCCTATGAATATTGAAACCATTACACGGTAACGACCACGTACGCGAAACAACCCCGAACCTCGTCGAGGGTATCCGCGCGTTACACGTTTTTGCCCTAATGATTTGTTTATGTGTTATTCGGAGTGTATTTTGAGAAAGTCCACTTGGAGAATGGAGAGCTATAAAATTCATGAACATCTTTTTTTAAATATTCCTTTGATGTAAGAACTTATAGTCTAACTTTATTTGAATTTAATTTCACGTTGTGTTTTATTGAGGTTGAGAGTTTTATTATTATGTATATCTTAATATCTTCGAATTGATTATAAATAAAATATATATTAGCTTATTACAGTGATCACGCATCATTTCAGACTTTCAAATGAGAATCGCGAAGCTGGTTGGCAACATTCCGGTATTTGAGCTAAGATGAGGAACGTTATGCCAGAAGTTAAGAGTAAAAAATAATGAAGTGAACAAAATAGCGAGAAGTTGCATGTCGATGCGAGGAATAATTTGAATGTCTTGATAAAGTTAGGTGCGACGCCATGTGGACAAGAGAGAGCATGAGCAAATGCGCTTTCGGGAACTCCGACATAAGACAGGAATTTGGAGAGAGAGCTCTGCCAATTCAATGCGAAGCAAACAATCGTGTGCTAGACAGAGTAAAAAATTATCCAGTGAACCGTGGGTCTTATTGTTTAGTATGCTCGGATACGCTTATGGTCTGAATTGGAAAAAAATGCAGGAGTTGTGCAAATCAAGGCAGTCAAGTCATAGAACTTGAAAAAGATGGTTGTGGTTTTTCTTTGTTCAGGAAAATGGAGAAGTTTTTCTGTGGCACGTTTTCTCCATTTTTCATTGTCCTGTAAACTAGCTCTGAAGACTGCGATATACAACGGTTAATGGAAATATAAATCAGAATATTTCTACACGTAGTCTACCGCATGATTCAGCATCGGTAAATCGTTGGAAGTTGAGCTCAAGTTATTTCCGAAAGGAGAACAAAGGGACAATGAGTGCATTTGGTGCCTCTTAAACTTAAAAATTGACAAAAGGTATTATTTCAAACGACTAGCTCGTGCGAGAAAAAGTTGCTATTTGATCTATATAATCCAATTGGTCAGCAATCTAGGAGTTTCCGGAATATATCGTACATGTCATACTATCGCGCGATAGTAGTATTTGGAAATTGACTAATACAATTTGTGCGTTTAGACATTCGAAATTTTCCAAATATGTCATACACAATGACTGATAGTTATATCTAGTAATTGAAATGTATAATGTGTTTGAGCTCGAATTGAAAAGTTTTCCGAATAGATTGCAGTAAAGGACTGTTTTTTGATCGGAACATTTAATATGTAACATTGATGGGGATTTATATTTTCTACAGAAAGTCAACTGTCTGGGATGGAACACGCTCCTTTTTGGTAGGAATCGCGTAAGTAATGTGAATAATTTTACTTGTTGAGTTTAAAATGTTTTGGATAAAGCACGATTTGTATTTGCGGATCAAATATCTTCGGGAAATAGCTGCAAATTTCTGGCTATTTGTTTTCCAGATTTTGTATTGAAAATATGCACATAGTCGAACGAACTATGAACTTTAAAACTCGGCAAAGTAAACCTGAATTGAATTTTTTTTTTAGTTTTTAAAGCTCAAAAATAAAACTGTAAGTTGTCAGGAGTAATATTTCCTTAACACTTATCTAGATAAATTGGACTATAAAGAAAACGACAATAGCAAACTACGATGAAAGAATTTTGTTAGAACCTAGAACTTTAAACTCAGTCTGATTTAGAGAACCTAAAAAGTGAAAGGCGTAGGTGGGTGGGTGCAACTTTTCGGAGGGAAAAATTTGAATATCTTTTTGGATCACCTCAGATATAAATAAATGATATGTTTTTTTTAAAGTTAGTGTTAGTTGAAGGAATGTAAGGTTTCATTAAACATGAATCTTTAAAAATATTGCATCACTTAATGTGTTTGAAAATTTGAAATTTTTGGATACAATTTGAAATTCTCCGCATTCCATCGAAAAGCTGAGCAGCAAAAAGCAGTTCATTTGGTTTGTAAATGAACCAGGCACTTAATGTAGACGATTAAATGGGAAAAGAAAATTTAGAGAGAAGTAATGGTAAGCCCACTTTTCCTTATACAACTTATACTTTATTTGAATTTTTCAAATTGTGAAAATAGAAATGCATTCACAGAACTAAACACACAAGAAACCGGGCTTGGGAACGGTTTTGATGGAGTTGCGGCTTAGCTGCTGGAAATATTATTTTGCTTACCACTTCAACACCTTGTACTTCAATATTGGCAGGCTCAAGCTTTAACGCTGGAACGGCATCTTCGAAAAACAATGTCTTCTTGGATGTAGTAACCAGGTCATGAGCATAGAAGTGCTCGGAGCAGATGACATTATGTGCCTTTACAGACATGCCAATCCGTCCGATCGCGTACAACCACAGCGATTTTTTTACTTCGTTTTTCGCACATCTGAAAATTTTGAAAAATTCAAACTAATTGATTACTTTCTCACAACGAAAATTTAGTGCCCCTTCAATACCGCCGCCCTTTCCTCTAACTTCGCACAAAACATAGCGGAAAAACTTTTACTACTTTCGTGCGAGAGAGAGACTATTGCGTTGCAAGATGCGGATAGGGTTGGCAGGATTGGGATTCGATAGAGATGCTTCACATGGAGGAGCCGCATTGTCGGGTACTTTGAGCTCCAAACTTGAATTGCTTACTCATTGGTTTTTGAACGTGGTCCGGGAGATGTCAGGTATTGTTGAGGTCTTGATCTCATCCCGTTTGTTTAGTTACTACAATGTTGGAGAGCTAGGTTAATAGTTCTTGGGTTTGCTTCAACCGTAACAAAACTCCAAACGCTCCGCTATTCACATATAGAATCGGTCATCCGGTTTCTGACAGTTCCAACACACAGCTGTCCGCTCCAAAGCTTTCACGATGCTATTGCAACTAAGATCAAATAAAGGGGAGAGATTTCTCAATATTTTTGACGAATCCAACTGAGTGATCTGGTTCGTCTCTTGAAATTCTCGAAGGTAAAACTCCTTCAGCTGACGCTTGCTGAAAGAGGGTAACGTATGAAGTTGGAACATGCCCAGCTATGTGTCTGGGTTCTTTTACCGTTGGGCGTAAGGGCGCAGCACACAAAACTGTTGTGGAGACTTGAATTTAGTTGAAATAACTCCGTTAGCTCATTGTCACATATGGATCTTGGTGAGTTGGAGGCACCTCCCCGCCTGTCTCTTGTTGGTAAAAACATGATATCGAGCGAGGAGTGGGCACAAGTATACATAATAATGTTTTTAAAAAGTGGACAAAAAAATTGATTCAGCAGAAAAATTACATATATATAAGTTAACACCTGAACGCGGAACCCAAAAATGCTGACGACATGACTGCACTACTTCCTCGAGCGATCGATGCTAAAATTACACATTTCGCACAAAATGCATTGTAAACATTTCTAGCATAGGTGACAATATTAATTGTGATTAAAATTAGTTCAGTTCGATTTTTAACGTTGAGTAATAAAGAACAGGTTTCAGCCCTGAATTATATTTTTTTAAACAATTAATATTTGATAATTTTGATTTTGAATTGATTAATACTGGCACCCGAGCAGGGACCGCTTTTCGTGCGCGTGAAGAGTATTTTGGATAGACCAAATTATTTAACCAATAATTAAGTCTACACTGCTCCTAACATCCTGCTGAGACTGGCAGATGGTCCATATACTCTAGTTCGTTACAAAATCTGCAAAGTTTACGAGATTTAGTGAACGCAGCAGTTGTCACGCAACAAACCAACAGGAGCAAAAACCAAATTCCGAAGCACGTACATCTAACGTATAAGTTTTTCACCATAAAAAATGAAACAACCAGATTCATTCAAACAACATTTCATTAAAATAAATACATTCAAACAATATTCTATGGAAATTGCATACATTCGAACAATATTTGCTAGATATTTCGCATATTTAAATAATATCTTATCGAAATTAAACATAGTCAAATAAGAGTTTACTATTGTGAAGTGAAGTGAGTGTCTGCAATCATTAAAACCGAAAAGTGATTCTGTGCCAACTAATCGTGGAAAAGTGATATCTTGATTTATCTTAAATATGTCTAATCGCAGTAATTTGGTCCAACCAGCACAACTAAATCTTGATAGTCTTGCGGAAACCCTGCCTAATCTAGATCCCCCTAGTAATGTACCAAATAACAGAAATGGTACAAACAATCACGCGAGTATTCGCGGAAACCTTTCAAGCTCAAAGGAGGCAATTATTCAGTTCTTTCATGAACCCAGCATCCGATATAAATAATGATGTCGATGTTCCAATCAACGTTGGTACAAATGGGAATTTATCAGAAATGGATAAAATCCCAGATGTAGTGAAAAGTTTGAGGACTTTCTCTGAAGAACCGGGAGAATTCAGTTCCTGACGAAAAAGCGTAGATCGAATGCTTCAAATATACGATCACCTCAAAGATACACCGAAGTATTACGGAATCCTGACAGTAATACGCAACAAAATCGTAGGTCATGCAGATATCGCATTAGAATCATATAATACCCCCCTAAATTGGACCAAAATTTCAAAGTGTCTGACTCTGCACAACGCAGACAACAGGGATTTAGGTACCTTAGAGTACCAGATGACCACTTTGGTGCAAGGCCAAAATACGATTTCAAAATTCTATCAAGAGGTTTATAGCCACCTTTCACTCATCCTTAACAAATTATTCTCAATAGAAATGGGCCAAGATTCAATGAACATCATGACACAATCCTATCGCGATAAGGCGCTCGATACCTTCGTGAGAGGACTAAATGGCGATTTACCGATGCTATTGATTATCCGTGAGCCAGTAGATTTACCACAAGCCTTGCACTTGTGTTTCAAACTCCATAATATGGACTTTCGCGCCCAATACGCGAACGCATCTAATCCCATATCGCGAAGAGCACATCCTAACATTCCGGCCCCAATTCCTCCAAGTAGAATTACAACGAATTTTCCTGGGCCAAAACCGATTCTAGCTCCAAGACGTGAGTCTCATCCAGAATCCTCAGGCTTTACAGCGACCACGATTCTATCAGCAAAATTTCCAAAAGCCTCAGCATAGGGATTTCTATAATAAATTGCCTCCACGACCACCGCGAGGCCCAGTACCCATGGACGTAGACCAGTCTATAAGGTCACATGCTGTGAAATATGCCAACAGGCTGCAAAACCAACGGTGGCTCCAAAAGCGCCCCCAACAACCTTCACAAAGAGCTCACGTACCCGCTAAAGCACAACGAGTGTACTACGCCGAACCTGAACAAGACGGCAACGTCACTGAAGAACAATACGAAAGGAGTCAAGAAGACGAAAGCTGTGAACAGTCTTAAGAAGACTACATGAACCCAAGTGAGGAGCAAAACCAGGATCATTCCAAACATCTAGAAAATATCTATTTTGTAGACTAAGACGCTCTTCGCTTCCATTTTTCGAGCATATTACAAGAAGCGGAGAGCTGCTCAGACTTCTAGTGGACACTGGGTCCAACAAAAACTACGTACAGCCCTAACATATTAAAAATCCACTGCCTAACAACAAGTATTTCTTTGCGCATTCTGTAGGAGGCAGCATCAAAATCACGCACCACGCGTTCGTAAATTTATTTGGTCCGAATATCAGTAAAATCCAATTTTTTACCCTTTCGATCCTAATCTCATTTGACGGCATCATTGGTAATGACACACTTAAGCAGCTTAAGGCAATCATCCACACAAATGAAAATTTCATGACTCTTCACCCCAATTTATACATCCCGCTGAAACAGCACATCTCGGAAACAGTCAACAATATCGATATGAGGATAGCACACCTCAACAAAGAATAGACTGCCAGATTGAAACAAGCCATCCGAAATTGCTCCAGATTACTCTCAGAACCCGATGACAAGTTAACTTACACCACCACTGTTAAAGGAGAAATACGCACAACAAGTGACAAGCCTGTATATTTCAGATCCTATCCCTACCCAATGGCTCTAAAGGGAGAAGTTGAAAAAGAAGTAAGCAAACTTCTCGAAGACGGGATAATAAGACCTTCCAAATCTCTCTTCGCCAGTGTGCATAGTCCCCAAAAAACTCGTCGCATCTGGCGAGAAAAAGTATTGGATGGTGATTGACTACCGCAAGTTAAACTCAGTTACCATCGCGGATAAATACCCGATACCAGAGATAGGCGAGATTCTGGCTAATCTCGGAAAAAACAAATATTCCTCCATAGTCGACCTCAAAAGTGGATTTTATCAAATTCCACTTAGAGAACGCGACATTCCCAAAACAGCCTTTTCCATCAACAACGGAAAATTTGAGTTCATGCGTCTTCCGTTCGAGCTAAAGAATGCCCTATCAATCTTTCAAAGAACTCTGGGTGACATACTTTGAGAACACATAGGAACGTGATGCTATGTGTACATTGATGATATCATCATCTTTGGAAGAAATGAAGCCGAACACTTCCAAAATCTGGAAAAAGTACTGAAAACTTTAGAATCTTCCAATATGAAAATCCAATTAGACAAGTGTGAGTTCTTTAAAAACGAAATAGAATACTTAGGATTTGTCGTTAGTAGCGACGGTATAAAAACGAATCCCAAAAAAGTCCAGGCAATTGCTAACATGCCCTTACCTAAAACATTGAAAGATCTGCGGTCGTTCCTAGGAATGTCGGGATATTACCGGCGTTTTATACAAGACTATGCCAAGATCGCGAAGCCCCTGACTCCTCTTTCAAGAGGCGAAGATGGCCGATTGTCCAAAAACTTATCATTCATCTAGGTCCAACAGCCATAAATGCCTTCAACACATTAGAAAACTGCCTTATTTCCAAAGATGTCGTACTGACTCATCCCAATTTCGAAAAGAATTTCAACTGACAACGGACGCTTCTGATCACGCCATTGGCGCCGTTCTTTCTCAGGAAAACAAACCAATAGTTTTTCTCTCCAGGACGTTAACGAAAACCGAGGAGAATTATGCTGCCAATGAGAAAGAGATGCTTGCCATCATATGGGCACTCAACTCATTGCGGAGCTACGTTTACGGTTCGCGAAAGGTGAAAATATATACCGACCATCAGCCCCTGACCTATGCTCTCAGCAACAAGAACACAAACAGCAAGATGAAGAGATGGAAGTCCATTCTGGAAGAGCATAACCATGAGCTAGTGTATAAGCCAGGTAAAGCTAATGTCGTAACAGATTCCCTTCCGAGACCTCCGAAGTCACCATTAGTTAACTCCCTAACTCCCACGGTTCATAGCGATGAAAGTTCATCACACGATATTATTCCCACAGTAGAAACGCCCAACAACGTCTGTGGGAATCAGATTATTTTAAAAATTGGCGATGAAGATAGCTACCAGATTCAGAATCCCTTTCCAAATAACTCTAGGCACACATTTATCAAACCGCAGTACAGTAGCAACGATATGATACGCATTTTTAAAAAATATCTCGACTCAACCACCATAAACGGTCTTCTAACCAGCGAAGAAATTATGGGGCAAGTTCAAGAAATTTATCCCAGGCACTTCAGGAGTTACCGAATGAGTTTTACGCAAAGAATGGTAGACGATATCCCCAATGAAGTGGAACAGGACGAAAGGATCCTGAGAACTCATAAAAGAGCGCACCGCAATGCCGAAGAAAATCGGTTACAACTTCTCGAGAATTTTTACTTCCCACGGATGGCAGCAAAAGTAAAAAATCTGCTAAAACACTGCTCTATTTGCAAAGAAAGCAAATACGACCGACATCCCAACAAACCTTTATTAAACTCTACGCCGATTCCTTCATACCCCGCCCATATATTCTACATCGATCTTTTCAGTTTTGAAAAGCATCGCGTCATCACCGCCGTGGATAAATTCTCAAAATTTGGCCTAGCCAAGATAATTGCTTCGAAGTCTATTAAAGACGTTTTGCGTCTCAGAAGTCGTCGTTATTGACAACGAAAGTTTGCTAAGATCAGCTTCCATAACCTCTTTAATGGCGAATGACCTACAAATCAAGGTGCATAAAACACCCCCAGACAAAAGCGAGGTTACCGGTCAAGTCGAACGATGGCACAGCACTCTAACCGAGATTATGAGGTGCCTAAAAAGAGACGGGCCACCGAAACCCTTCTTCAGCGTGCCACGCACAACTTCATTATCCACTCTTCCACTGGTAAAAAACCCGTTGAGCTCCACTTCGATCGAACCCCAAGGACTGACCCAGACGAGTTAGAAAGAATTCGCCTATCAAATGTAGAAAGATTAAAACAGAAGCAACAATTCGATATCGAAAATCATAATCATAAGGCAACCAGTTAAGCAGTATGAAATAAGCGAAACCATTTATGTAAAACAGAATAAAAGAATAGGATCAAAACTTACTGCCAGATACAAACAAGAAATTGTGAAAGAAAATAATAACTCCACAGTTTTGAATGAATCTGGAAAAGTCATTCACAAGAGTAACATACGTAATTAAAATTCACTTTTCAGACTCCCGTTTTACCTCGACAACACTAAGGTTGAAATTTTGGGCTTCTCAAACTCTCAAATAATTTCCTTCAACATGGGGAAAGCAAAAATACAGTAAGGAAACTTTAAACTTATTCATGCCATCGAAATTGACCAGTATGAACGCTTTAAATTTGAAATCGAACCATTTCTTAATCTATCTGAAGTCGAACACCATCCTGTCTTACATCATTTATCCTACGAACTTCAAAAAATTCGGGACCTTGTTAGAAACGTAAAACCACGCACAATCAAGAGATCACGGGACTTTATCGGTACAACGTGGAAATGGATTGCAGGCAATTCCGATCTCGAAGATTTCATTACCATAAAATCAAAAATCAATAATGTTCTGCGAAATAACAATAGACAATTCATGATTAATCAGTTATACAATTATAGCAAAGCGTATCTCGAGATACTTTCATTGGAAATTATGAAGGATCTTCATACAAATAATACCAACGAAATCCAATTGATGCGCTACGAAAACAACACGCATCAAGTGATAACCTACGGATTGTTCACTATAGTAGGGTGAAATTCAAAATACAACCTGCCATCCAACCAACTACAATAGAAGTCAAGCAAACACAGGAAATTCCAGCATCAACTTCATTATCATCTTTAACTCCAACTTTCGATTTCCAACCGACAAACTCAAAAGTAAGGTTCAACGACATTCGATACTTCTAGCGATTGAGGGCAATCGCATTTCAACCCGGGCGAGTTAACACCTGAACGCGGAACCCAAAAATGCTGACGACATGACTGCACTACTTCCTCGAGCGATCGATGCTAAAATTACACATTTCGCACAAAATGCATTGTAAACATTTCTAGCATAGGTGACAATAATAATTGTGATTAAAATTGGTTCAGTTCGATTTGTAACGTTGAGTAATAAAGAACAGATTTCAGCCCTGAATTATATTTTTTTAAACAATTAGTATTTGATTAAATTAACTTATATATATATATATATATATATATATGTGTGTGTGTGTGTGTGTTTGCGTGTGTGTGTTTATATATATATATATATATATATATATATATATACATATTATTGCAAAAATACCAAGAGGTCTTCTCCCCCTAGAGAGTTTTTTTGAGGCTCCCTCCTCAAATGAACGAAAAAGTTAAGGACTCCAATTACGTGGTTAGCGTTTACTGAAGTTTATCTTCCAGCGAGAGTGTGCATTTACGTTGATAAAAAACCTACTCCCGACAAAAAACGCATTAAATCAACCGAGGCAAATGAGCAAACAAATCTGAACTACCAGAAGAGCGGACGAACACACACGCAATTCTATTCTTAGTGCTTTGTGATTTCAGTAACCCCGACGCCACTTGTACCGCATTCAAAATTTGTAGGGACCTCCTAATACACCAAGGCAACGTATAGTTCGAATCTTTCACGAGACTAAACAAGTTCGGTTTTACTCAACAATTTGGTAGTTTTCAAACGAAAGAGACGACTCTCCTTGTGCATGCAAGTACGCAGACCATAACGTCGGAAACCCCTTTTGCGGATCAAAAAATTTTGAAGGAGAATTAGACGATCTGCACTTCAAAGAAACGTTTAATGTAAGCTATTGCACAACCACTCCGTTTTATGAGTGACCTCATTTCCCCTGGAGCGACAAAATTTCTAAGTTAACAGCTATCTGAAGGCACTCGTTGTGCAGTTTCGCTGAGACCCCATTTTTCAGTCTTAATTTCACTGTTTTTGAAATTTTATTTCCCATCTTTTTTTTTTGCGGCGTATGTCGATTATATAAACCTTCTTCCACAGTGGAGCCACTAGATTTTCTTTGTCTAATTGAATGTTTGGACTTCCGTTTGTTGGAAAATTTACGATTGATCTTTCGAATTTACGTCCAGTACCATGTATGAGGTCGGATGTTTTTGGGTGCCCACCCAGGGAACCACGTATAAGGTGGTACCAAAGTCTTAAAATCCCTTTCACTTCTAGTCACCTTTTCACACTTTGAATTTACTTTTAATGGTGATTGAGTTACAACAAATTGGTTAACACACTTTACAATTACATTGAAGGATAACCCTGATCCCTGAAAACATTTTTAAACGACCAGGAGAATATGGTGGTCGAAATATTCAGAGGCCATATTCCAATGTATGGATTGTATAAGGAATATTATCAACCCTACATGTTATCGGGGCTAGTTAAAATAGCAGCTAAACATAAGGAGGAACATATAAGTGAGTAAGAATAAACTAATCCAAATTAATGAACTAAGCAACTTCACCGAGTGGAAGGGAAGTTGCACAAAAGATTCACCCCGCCGAGTAAGTAGCTAAGTTCACTGATAGAAAGGTCTAGCAAGTAAAACCAAAGTCTTACCATTTACCGGCGGTGCCTATTACACTCTCAACGCATAGTTATATGTATTCGAACTCATCAAATCGAGGTAAAACTGGGTTTGCCTGGACATATTCTTGACATCATACAAAGACTTAAGTGTGATCCGCATTACGTACATTGATTCTAATCTTTGATTATGCGCTATTGCGACTAGCCTGTTGTCGGTAAACAATAAGCTGCTGGACGGGTAGAATTTATCAGGTCTTCCTCTTGTGAATGAGATGGACCGATCCGATGCTAGGTGACTTGTTTATTATTTTCTTTGAATATATTGATGCTAGCAACGTGCGAAAGCGTAGCGCTAGTGGTAGCGCTTTTGGAGTGCACCAGAGAGATCTTGTTACGTTCGCCACGTAGCATAGCCGATTCACGTACCAAAATAAGAGACCGTCTTGCCCCTGAAGATCCCAAATCACCGCGCGAGTTACATTAGATAAACAAGCAAACAGCTTACGTTTCTTCTAAACATCCGTTTGCTAAAGTCAATATCTTCCGTAACATAGACTATCCCAAATCATAATGATCTATAAATACCATTAATTGTTTACACAGCTGCATCCCATATGACTCATAACTTCTACTGAATGTTTACACAGCTGCATCCTCTCATTGTTAGCATCGTAGCTTTCGCATCCAATTTCATTTAATGCTGATCGGCTATCTTCTATTTCCCACAGACAAAATTGCAGCTAGGCAATTTTGCATTCTTCGTCTTCAACCTTATAAATACGTATTGATCATCTAGATCAAGTTAGTTGTTATTAATCAATCGTCACGACTTGTTGGTCAGTTGTTGCCATAAGCTATTATCAATTAAATCAAAAGTTAATTGTCATTAATACAAGTGAAATGAAGTGTTAATCATAAATATTAAATACAGTGTTTTATTTAAAAACCAAGTGGGGTAAATATATATATTTTTTGTAATTTAATATTGCAAGAAATATAATTGGCGCAGTCGCTATTCTTAGGTGGGAGAAACCCCTTTGAATATAACGAGCGAAAACTGAATTGAATTGGAAAACAATTCATTCACAATCGAAGAAAATTCGATTGCTAACAACAAAGCGCTTCGTGAAAAACTAATAACTCTATCATATGAAGAAAATTCATATGATTTTAAAAAAACAGCTGGTTTAAGTGTCATGAATTCAAGATAGTAAATTAAAGAAAATTTAATTGAAAACTGAATTCAAATAAGAACATAAAACCATAATAACCAAAAACGAACAATTAAAAAATTAATACCAATCATTTAAATAATTGCATTAATAAAATTGAAGTGCTATCAAAAAATTGGAAACAACATATTATCCTGACAAATTGTATACTGTAGACAACACAGTAAGTAACATTGAAAAATATTCTGAAAATGGCAAACGAGGAGCAATATCAACCAAATCCCCTAGAACTGTCCTTTAAAGATCTTATCAAGAAAGCTCGACGTCTTCCAATATACAACGGATCCAACTGCGAATACGATCTCGACACATGGATAGAGAAGGCAGACACTCTTCTTAGCCTAACCCAAAGAAACCAACATACGTATATATGCAGACTTATTCTACACAAACTCCAAGGTCCTGCGAAAGCAGCCGTTCAAAAACTCACCAATCCCAATTGGGCTACTGTGAAAACTCTTCTGATCTTTACTTTTGGCATAAACGATAGTTATAATAGTCGTCAACATACATAGAATGAATAGTTATCATAAAAATATTGATGACAAATAAAATTCATTAAATAACTTACTAAATAAATTAAATACAAAATATATTCAGGATCTTCAAAAACATTTACACACAAAATTTTCTCCTATTAAAAACGAAAATCTTGTTCAAAATAACTTTAAATCTACTTTACCAGAGTATAAACCATATCTATTAGAAATGAAAAACTGCAGCACATCAAGTGAAGCTTACAAAATACTAACAGATATAAAACAAACATACGATGATAGAAAACATTTTGTCGTTAAACATAACTCATACCAACGTAATAACAATAATTTTGTAACAAAAATATTCAACATAAACAATACAATAACAAATATAAGAACAATCCTAATCAAAACAATTTTAACAATCGGTATAACAACAATCGGTATAATAATATTCGATATAACAATAATTCTAACTATAATCATTGAAATTTTAACAACAACCGATATTCAAATAATAGTAACAACTATAAACAACAATATAATCGTCCAGAGAAAATCAAAATAGAAAATTCAGAAAGGTTTAGACAACGATTTAATAACCAAAAGCAAAAACCAGAAAATCAGATTATTTACCAATAATAAATATTACAATTAATAACAAAATTATTCCTGCCTTAATCGACACTGGTGCATCCCTCTCAAGTATAGACAACAATTGTTTCAATAAAACTGTTAAAAAAACAACAACGATAACTTCCTTTCAAGTGGATATTTTATTTTTATACAAACTTATGTTTCAACAGTGGCGGCTCTACCTTTGGGGCTAGTGGGGCTCAGCCTATATTAGTGCAAATGTAATAAATTATCATTAAAGATTTCAATATAGTGTTCATAATTTCATTTCATTTCAAAATATAATGTAGCATTTTTTTCGCCCAAGCTGTAGTTTACTTTCGCATAATCTTCTTGCCACGCACTATAGAACAATTTGTTTTTCTCTTCGACTCGCTTCGTTGTGCCTGCACCGAGTAAAAGCTAAGAGTAAAATTCAAACTTAGTTTCTCTTTGACTATTTTCCACCTTTACTATGAGGAAGGGCTACATGAAATAAGCCCCTATTAAGAGAATTTCGATTTGAATGTGTACGTGAATTCTATGGTGAATCGGCGGGAGTGTGCGTGTTTGAAATAACATGTGGATACATGACGGACGGGCTAATCATATGCAGCCCGTTCAGTGCTTCGACAACGTTTAGTCTTGGCATGGTCTGGATAATATTTTTGAGCAGGCATGAGCAACATTTTTTTACGGCGGGCCGCAGGGGGTGAAGGTGATGAATGTTAATGCAATAGTAGTCTCATCAGTGTAGTGCATGGTATTAGTATTTAGTGTGCCTTCGTAGTGTTTAGTATTTTTTTAAAGTTTTGTAGTGCTTTTTAACAAGATTTTCCTTGCATGTGTTAAAACTTGCTAGAAGTTTGAATTTCAATTTTAGTAATTTTTTTTCGGTATTTTCAAAATATGAATTCGGTAGAAAATATTATTAATATGACGCTATTCGAACGAAATGTTTCAAAATATGTCTTCCATTGTTCAGCTTTACAGTTTTTTTGATGATAATAACCTTTGTTCGTCTTCGCTTGCAGTACTCTCTGTTTGTAATAAATTCATTAAAGAAAAACCCAAAATGAATGGGTGATTGACTTGTTTGCTCAACAAAAAAATCGACGTGCTGAATATTTATACAAATAAAAACTCTTGATAAAAGAAATTGCTTTTGTTGTTGATGTGGATTGAAGAACTATATACAATGTATGAATGCTGAATTTATTTATTGATGGTTTTTGCTCTTGTTATTGTTGTTATGTTGAATTTATTTATTACTAGTTTTTTTGATTGTTATTTTTGTTGCATTTATTCTAGTAGAGAAATTATTTATTTTGAAAAGTGCGACAGGCCTAAAAGTTGTTTCGTTGCAAGAATTCAAATGTTTTTAAACAATTTTTTTATTCAGAGTGCACTGAACTTTTATTAAAGATTTAAATGTTATTCAAAACACGATATTAGGAATATATCTTTGATTGCCAGCGAATCTACTTTTGGGGAAAGTGATCACTTAAAATCGCTCAACGCTCCACATGTGGCACCTCTTGGGTGGAGTGGAAACTCACATAAGAACTTATATTGGTGATAGAAAAATTCGTACCAGTAGCCCCACCATACTTAACCCCCACGAGCCACCACTGTGTTCCAATAGCTACTTGCTACCTTCCTCAGTGTTGTCTCGTTACTAAATGACAAAGTCTGTGAAGCCTATATATTCCTAACAAAAGTGGATACAATTAAGGGATATAATTAAGCCTAAGTTTAAATAATGATGAAAGGCAGTTGCAGATGATTGTTTAAACTTAGGCCTAATTATATCCCTTAATTGTATTCACTTGTGTTAGGTATATATAGGCATCACAGACTTTGTCATTTAGTAACGATACAACACTCAGGAAGGTAGCAAGTAGCTTTTGAAACATATGTTTGTATAAAAATAAAATATCCACTTCAAAGGAAGTTATCGTTGTTGTTTTTTAACAGTTTTATTAAAATAAAGTGGAAAATAGTCCGAGACATATAACTTTTTGATTAACAATTGTTTTCCCAAAATTTCTAAATAAACCAATAACAATTGAGGGACTAGGTAGAGAATATCACATAACTTAAAAAATAAAAACAAATATGTCTAATGAATTTGAGGTACCCGAAAATCTTAAAATACTTTGGAACATAATGAACTTCCAAAATAAAAATTTGAAAGCTTTAATTGGACAAAACTTGTTACATCCGCTAAATGCAAAAACTAATCTAGGTGAAGTTAGTATGAAAATAAACGGAAAACGTTTATTTTTTTCATATGCCGTTCCTGAAGAAATTAATCTTCAATACAAACTAGAACCATTATGTGATCCAAGAATAAAATCTTCAAGGGATTAAACCAAGAAGAAGTTTCCTCAAATTAACGAAAATGAGGTTAACACCCAAATCAACGATATGCTGAAACAAGGCGTAACTCAACCTTCAACACCCCCTTACAATGCTCCAATATGGGTTGTGCCAGAAAAAAATGGACAACTCTGGTAAAACCAAGTAAAGAATCGTAATCGATTTTAGGAAACTCAATGAAGAAACCATTGATGACAAATTTCATATTCCAAACATTGAAGGAATTTTTGACAAACTAGGAAAATTTCAGTATTTCACAGCTTTGGACTTGGTGAAAGGCTTTCATCAAATTGAAGTCAGCAAATATGACCGACATAAAACAGCCTTTTCAACTTCACAACGAAACTACGAGTTATTCGTATGCCCTTTGGACTCAAAACAGCCCCTCCAACATTCCGGAGAATGATGAACATATTAATAAAATTTGTATCGTATATCTAGACGATATACTAATTTTCGCAACTTCACTCCAGGAAATGGAGGATAATATTCAAAAAAATTAAAACATTGAGAAAATATCAATTAAAGATACAAATTGACAAATGTAATTTCTTTTCCAAACAAACAGAATATCTAGGACATATCAACTGAGGGTATTAGACCAAACCCAAATAAAATCGAAATCATAAAAATCTTAACATACCAGATACAATGAAAAAAATAAAGTCATTTTTAGGTATAACCGGATACTACCGACAATTCATCAAGGGCTATGCAAAAACCGTCTTTCCATTAACTAATAACCTAAAAAAGGAGAGACAATTAATACTGCAGATCCTAAATACAATGCAGCTTTTGACAAACTAAAAAACATAATTATTAATTACTCAATTCTTCGTTATCCTGATTTTAATCAAAAATTCATTTTAACAACCGACGCATCTGATAAAGCAGAAGGCGCAGTTTTATCCCAAAATGGACATCCTCTTTCTTTTGCAAGTCGGACACTTAATGAACATGAGAGAAATTACTCAACTATAGAAAAGGAACTTTTATCAATCGTCTGGGCAACAAAATATTTCAGACCATACCTGTTCGGAGTAAAATTTTATATTAAAACTGACCATAGGCCTTTAGTTTGGCTTAATAACTTAAAAGAGCCTAATAGTAAACTTCAACGATGGAAGATACAACTGAATGAATACAACTTTAACATCGAATACATTAAAGGTAAAGTAAAAGTCGCAGATTTTCTAAGTCGCATTGATGCAGACAATTATCAAATAAATGCATTAACTACAAATATGGAATATGAAAATATAAGTGAAAATGCAACAATTCACTCGGAAGAAGAAGATCAGAAAGATCTTGTACCTATTAAAGAAGGTATCGTAAATATTTATAAAATCCAAATTATAATTGTCAGAAGAAAGAATAGAAAGAAATTAAAATGTTAAACAAAAAAAGAAAAATATACATCGACGAAATTGACTTAAATAGCGGAAATTCAATCATTGACATATTAAGGAGATACATTCCAGAAAAAGGAATTGTATGTATATTTTGTGAACTAAACGATTCTAAATGGAACAAAGTTCAGTTAATAATTACCAGAGTACAAGCTGGTAATTATTAACTGAACTTTGAACAATAATAATTTACGTTTTATAAAATGTACCAATCATACCTTTGATCTGTTTAGTGAAGATCAATGTTTTGAAAAAATTAAAGAAGTACATACAAAACGCAATCATCGTGGTATACTTGAAACTTATGAAGAAATCAAAGATAAATATCACTACAATGGATTAATAAAATTGATAAATAAATTCTTAAATAATTGTGAAATATGTAATCGTGCTAAATATGATCGAAATCCAGTAAAACCAAAATTTAAACTTTCCAAAACACCAAATGATATTAATAAAATCATACAAATTGATATATTCCTTTTTGGCAAAAAACAATTCTTCACAGCTATCGATAAGTTTTCTAAACACCTTTACACTAACGAAACACTAGATCGAAATACACTCGAACACTCTGGTGTACCTCAAGGCAGTCACCTCGGCCCTCTTCTTTTTAATGTTTTTATATCAGATTTATCTGAAAAACTCTCGGACGTATCACATCTTCTTTACGCTGACGATCTGAAGATATATCACACCATTAAGTCTCAATCTGATACTGTTTTCCTCCAATCAAAACTAACTTCCCTCCAACAATGGTGTGATGTTAACAAACTACATCTAAACGTTGGGAAATGTTTTGTAATGACTTTTTCCCGTAAAACCACATTATTGAACAATGCATACGTTCTCAACAATACGGTATTGGATATGAAAGAAAACATTGTTGACCTTGGAGTTGTCCTAGACAAGAAACTATGCTTCAATTTACACTACGATACTATTCTCTCCAAAGCTCATAAACAGCTTGGCTTTATTAAAAGACGAGCCAAAGAGTTTAAAAATCTGTGGGTAACTAAATCATTATTTACCTCACTGGTTCGCCCAATACTTGAATATGCCTGCAATGTATGGAACCCACATTTCGGAGTTCATGATACGAGAATAGAATCCGTCCAAAAACAATTCTTGTTGTTTGCTCTCAGAGACCTTTATAGCCCTGATGACTATCAAATCTTGCCTCCTTATGAAGTTAGATTGGAGCTTCTGAATTTGTCTACTCTTAAAACCAGAAGAACAATGTTGTCCTCTTGTTTCGCATTTGACGTGATTAGGGGCCACATTAAAGTGGAGTATTTGACGAATAAAATAAAGCTTAATGTGCCTGTAAGAAGTACGCGTAATACACGTTTACTAACTGAATATCAGCATCTTACTAAGTATGCAGATAATGAACCAGTTAATAGGTGCTGTAAAATATTTAACACTTTGAGCAAACACTACTCCCCTACCATCTCCAAGTTCAGTTTTAAATCCAGCATTTCAAAAGCCCTCCCATTATCCATCCCTAAATTGTGACGTGCATACAACAGTATAAATTAACGTTGAATATATCACGTATTTTAGGGTTAAGTATATTGTTGTATTGTATATTTTATATATTTATATGTTGACTGTGATTGCCTTGCTTTGGCGAAATAAATAAATAAATAAATGCTATTACATTCATTAGCCTTTTTCAAGAAAGACACGCAATTCTAGGTAAACCTAGCAAAATATTCGCTGATAATGAATTTAACATGATTAACGTAAAAGATTATCTGAGAAAAGAAAACATCGAAACTCATTTCACCTCACCAAAAGCTCACACAGGTAACGCAGATACGAACAGTTGTCATAGATCTTTACTTGAACAAATTAGAATATTAACATTAACCGAACCAGAACTGAACATCGAAGCAAAGGTTCTCAAAGCAGCCGAATATTACAACAATGCAATTCATTCTGTAACTCAAAGTAAACCTCTAGAAATACAAGGTATTAGAAACAAACCTGACCCTAATTAGATTTAGTAACTGTAAAATTGCAATTTACGAAAAATTGTATACAAATGAAATGAAAGAATTTCAACAAGTGTTAACGTTAGAACCAACCCAAAATATTTCCAATTAAAGCTATCAAATAAAAATAGAAAATGTACAATTGGATAATATAAAGAATTTGAAACGAATCGATAAAATAAAATTTCAACATCAAAGAAATTCAATCATGTCTGGATCATTAATAACATTACTAATATCAACAATCTATATAATTAAACGGCTAACATGAATTTTGTGGTACCATTTTAGCCGTTGTTTCTGGACCGATTTTCATAAAAAATAAATCAATGGAAAGAGAATATCCTTTAGATGTGCAGAATTGTATTTTTTGTGAAAATCTGTTTGGAAAATATAGACAGAAAATAGAAAATAGAGTTTCTTACCAATACATACACAACGTTGAACGTTCACACAGCGATGAATACGAATGGTATACTAAACTTCAGTACCAAAATAGAAACCCTTATTTTCTACGGGTTGTGTAGTGCATGCGGTGGTAACTTGCCCTTGCACGCGGGAGTCTCAGGTTCGTATCTAGGACTGTTCCAAGTGCTTTAGTTTCTTTTTTGGAAGCTAATTAAATCATCAAATTTCACCACATTTAGCAATATTTTCATTCTCCCACATAAACGGTTACACCGTATTGTATCTGACCGTTCGGTGTTGTATGATAGCTTCCTTTGTGGACCATTAGTATGTATTGTATTTATCGTCGCCGTTCATTATGTAAATGTAAACGCACATTTCATCACTATTTGGTCATATTTTTTTAGTTTGTTTTGCTGTAGGTCGTCTAACATTCCACAAAAAAGCGTTTTTAGTTGAAGAAAACTTTCAAGATTTAAAAACGATGTTTGATTTTCCTAACATTATTTACACAAACCGGTTTGGTAGATCTTACGAATGTGAAAATCGAATGATGACATGCGCAAACCGCTTAGCATTGTTATACGTTCGAGACGATTTGAAGCGCCAATAATTGAATAATGATTTTTAAACTTTATTAAAATTCATAAACATTATTTAATCACAAAAGAAAAACAAATTTCGCTTGCCGTTTTATTATATTGATTGATGATTTAAGTTAAATTCAAAAACCTTTTTCCAAAATACACAGGGACTTGAAACGCATGTTAAAAAAATACAACATCGAAGTGGTACCAAAGAGCGGTATTCAACTAAAAAATGGTATATCGACGGAAAACAACAAACTGGAAGGAGGAGAACAAAGTGGCATATACCAGATTACGTGCGGGAATTGCCAGCATATCTACATTGGGCAGACGAAGAGGCTTGCGATCACGAGATTCGAAGAACACAAGAAAGAAGCAGCATTAGCCAGAAGGGGAAGGATTAATACTGTACGATAATCGATAGCAAAGCATATGTTAGACACTAATCATAAGATAGAAATATAAAACCTTAAAGTAATAAACAAGTAAGGAAAACTATAGAGATAAGTAGAGTACCTGTAGGGATTAGAATGAATGATGACTTAGGGAATGGATCAATTAAGCTGATTAAATTTTGGGATGAAAATGTAAAATGTTAAAATGTCTGTGCCTGCTGTGATGTGGATGGAGAAGCAGAGGAATTGCTTCGAAGACTTCGAGAAACGGGCGGCATCTTACGGATCGCATGAGCAGCAAGACGCGGACGATGAGCGGCGAGCAGCAATAAGAGTCAGGAGCAGCGTTAGCGTAAGGGGATTTTTTTAAGTAGACATAATAATAGACAGGTATAGCTAGTTAAGATTAGGAAATAAAATAGTGACTTAGAGTATATTTGATTGTGTGAAGTGGTGAAGCGACCGTCGCATTTTCAACTCCTTGTGTTTCAGTCACCCCGAGTAGCGACGACTGGACCATATAAAGAAGTGAAACACATGAATCGTTTGACATCTACACAGATGGATCAAAGGTGGATGGAAAAGTTGGCTGTGGCGTTTTCTCTAAACAGCTGGATGCAACTCCAGTATGGGTTTGGACCACCAAGAGAGAGACTTCTGTCGAGAACAGCGCATGACAGGCAACCCTTGGCTGCTTCACTAAAACTCGTGCCTTTAACAGGATTGCACGTGACCAATTTTGATCTTCTGTGGATCTTCAACACAGCATTCGGAACCTATGAGTTCAGGCGGAGACGCTTTTCATAGAACTTACGTTTTATGGTACTAGGCATCAAATTTTGGTTATTATATACCCTACACATTATTGTTTCTCAGAACTTTAACAAACGCATCACACTATTGGAGAGCGCAGCTGTAGAAACTAAATTTGGTTTTTTCCCTTTTCTGATTATATAAAATATATATTTTTTGTTGAACTTTAGCTTAGAAAACATTCGTAACTCTTTGTCGTTTGAGCGCTTGTGTTCAGCTTAACAGTGAGCACTTTGAATAGTTTGTAGATATAGGCATCTAGTATTAGGATACAAGTTAATTCAAGTAGTCACTTTGAATAAGGAGTATTTATTTTTCTAGTATGTTTTTTTATATTTGTGTCAGAAATAATGAAGTAATTATATATATATTAGGGATGTATCCGTTCCCGATATATCGGCAATATTTCGGGTTTGCCGATATATCAGTATCGGTGATATTTTAATGTCTGATTCAACGATACTTTTCAAATTTCGCGCTTTGAAAATTATGAAATGTAAAAGGCCGTCTTGTTTCGTTCATTTCGTTCCAAATGAGATTCAAACTAACTATACGCTATGTGCTTTATTCAGTCTCTTATTTCGCTAGATTGGCTATTGTCGCGTAGTATTTTCCATGCAAATAAAACTAAGAATTACATATCGTAATTAGTTTGTGTGTGTATATCATTTATAACTATTTCTTTGAGTCAAATAAAGTAAATCTAAATAGTACTTAGTCTTGTCAACTTCAAAACACAAATTATAAGAAAACATAAGAAGTCCGCCGACAGAAAGGGAGAATTCATCGCAATCGAAAAAAATAGCAGCTGACTTGGTATTGGCTCTTAATGAAAAATTTGATGGTTTGGAAAATGAAAAGATACTTTGTTTAGCCACAATGCTTGATCCTTTCAATGACAGTCTACTATTTCTACGGCAAAAAGTTTCTTGTTCAGTTACTTGATCTTCATGTAGCACTGCATTCCGAAACTATGTAAGACACGGTCACACCTACATCTAGTACTGTAACTATTAGTTCTGAGATACCTACGAGTGGTGGGCTTTGAAGCGTTTGTCAAAATATTATTAGAGACTCCAAGGAAGATGAGCGTCTGTCTCCTCTGGGCTGTAATTCTCTCAAAGAAGAAGTGGAGGGATACCTTAGGTCTCCTAATATATCGAAAGATGCAGATCCGTTCGTTTTCTAGCACAATGACGTCTTATACGCAAATTTGAAAAAAATGACGCAGAAGTACTTTAGTTTGCAAATAAGTTCTGTCGCATCTGAGAAATTATTTTCCACCTCAGGTCTTATTCAAAAAGACTTGCGAAATCACCTTTCTCACCAAAACTTAAGAATATTTTGTTTTTTAAACAAAAATTTTATCCAAGTTTTTTTTCAACGTTGGGAGGTGGAAATCTTTAAAAGATACCGATCAGCTCCTACCTCTCGCCGTGCCGGATTTCTACCGACTAAAACCACCTCTGCTTCCTTCAATCAATCTCTCCATCAAAATTAGTAGTTTTCCGTACTTAAAATTTTAGGACGTAGTACTTCCCAGACGATAAAAATCGGTATAAGGGATAGTACCAAATCTGTAAGTGTTAGTGTCCTTTTAGTAAGATTAATAGTTCAGATTATATGTTTATGAATTATTTCCTGTTTAGTGGAGCAGATTGTCCTTGTAACTTACTTCGAAAGTTGGTCCTGAAGGAGATATTTTCTTAGTGTCGTTTTAAAGGAAGTTGGATTCGCTATGTTTTCAATTTTGTACGGTAGTGTATTGTAAGCTGCTTTGTTGAAGGGGTCTTCTTTTAACCGATGAGTTTTGTCAAATGCTAAAGCTATATTATTCATGTTTCTTATTCTGTTAGTGTTTTCCCCTCAGTTCCATCTAATTTCACAATGGTATACTCATTACGATGTAAATTCTTATGTATGAATTTAGCTCTTTCCATGGAAACCATGCCTTGCCAATTCAATTCTTGGGCTGTTTTGTAAACTTCGCCCGTTGGAGTTTACATAGGGGGATTGTAAATGGTCTTATACGCTTGGTTACTAATCTGGAGATGATCATAAGGTTACCTTTATAGGTTTGGCTCCATTTCAAGATGCCGTAGGAAATTTTGGAAAGGAGATGCGCATACATAATGTGGATTTTTTTTTCTTTGGAAAAAAGTAGAAGCGACGTAGAAGACCAATGAAGACAGCCAGTTTTTTCCTTACATAATTTATGTGTGGAGAATGTTAGTTTCTCGTCTATTAGGAGTCCTAAATATTTTATTTGTTCTACTCTCTGGAGGCTTTTGTCATTGATTTTTACGTGTGGTTGTATGTCAGTCTTGTTCTTTTGTTTGAAAATAACATATTTTGTTTTCACCGCGTTTATTGCCAATCTACTTTGTAGAAGCCAATATCAATACTTTTCCAGGTCGTTATTTACTTTTTGTTCGATTTCGAGATTAGTTTTAACTGAGTATACGAGCACAGTGTCATCTGCGTATATAACCACTTTCCCAACAAGATCTGCTTTTTTATGGAGTTGATATAAAGTATAAATAGCGTTGATTCTAGGATCGAGCCCTGCGGAACACCTATTCTAAATTCAGCAGTTTTACTTTTGACACTTCCAATTAGTGTATTTTGAAATCTATCCGTCAGGTAGCTGCGTATAAATTTATTTGCTTTTCCAACAATTCGATGAGTAATCCCATATTTTTACCCGATTTCATGAGCAACTTGTTTTGAACTCCATTCAAGTAAAAAAAAAGACCTTAAAACCCATGGTTCGCATTTCGAAGCAAAAGTTGGACACCCACATATCTCAGAAACCATGACTTCCACAAAAAAGGTGGGTATGGAAAACTTGTGTGAAATTTAATTTGCAACTAGTACATACATTACTTTCACGTGATGTTTATATAAAATCATCAAGATATCCGACATCTATCACTAAACGCGGAACTGCTTCATTGAGGATTAAGCATTATGTTTCTTCATTTTCCAAACCATCCAATTTTCCATTAAAAGCCAATACCAAGTCCGTCGCAATTTTTTGCGATTGGGATGAATTCTGTCGAAATACTTCCTTTGTTTTTCAATAATTTTTGATGATTTTTAATTAACGGAATGGCGTCAGATAACGTAGCAGTGGCTTTGCTACTTGACTTTGTAGCTTCTTCGAAGTATCGCAACATGTTCACCATCTCCTCCATCATTACCAATTCTTCAGTCGTAAGTTATACTTTGGATTTTATACGAGGCAGACGAGTTTGTACTGCAACTCGTTCCAGTAAACGCCTTAATGCCTGTAGTGTCGAGTCCCAGCGTGTAGATATGTCCTGTATAAGGACATGATTGAGAATATAATGTACATCCAGCATTTCTTTTAAAATCTTACTGTTGCTTGTGGAATGACCGAAATGACCAGTGATAGACCTTGCTTTGGTAATCACTACATTCATTTTATCATATTTAAAGAAACTGACTTTAATTACCAGTTGCAATGAGTGAGCCAAACATTTGACAGGTACAACATCGTAAGCTTTTTGAACCTCTCTAATAGTAACAATCATATTTGCAGCGTTGCCGGTAACTGCTGCTTGAACTCGGTCATGTATACTCCAATCTTGAAAAGCCTTGTTAAGATTACTTGCTACGTTGATACCTGAATACTGAGCTCCATCGAATGGCATAACCTCAAGGCAGTAATTTTTATATTCAAAATTTGCATAGATTCCATGAGCTGTCAAGCTCATAAAATCATTAAATTGCGAAGAAGAGTCACTTTTTCATATGTCACTAGTAATCACAATATGTGACAGGTCTTTTAACAGCACTAGTACTTTAGCTTAAACTCCCTAATAAATTTGTGGTATGACTTTTTCAGTAATTTGGGACCGCGAAACAATTTTATAATTTGGGCTTAGCTCTTTTAATAACCTTTGGAAACCTATTTTGTTCACTAGATCAAACGGTTCCATATCTAAACACATTTCCTTTGCAACAGCGCGAGTTATATCTTTTGCTCGAATATCGTCGTCTCTATAAAGTGATTTCTAATCGATAATCTGCTCCGGAGTTGCTTGTTTTTGTTTCTTAGGTTGTAGGCCGTTGTCGTCGTCACGTTTTGTTTTCTGGATAATTGTTTTCGATTTCGATTCTACCAATGAATAAAGATCCACACATTAAATTAAGTTCAGTTGTCCCTAGGTTAGGTTAGGTAAGGTTGAAGGGTGCTAAGCCGCACGGCTTCCGCTTCACTTAGGCCTCGTTGGCCCATTGTGCCCTGAAGACATGGAAAACTACCATATTATTCCATGAACCACCCCGATTCCTTGAGGAAATCCAGGAACTGGTCCATTCTCATAACACTTAGCTCACTTAGCTTCACGAAAAAGAAAGCACCTAAGTGTTTTTTCCTATTATTCGCTAGAGCCGGACAACTGCAGAGAAGATGCTCTACAGATTCTGTCTCCTCTTCATCACCGCAGCTTCGACACAGGTCGTTCGCTGGGAGCCCGATTCTTCTTGCATGTTCACCGAAAGCCACATGACCCGTCAGTATACCCACACGGTTTCTTATTGCACCTCTGTCTAGGGATAACAAGCCCAGAGTGCGCTTTTTGTTATAATTTGGCCACATCTGTCTAAGACAGTTTTCCCTAAGTATTAAAAAGGAATGAACGTCGGATCGCAGTCGTTACGTTGCAAAAGACCAACCATTCCGCAAGTGACATTTTTAAATTGCTCGGGCAACATAATTTGATATCTTGTTTTATTTATCGAACCATAAAACGGTATCATAAATCTAGCTCAGCAGATGACTGAGCAGGATCCGGTCGATCACGTTCTGTACGGACAACAGCCGTCATAAATGCAGTAAAGCCCTGACAAAATGTTATGACACAGTAGATGACGATAAGCAAAATAAGCATGCCAAAAATTACACCCGAGGACCTTAAGTTAAAAACTTACCGTTGCTTTGAAAAAAAACCGCTGGAGAAGTCGAAAACTTCTGTGACGATACGCTAGCATCAAACACTGGGACATGCTTTTCACTAATAAGAAAATTATCCCCATCGAGGAAAAAATAAATAGACAAAGCAGTAGAATTTAAGTGCAAGCAGCAAAAAGTGGAAATTGCCAATCCCAGCATTCAGCGTGGCCACCATCCCGTTTCTGTAACGATTTGGCTAGGGCTCTCTTTTCTTAGTACAAAAGAGATTAATTTTTGAGAAAAAGGTGCCAAAACTGGTGCCAAGGTTCATCAAGAAAACATCCTGCAAAACACAGTGAAGTCTATCAGAGCAATAATGTTTAACCAACAACACTGTGTCTTCCAAAAGGATTCAGCTCTGACATGATTCCGCTCAGACATGATTAAAACCACTTTTCCGGAGTTTATTCATCATGATGATTGACCGATAAGCAGCTCAGACCTGAACCCACTGGATTATAAACTATGGAGCATTTTAGAGGAGAAAGTCTGCTCGTCCCGTCATAGCCAGCCAGCTTTGATAAAACCTATGGCGAATATATGTATAAATATAATATAATATATACATATATATATATATATATACGTATGTGTTATATATATATATATATATATATATATATATTTATATATATACATATATATATATATATGTATGTACTTAGTCGTGCCATAAATTCTGTCACACAATTTCAAATGCGCGCTTTCTCAGAAATCACCCTGGAACTGTACCGTTATGTTACAATTTATAACAAATGAATTGTACGGCGTAATATTCCAATCAGTTTGGTAACAGTTTTTGACTAGTAATCATGAAATAAGGCGTGAAAGAATTTATTGCTTTTATTGCACAAGAAGATTGGCCATCCGGGAGCCCAGTTTTAAATCCGCTGGATTATGATTTGTGCACAGAATTAGAGAACAAGGCCTGTAGAACTCCCCACCGTAATTTGGACAGTCTGAAAAAATCCTTGGTGAAAGCAGCAAATGAGATGTCGTTGGATACCGTGCGTGACACTATAGGCCAGTGGCCAAAACGTTTAAAAGCTTGCATAAAAGCAAAATAAGGTCATTTCGAATAAAGTTAATATTATTTAATAAAATATACCAATATGTATATATTTATATATATATATAAATATATATTCATATATATATATATATATATATATATATATATATATATATATATATACTTAGTCGTGCCATAAATTCTATCTAACAAGTTCAAATGCGCGCGCTTTCTCAGAAATCACCGTGGAACTGTGCCGTTATGTTACAATTAATAAAAAATGAATTGTACGGCGTAATATTCCGATCAGTTTGGTAACAGTTTTTCACTAATAATCATGGAATGGGGCGTGAAAGAAAATCGTATCGCTATAATAGCACTCCATAAGTGTGGCAAAAGTGCTTCTGAAATTTTGAATTTGTTGAAACCGCTCAAAATAACAAAAAGATTTATTTATCGTGCAATAGAACGATTTAATGAGACCTCAGGCATAGATGATAGAGCAAGGACTGGTCGTCCACGTACCGTTAGAACAGCCAGGGCCATCAAAGCTGTCCGAGAGTGCATCCGTAGAAAACCACTGCGAAAACAAAAAAATTTGTCGATGGAATTGGAAATCTCCACAAGATCGATGAGTAGACTCATTCGGGATGATCTTCATATGAAAGCTTATCGTCAGTTGACAGCCCACATGTTGACTCCACAGTTAAAGGAAATAAGATTGGAAAGATGCAAGCGTCTCTTGCTTTGGCACGCAACTGATGGACATGAGAACATCCTCTTTGCCGATGAAAAAAAAAATACTGTGGAGGAAGTTTTTAATAAATAAAATGATAAGGTTTATTCAACATCATCAGAATAAGCTTAAAAACGGTTCGCAGAGTGCAACGAGGCCATCATCCAGCTTCTGTAATAGTTTGGTGGGGTGTATCCCATAAAGGTGTCACAACACTCCATTTTTGCGAAAAGGGAGCAAAAACCGGTGCGGCGGTGTATCAAACCAATGTGCTAAAAGGTGTTGTGAAACCTTTATCGTTCACTCTCTTCGGTGGACAACATTGGGTCTTCCAGCAAGACTCTGCTCTTGCTCACAAAGCAAAGAGCACACAGGAATGGCTACGTAACAACATTCCTGCTTTTATTGCACAAGAAGATTGGCCATCCGGGAGCCCAGTTTTAAATCCGCTGGATTATGCTTTGTGGACAGAATTAGAGAACAAGGCCTGTAGAACTCCCCACCGTAATTTGGACAGTCTGAAAAAATCCTTGGTGAAAGCAGCAAATGAGATGTCGTTGGATACCGTGCGTGCCACTATAGGCCAGTGGCCAAAACGTTTAAAAGCTTGCATAAAAGCAAAATAAGGTCATTTCGAATAAAGTTAATATTATTTAATAAAATATACCAATATATATATTTATATATATATATAAATATATATTCATATATATATATATAGGTATATATATATATATTTATATATATATATCCCTATATATACTTATATATGTACTTTATATATGTACATGCTCGATACGCCTTTTTGCCGATACGATACCGATACTTTTATAAAAATATCGGCGATACCGATATGCTTCTTGAATTCAAAAATGAAGATAAAATAAATAACACAGAAGTCAGGTTAATTGAGGTTGAGAATAATTAATACTTTTAATAATTGAAATTAAGTATTGGCTTCTAAAAAGTAGATTGGCAATAAACGCGGTGAAAACAAAATATGGTATTTTCAAACAAAAGAACAAGACTGACATACAACCACACGTAAAAATCAATGACAAAAGCCTCCAGAGAGTAGAACAAATAAAATATTTAGGACTCCTAATAGACGAGAAACTAACATTCTCCACACATAAATTATGTAAGGAAAAAACTGGCTGTCTTCATTGGTCTTCTACGTCGCTTCTACTTTTTTCCAAAGAAAAAAAAATCCACATTATTTATGCGCATCTCCTTTCCAAAATTTCCTACGGCATCTTGAAATGGAGCCAAACCTATAAAGGTAACCTTATGATCATCTCCAGATTAGTAACCAAGCGTATAAGACCATTTACAATCCCCCTATGTAGACTCCAACGGGCGAAGTTTACAAAACAGCCCAAGAATTGAATTGGCAAGGCATGGTTTCCATGGAAAGAGCTTAATTCATGCATAAGAATTTACATCGTAATGAGTATACCATTGTGAAATTAGATGGAACTGAGGGGAAAACACTAACAGAATAAGAAACATGAATAATATAGCTTTAGCATTTGACAGAACTCATCAGTAGTTAGAATAAGGCGGTTCAAGCGCTTTTTTCCCACGGTCCCCATTTTTTCCCACGGGTATCGGATTACCGCCCCTACGGGTATCGGATTACCGCCCCCACGGGTATCGGATTACCGCCCCACGGGTATCGGATTACCGCCCCACGGGTATCGGATTACCGCCCCACGGATGACGCCATTTCTTATCGCTGTCGGGGTGTTTCCCACGGATGACGTCACCTGTTATCGCTTCCGGTGGCGCCATTTCTTATCGCTGTCGGGGTGTTTCCCACGGATGACGCCATTTCTTATCGCTGTCGAGGTGTTTCCCACGGATGACGCCACTTGTTATCGCTTCCGGTGGCGCCATTTCTTATCGCTGTCGGGGTGTTTCCCACGGGCAGGTGTTTCCCACGGGCAGGTGTTTCCCACGGGCAGGTGGTTTCCCACGGCCAGGTGTTTCCCAACCGCGATGAGTCATGCTGATGAATAGGTGTGATAAGAAGTCAAGGTCAAAGGGTCAAAGGAGTTTTCCCAACCGCGGTGAGAGTCATATCCCAGGAAACACCTATGACATCATCTTCAATTTCGCAACAACACGCAATATTCTGATTTCGCAACAAAATGCAATATTCTGAGTCATATCTCAATTCTGAGTCATATCTGAAACACATTACCCCAAATACCTAAACCTTGAATCATCTATATAAACATCCTGCACATAATATTCCCATAAACACAAAAATAATAACCATCCACTTGAAATCCAATAAGATCAAGTTAACTTCCCAGAAACGAAAATGCCAATCACCGGAAATTCCACTGATAAGGTGGAATACAAAAGATCGTATTACTGCACTAGTTGCAAATCGGATCGGCGTAACGTAAACAATTGCCCTTATTTGAAAGATAAAGATAAAAGAAGGAAATAATAAATAAAGATTAGCGATGGGCTAAATAGAAAATTATAGTAGTTATAATATTAGGTTACCCTTAAGGAATTTATAAAATAAACAATAGAATTATATAAAAAGACAAGACCCCAACAGGAATCATTCCAGTTGCTATTCTGCGTTGTAAACCAGTATTCATTCAAAGTGAATTTTTATACCTTATCGAAAAAATATAAAAAATTGCAAAAGATAAAAAGTGATTAAAATTTAAAAAGCTTATTTTAAATATAAAATAACTAAGTTTTTATTTAAAGTGGAAAAGGAAGAATTAGATCTTTCAGATATCCAATCCTCTGCTTTCACTTTGCATCTCAATTAAGGAAAGTTTTTATTTTGAGCTCAGTAAAAAAAACACGAAGTGAATTGTATTCCTTAAAATGTTTTGTGAATTTTGTAATATCGAAGTCAATGGTGCTTGTTGGAACTATCATGTGCGAACCAATGCTCACAAAAATAAATCTATAGAGCCCCTCAACGAACATTTTAAAAGGGTAAAAAGTTGTTTTGGACAGCGAATGGAAACTCTTGTTTTTGAAAACAAAGATGAGGGTCTTTTAAATTCGGCGGAGTTTTTAAAGATGATGGAAGATCCGTTAGTGAATTATCTGATGAGTGCACTAGATGAACGCGTGACACTCAAATTCAACATTGAACTCTTTTGAATTCATTAAAATGAATGATGATGATGAAAACGATTGCATAATAAGCATTAAGTCTTTCCATACAAAAATGCAAGCGATAATTCAAAAAAGTGAGTTGAAATTAGCTTTCGATAATATGGCTAATGAAATTCAAATCAAAATATAGGAATTCCAGGAGAAAGACAGTGGATGGGCTCTCCTTAGAATTACGCACTGTGAGTTAAATATAAACGATTTTAAACCATTGAGAGGAACAAGTTATATTCCGCTACCAAGACAATTGGCAAATAAGCATGCTTGCATTGATATTAAGAACCGCGACAGTTATTGTTTTAAATGGTGCATAATTTCCGCAATGTGTCCGACAGATCATAATTCAGAAAGAACTACATCATACCGAATTGATGACATTGCAGACAGCGTTATACATCTCCAAAATGGTATAGTGTTGAATTTTCGGGGACTCAAGTTTCCGCTACAGGTGCAAGATATTGACAAATTTGAGGAATTAAACCAAACAATCAGTGTTAATTTATTTGGATACGATGAAGAGTTAAGAAAGGTTATCGGTCCATATCATATCACAAAGCAAGAAAAATCGCATCACTTCAATCTGCTCCTGCTGCAATCCAACGAAGATTGTCATTATGTTTGGATTAAACATATTTCAAGGTATGTAATAGTGAATAGTGTGTGTGTGTGTTTGTGTGTGTGTGTGTGTGTGAATACATGAATTGTTTTTCTTCTTCTTCTTTAAAGGTTGATTCGCAGTCAACAAACGCTACACGAAGGTTCTATATATGTTTGCAATAAATGCCTGCAATATTTTATGTCGAGCGAGAAACTGCAACTGCATAAAAACAGCTGTAGCAGAGTAGTCACGAAAATGGTGGAACCGGAGAAAGCAACGCTGCAGTACAAAAGCTATGGACGACAACTCGAGGTACCTTTTGTCATCTATGCAGATTTTGAATGCCTTCTTCAAGACGTCGATACATGTGCACCCAATCCAACACTTTCATCAACGTCAACAATCCAAGAACATACCCCTTGTGCTTTCTCTTATTTCATCTAGTGTTCATTCGATTCAAAATTAGACAG
This sequence comes from Oxycera nigricornis, assembly GCA_963942545.1. NCBI lineage: Eukaryota > Metazoa > Arthropoda > Insecta > Diptera > Stratiomyidae > Oxycera > Oxycera nigricornis. Next base: position 78,763,788 of record OZ012663.1, read on the forward strand.
ATTCAGATTATACAAAGGCCCAGATTCACCCAAAGAATTCGTTAATTCCATTGTAAATGACGTAAAATGGTTTTATAGAAATCATATCAAGAATCCAAAGTCAATGGATGCTCTATCATCGGAAGAAGAAAAGGTTCAAAGGGAATCGATTTTCTGTCACATTTGTAAAAAAGAGCTTGACAATGATAGAGTCCGAGACCATTGTCACTTTACTGGAAAATATAGAGGTCCCGCTCATAACGAATGCAATTTATTGTATCGAGTACCGAAATTCTTTCCAATATTATTTCACAACCTCTCAGGCTATGATTGTCATTTGTTTGTGAAAGAATTAGATAGCATTGATGGGGAAATATCTATTATACCCATTAATAAGGAATTATACGTTTCATTATCTAAACGAATTCAAGTCGATGAGTTTGAAACGATTGAGCTTAGGTTCTTAGACTCAGCCAGATTCATGCAGAGTAGTTTGGATGCTCTAGTGAAAAATCTTTCTCCAGTAGATCTGAAAACCGTAAGATCAGTATATGAAGATGGAGAGAAATTTCAACTGCTTACAAGAAAGGGAGTATTTCCCTGCGATTATATTAACTCGTGGGATCGATTGAATGAAGTTTGTTTACCACCTCGAGAAAGCTTTTACAACAAAATGACAAATAGCGAGTGCAATGAGATTGATTATAAACCACTGAAAATGTATGGAAAGTTTTCAATTGCACAACGATTTGGGACTATTTGGAATTATATCTGAAGACAGATGTGCTGCTTCTGACAGACGTTTTCGAAAATTTCAGGAAAGTTTGTAAAAACATCTATGGACTTGACCCTAGCCAATACTATACAACTCCTGGGTTATCGTGGGATGCCATGCTCAAAATAACATCGGTTAAACTTGATCTTCTAACAGATATAAACATGCATCACTTCATACAACGAGGAATCAGAGGTGGTATTACTCAATGCTCACATCGTCACTCAAAAGCTAACAACAAATACTTGGAAGATTATAAAGAAGAGGATCCTTCCAAATATCTGATGTATGTAGACGCAAACAATCTATATGGTTGGGCAATGTCACAGCCACTTCCCCATTCTGAATTCCAGTGGGTTGAAAATATAGATGAGGTTGATATTCTTAATATTGCAATAGACGCGGACATTGGCTACATATTGGAAGTTGATTTGGAGTATCCAACAACAAAGCATGATGAGCATAACGATTTACCTTTCTGTGCAGTTAATAAAAAAGCACCTGGTTCGAAAACTGCGAAATTGATCACTGACTTAGCTAACAAGCAAAATTATGTGATTCACTATCGAAATCTGCAGCAATGCATTGCGAATGGGTTGAAATTGACCCGTGTCCATAGAGTTTTACAGTTTAAACAATCGAATTGGATCGATTGGAGCCAGTAAAAATTTGTTTGAGAAAAACTTTTTCAAGCTTTTAAACAACGCAGTATAGGGCAAAACGATGGAAAACGTGGATAAAAGGAAAGATGTGAAGATTGTGACGGATTGGGAAAGCCGAGGCAGACACTCAGGCGCACGAAATCTTATATCGAATCCAAATTTTCATAGTGCAGCCGTTTTTACCCCCAATATGGCAGCTATTCAAATGGATAGAGTATTCACATGCTACAACAAACCGACTTACCATGGTTTCACTGTGCTTGATCTATCAAAATTGAAAATGTATGATTTTCATTATCGTTTCATGAAGCCCAAATATAATGAGAAAATTATTCTCAACTATATGGATACGGATTCATTTATTTATACTATTCAAACCAATGACTTTTACAGTGATATTCTACCGGATATCGACAATCACTTTGATACTTCTGAGTACCCCCAAGATAACATATATAATATTCCGCTGAAAAATGGAAAAGTGTTGGGTATGATGAAAGACGAAAATAATGAAAAAATCATGAAGGAGTTTGTAGGATTAAGAGCTAAAATGTATTCTTTAAGTATAGAAAATGGTGATACAATTAAAAAAGCAAAAGGTGTAAAGAAGCTTATTATGGATGGACTAAATTTAGATGATTATAGAGATTGCTTGTTTAGAAAAAAGATATTTAGAGGTACTATGTACGTGTTTAGATCTAAGCTTCACAATTTATATACTAAATGTGTAAATAAGGTTTCTTTAAGTTATTTAGATGATAAGCGATATATAAGGGAAGATGGGGTTAGCACATATGCTTGGGGACATTATAATATTGTAATGGATGTAGACTAGGAAGATTGAAATAAATAAAATTGAATGAAGCAGAGAATGGAGCTTTTGAAAATATTTGTTGTTGTATTGAGTATCCGAATACCTTTTCTTCAAGGTAATCCCCTACCAGTGGTGACTCTTAGTGAAAATGAAAGTACTAACAATTTAGCTTTCAATCTCGCATTACCTGATAACAATACGGTTCAAGTAGCATTATCTTTCCGAATAATGACTGTAAGTACAGGCTCAACAATAACAGAAACAGCAATTCAACCTCAATTATAGGTCAGATGTAGAATTTTTAGATTTAAAGAACATGAAGCAAACATATACCATGAGTATTACTTGAACTGTCAACCGCTTCACAACGATGGATACTAAAGACGATAATGATGATCTTCAGCGTTCTATTGAGGAATATAAACAATTTTTTGTTGATAGCAAGCAACTAATTTTAACGGAGCACTTTGATAAATTTGTAAACAATTACACGTTTTTGAAAGCCTACGCTGACATGCAACAAAAAGTCAACAAGTTTGGTAAACATTATGTGAACTGTCCTTGGGCTTATGATGATGCAGAATGCGGTCCCGATACTTGTGAATGTTACAGTGTTAATAGGAGATTGTGTGAAGTTAAAAGGCTTGTTCAATTTTATAAACGCTTAACAAATAAATAAATTTTATTTTTCAATTATAACCACAATGTTTCATTTTGAATCTTAACACTAAAACAATGAATGAGTTATTCTATATCTTTAACATTTATCCAGGAATTATGTTCTTTTGAAAACCCCAACCACTTTACAAATGCTTTATTTCCCCTCCTTTTTAAAACTTTTTCCACAAGATAAAACGACGGATTCTTAGCTTTTAGCAGTTCAAGTTCATAAAATCCTCCTTCGATTGGATTTTCTTCATAATCTTCCAAAAGATATGTGACGGGGTTGGTTATTTGAATTTGACGAATTTTAAAAATCTCCGTTGTCCAGTTTGGTGTATATCCTTTTTCAAATATATGCTTGTATTTACTTATTCGTACATAGTCACCCACTTTATATTTCGACTTTCCCATTACTTTAATATTGTTGTACACGTTGGACAGAAGTGACAGTTCATTTGAGCTATTTACAGCAGAAGGAGCCATTTTTATTGTTCGATGTTTTTTGTTATTATACTCCTTGGTCAAATCATCAACGAGACTAATCCACTTGTAATTTCCATTCATGCTAAACTCCTTCCACATCATGTTATTCAGTGTACGATTGAATCGTTCAACAATTAACGCCTTAAGAGAGCTATACGTGGAATAGTGGTTTATTTGATATTGTTCCATAATGTTTTTGAAATGCTTGTTGTAGAATTCTTTTCCGTCGTCTGTTTGCAAGTTTTTAGGAATGCGCCCCTGTTGAAGTATGTGTTCAATTGCCTTGGCAGTCTTCGTTTTGATAGAAACCGTCCACGCAAACTTAGAAAACGTGTCAATGATCGTAAGAAGGAAACGAAACCCTGTATTTTCGCTAGCATATGCTCCCATTTCAACTAAATCCGCTTGCCACAAATCATCCAAACCTTTTATAATAACACGCCGTCGCTTAAAATTTTTTCGAGCAGTTGCGTGCAATTCGTTAATAACTTGTCGTTTGCTCATGATAAAAAAGACTAAGCTTGTTTACTTGTATTTTTTATTAATATATATATATGTAACGTTAATTTAAACAACAACAACACTTTTATTATTATCGCAGTGAATCTGAATTTGCTTGACAACATATGCCTTTAGCTTCTCAACATACGTATCAACGTAAACTTTTGTGGTAGCATCATCATCATCTAGGGGCGTGCCAAGATGCTTTAATCGTTTGAATTTAAGAATATAATCACTGTTCTCCGCTTTGTCGAATCCTACACCTGGAGGCCCCTGCGCACCTAGAACCCCCTGCGGACCTGGAGCCCTCTGCGCACCTGGAACCCCCTGCGGACCTGAAGGCCCTCGTTTGCCTCCACCTTCCTTTGAAAATCGACCAAATTTGTTAACACTCATTTTTTGAAACAGCTGGTGATTTCTATCGTATTTATTCTATTAGTTGCGCTTCTTTCAATTCTTCAATGATCGATATAATTTCGTCGTTATGATTATTGTGACCGGCTTGTTGCGATCCAATGAGTAACTGCAATCGACTCACTAATTCATTCGGATCATCCCAATATATGTAGTCTTTCTGTTTGTCGGATGTTTGCATTAAACTATAATCTTTGTGTTTAGGTGTTTGTCTTAGCCCTCTTCCTTCTTTGTTGATGTTATTTAACAGTTTCGAAATTATTTCTCTATATTTAAAGCTTCGGTTTCCATTTATTTGACTATTGCTGTCGTAAGAACGTCTGTAAGCATGAGTGTGCAGAATAATACTTTTATAGTCTGCTAAATCTTCATTGGTATATAATTTTTCATCTGGATACTTCATAAATAGCAGTTCGTATAAACCTCGAGTTCCTATGTAGGATTTCTCATTTACAAGTATTTGATTGCCATTGATTACGAAATTCGAATTTCCTATTTTCCACTGCTCTCCATCATCATCATCCCTATATATTCCATAAACACTGTCAATTGCAGACGGTTGATTTACATAAATATCTAGATATTGCCTAGGAATCTCCGGAAATTGGTTTTGCTTCATGTACTCTTCAAAATATTCTCGTCAGTGGCAACATATTTACGAACAACTTTTGTAGAAGAAGAGTTGGATGTTGTGGCGGCGAGATTTCGTTTCAAGTTTGGTGTAAGAGTTTTAAAACTGTCTTCTTCTTCTTCTTCTTGATGACTATTTCCCTCATCTCGTATTGATGGAGGCTCTTCTTTAATTCCATTTTTTATGTCTTTATTATTTTGCAACAACTTGGCTCTTTTAACTAATTCTTTGAGAGGGCGCGTGATTGGTTTAAATGTTTCCTCTAGCTGAATCACTGTTCCAGCTTTGTTAGCTTTCAGCTGTTGATACTTTTTCCTTATCGAATTGGTTGTTGCTACAATATCACTGAGTAGCTGCGTCTGTTGTTGCTTATCAGACATTGGTTTTTTCATTTTTTATGAATACAACAGCAGCATTTCGTCGTCAAATTTCGAAAGGTATCTACAATATTTTGAAATATTCTTTCAATAGGTTCTAATTTGAGTTTGAAATGGTTTTTGCTGTACCTGAATCGATTTGTGTCTTTTTCGAATTTTTTGGTACAGTGTTCACTGTTGCTGCTGGACTGAAACCTTATTGAATTGTTATCAAACTGTATTGAACAGCTATCGAGCTGCATCAAGCTGGTAATCTGAACTGCTATTGAACTGCTTGAAATTGGTATTGAACTGCTTTGAACAGGTATTGAACTGCTTTAAACAGGTATAGAACTGCATCAAGCTGGTAATCTGAACTGCTATTGAACTGCTTGGAACTGGTATTGAACTGCTTTGAACAGGTATTGAACTGCTTTGAACAGGTATTGAACTGGTAATGAACTGATTTGAACTGCTATTGAGCTGTTTGGAACTGGTATTGAACTGCTTTGAACAGGTTTTGAACTGCTTTGAACAGGTATTGAACTGGTAATGAACTGATTTGAACTGCTTCGATGTTTTTATAGTATTATGAATACATCAAACCCCTTTCGATATCGACCCTTGTCTAAGGGACTGTCTTTATCAATTACACAGAACCCATATTTATCGCTCCAACATTTTCCACAGATGTTTCTAAACTGTTCGAAAGTCATGTCTGTGTTGACGTGATTATTGTAAATGTGTCTTAAATTCATATCATCCTGTTTGAATATAATCAAAAAATTTGCATTATCTCGAATAAGGTGTTTCGGTATTCTCGTATAAGTTTGACACAGATAAAAACTATCAATATTATGATGTCTTCCCATACAGAAATATAATCGAACGTTATCTTGTTTCTCGTTGGCAATATCATCGAAAATGAAAACAGAGTTAGACTCAGCTTTATCTGGTGGAATCACTGCACTATTGTTTGAAAATGTATAGAAGCCTAGTCCAGAAATAGGTTTTACAGCCTGCTTTAAATGTCTATATTTGGATTGATGTAATGATTTCGAGTAGATGTAGATGTTTTCAAATTTAACGCCATTGGGATGTTTCAACAGGGATATCATAACGTTAGTTTTACCACAGTTGGAGGGACCCACAATTATAGCTCGAATACTATTAGGCAATAAATTGCTATGTTTATTTGTAAAGGGTTCATTTGCAATGTCAACATTTTCCACCAATAACTTTTGGTGTTGTTGTATAAACCGCATCCTGATAACTAAACAGCAAACATGTAAATGACTAGGTTTTAACGAAAGTTTTACAGTCGGCGATGAGTTGTTAAACAAGGTGTATCCCTATACGCGATCAGTATAAAATGATTGATCATAAAAAGAAATGTACTAGTAGTTTACGAAAAGCCGTGAGCGGAAGAGGGTTCATTAATACTCTAATTAATAAACTGCCGATTGAACTGCATTTGCCTGGCTATCAATATTGTGGACCTGGCACGAAGCTTCAAGAACGACTTGCCCGAGGAGACGCCGGAATAAATCCCCTTGACGAAGCGTGTAAAGAGCACGATATTGGTTATTCACAATTTAAAGAAGCGAGCGATTGTCACAAACTAGATAAGATATTAACTGAAAAGGCGTGGCAACGCGTTAGATCAGCAGACGCAGGATTAGCCGAACGCACTAACGCGTTACTAGTAGCCAATATGATGAAAGCTAAAGTAAAATTAGGAATGGGATTGAAAGATAAACCGAAATTTGGATCAGTTATTTCCAAAGTCCGAAAAATCATTAAACAGAAGAAACCCAACAGTATGAAGGCGTGTATTAAGGTAGCCTTAGCTGCTGCAAAAAATATTACAAAAGGACGGAAAAAAGCTATCAAAACTCCAAGAATAATACCCATTCCTAAAGTTGGTGGAGTTTAGCCGTTCCTAATTCCTCTTTTCGCAGGATTATCTGCTATTGGTGCTTTATCAGGTGGAGCTGCGGGAATAGCTAAAGCTGTTGATGATGCTAATAATGCCAAAAATACATTAGAGGAAAAAAAGCGACATAACCAGAAAATGGAGCAGATAACATTAGGTCGAGGATTACATTTGAAGCCGTACAGAAAAGGCTTAGGGTTGTATTTAAATCCTGTTCCAAAAAACTTTTAAAAACGCTACCCAAGAGAGCATTAAATGAGAAATTCTTATATTTATAATATACCCTCGCATACAATCCACGAATTCTCACCTGAGGTAGGACCAGGCTATAAAATAGTGGAGGTTCCTAGTAATGTCATTTATTTGCCGGTAAACGTTAAACGAATAAGCACGCTAACTCTTAAGCTGATTGACCAAGACGGAGATCTAATAAACTTCAAGGGGGAAACAATAACTATCAGACTTCATTTGAAGCCGCAGAATGTTGTCATATAACGATGATAAATACCTGTCCAACAATGTAGATACAATCAGTTCAACCAGGAAAATCGATCGAGTAAGACCCCGACTAACATTACAAAATAAGCAGTTCTTGAAATTACTGGGGTTCAAATTAAAAAAACAAAATGAGTGAGATTCTGAACGTTACACGCAAAGTCAGCTATGACAATAGTATCTCAAAAATTGAATACCATAGCTACTCTCCATTTTTATCATCATTCAACTGTAGTGATGAAATTAGAATACCTCTACAACAGCAGGACTTGTGTATTTTGCCAAGTCAAAGCTTCATCTATATTGAAGGTGCTTTAATTAAATCAGATGGAACAACATCAACAACTGCTAAACTAACGAATAATAGCATCGCTTTTCTATTCGATGAGTTTAGATATGAATTGAATGGAGTAGAAATCGATCGAAACAAGAATGTTGGAATAACATCGACACTGAAAAATTATGTATCACTTAGTGAAAATGAAAGTAAAATGCTTTATAATGCCGGTTGGTCGCCAGATGAAACTATCATGCCATCAAGTGGCGACTTTAACTTTTCTGTTCCGCTAAGAAAATTTTTGGGATTTGCCGAAGACTACAAGAAGATTATCGTAAATGCTAAACATGAGCTAATTCTCATTAGATCTAGAAGCGATGAAAACGCATTTCTTTCGCCCAGTGATGATGATGTATACATAAAAAATTTCAAACTGCAATGGAAGGTGCCACATGTTACCCCAGATGGTTCTGAAAAATTGTCAATGTTGAAATATATTGAATCAGGACAACCAATTCAAGTAAGTTTTCGAATTTGGGAATTGTACGAATATCCGGTTTTACCATCAACGACAGATCATGTATGGAATGTGAAAACTTCAAGCCAACTCAAAAAACCACGATATATTATTTTAGCGTTACAGACAAATCGAAGAAATCTCAAAAGTAAAGATGTTAGCAAATTTGATCACTGTGATTTAACCAATATCAAAATACATTTAAACTCCGAATCGTATCCTTACGATGATCAATATAAAATTTACACGTGATCGATTTGCTCTGCTTTATATGTACTGCAACTTTCAACAATCTTATTACGGGGTGCAAGCACAACCATTACTCTCACGAAACGAATATAAGAATTCAGCACCAATTATAGTAATTGATTGCTCACGTCAAAATGAATCTATAAAATCAGGTTCAGTTGACATAAGGGTAGATATCAAAACATCTGTAGATGTACCTGCCTTAACAACAGCTTATTGCTTACTTCTTCATGTTCGTGTAATAGAGTACAATCCTCTCACTAGTTCAGTTCAAAAACTTGTATAAAAAATAGTTCTCTAATCAAATCGAATCATTCAATCATGGCGCCTTTCATCATTGACATGCAAGGATTTAGAGGATACAACAACAACGCCTTTATCATCAAAGAACTATCTTTCGTGGATGTGAACAAGGATTTTCATCGACATTTTTTACTGAAACCCCCCTTCAGCATAACAACACTTTCGAAAGAGCTGCAGTTTCAAGCCAATTGGCTATACGAACATCATCACGGTTTGCAATGGGAAATCGGAAATACAACGTTTACGGAAATGAAAGAATATCTGTATCAAAACATGAAGGGTGCCTCAATGTATGTGAAAGGCTCGGAGAAAAAACACTGGCTTGGTAGTTTACTGGGGAACACTACCATGGTTTGCAATTTGGACGACTGTTGCTGTCTTAGTCTGAAAACACTGAAAAAGCACTATCCTGAAATATCAACATGCACTTAACACAATGGGTGTTGTGCGCAACAAAACGCATTCCTTCTGAAAAAATTTATTATACAAGAAAATCTAATTGAATAAAAACACTTTGACTTAACCGAAATAATTGTTTTATTTAAAGAAGTTTTTAAAATACATTTGAATCGATGACTGTTTCATGGAAGTGCAAGTCCTTAGAATCATGACTGCTGCAGCTCAACGATAACTTTGCGGCATTGAAGTCCTCCATAGCCTTATCGCTGCATTTTTGGTAACGACCAGGTAGAAATAGCCTCATGATATTGTTTATGTCTACAACAATAGCTTCGCCGTACCCTCAAAACAAAAACAAAAATGAAAAATAAAATTAATATTATTTCATTTACAAAGCTCTGTCTTACCTCGTTTCCATTCTTTCTGCAGCTGTAATGCGGTATCGTTTTCCAATCTCCAAGTCGGAAATTTTTGTGAATACCAGGGGTTTGCAGCTAAGTAGTTCGTTTAATGAATCCATACTTCTTCGCAGACGATATTGTCACTTGTAACAAAATCTTTATTCACTTTTTATCTTTTGCAATTTTTTATATTTTTTCGATAAGGTATAAAAATTCACTTTGAATGAATACTGGTTTACAACGCAGAATAGCAACTGGAATGATTCCTGTTGGGGCCTTTTCTTTTTATATAATTCTATTGTTTATTTTATAAATTCCTTAAGGGTAACCTAATATTATAACTACTATAATTTTGTATTTAGCCCATCACTAATCTTTATTTATTATTTCCTTTTTTATCTTTATCTTTCAAATAAGGGCAATTGTTTACGTTATGCCGATCCGATTTGCAACTAGTGCAGTAATACGATCTTTTGTATTCCACCTTATCAGTGGAATTTCCGGTGATTGGCATTTTCGTTTCTGGGAAGTTTACTTGATCTTATTGGATTTCAAGTGGCTGGTTATTATTTTTGTGATTATGGGAATATTATGTGCAGGATGTTTATATAGATGATTCAAGGTTTAGGTATTTGGGGTAATGTGTTTCAGATATGACTCAGAATTGAGATATGACTCAGAATATTGCATTTTGTTGCGAAATCAGAATATTGCGTGTTGTTGCGAAATTGAAGATGATGTCATAGGTGTTTCCTGGGATATGACTCAGAATTGAGATATGACTCAGAATATTGCATTTTGTTGCGAAATCAGAATATTGCGTGTTGTTGCGAAATTGAAGATGATGTCATAGGTGTTTCCTGGGATATGACTCAGAATTGAGATATGACTCAGAATATTGCCTTTTGTTGCGAAATCAGAATATTGCGTGTTGTTGCGAAATTGAAGATGATGTCATAGGTGTTTCCTGGGATATGACTCTCACCGCGGTTGGGAAAATTCCTTTGACCCTTTGACCTTTGACTTCTTATCTCACCTATTCATCAGCATGACTCATCGCGGTTGGGAAACACCTGGCCGTGGGAAAACACCTGCCCGTGGGAAAACACCCCGACAGCGATAAGAAATGGCGTCATCCGTGGGAAACACCCCGACAGCGATAAGAAATGGCGCCCCCGACAGCGATAACAGGTGGCGTCATCCGTGGGAAACACCCCGACAGCGATAAGAAATGGCGCCCCCGACAGCGATAACAGGTGGCGTCATCCGTGGGAAACACCCCGACAGCGATAAGAAATGGCGCCACCGGAAGCGATAATAGGTGACGTCATCCTTGGGAAACACCCCCGACAGCGATAAGAAATGGCGCCACCGACAGCGATAACAGGTGACGTCATCCGTGGGAAACACCCCGACAGCGACAACAGGTGACGTCATCCGTTGGGCGGTAATCCGATACCCGTGGGGCGGTAATCCGATACCCGTGGGGTGGTAATCCGATACCCGTGGGGAGGTAATCCGATACCCGTGTGGCGGTAATCCGATACCCGTGGGGCGGTAATCCGATACCCTTGGGGCGGTCATCCGATACCCGTGGGGAAAAAATGGGGACCGTGGGAAAAAAAGCGCTTGAACCGCCTTATTCTAATTACTCTCATCGGTTAAAAGAAGACCCCGTCAACAAAGCAGCTAACTTTTACAATACACTACCGTACAAAATTATAAACATAGCGAATCTAACTTCCTTTAAAACGACACTAAGAAAATATCTCCTTCAGGACCAACTTTCGAAGTAAGTTACAAGGACAATCTGCTCCACTAAACAGGAAATAATTCATAAACATATAATCTGAACTATTAATCTAACTAAAAGGACACTAACACTTACATATTTGGTACTATCCCTTATACCGATTTTTATCGTCTGGGAAGTACTACGTCCTTAAATTTTAAATACGGAGAATTACTTATTTTGATGGAGAGAGTGAATGAAGGAAGCAGAAGTGGTTTTAGTCGGTAGAAATCCGGCATGGCGAGAGGCAGGAGCTGATCGGTATCTTTTGAAGATTTCCACCTCCGAACGATGAAAAAAATTGATCGGAAGATCCTGTTGTATTCTAACTTTACGAGCGGTTTTCGTTTTCCCATTCACACATGTATTTTTTTCACCGTTGGGAGGTATAAATCTTCAAAAGATTAAAATTCTTAAGTATAGCTACAGAAATACGTATGGGATTTTGAAAATATTAATTTTTGAGAAATTGGCGAGCATTTGAATAAAAAAAATCATTTTACTACCCAAAAACGGGCAATTATTTGTACCCCAAAAATCGATATATTAACTTATCAAAAATCGGCCACGCATTTCTATGTGGAATGTTGTTTTAAAGATGTGGTATTAATTTGGAGTGGAAAAATAGAAAATTGTTTGATTTATGCTGCGCGCCGATTTGAAGAAACGTGTTTCGAGAAAAACGCGTTTAAAATTTTGACTTGTGTTTTGAACATAATAAAACAAAAAAATTGATGATTGAATTTATTTTTACCTTTAATCTGCTATTCCAGCACCGTAAAGCCAGGTTGCTAAAGTCCTCCTCGTTTTCTATCCTAGGCGCTTTTTTGCTGGAGCAAGCCTCTTTCTCTGCGTCAGTTAAACAGCGCTCCACGCGATGTATTCGAGTAGCGTCGGCCTCTAAGCAAAAATTGTAGGATTGTGGTCCAATCTTCATGTCCATGAGTTTCATTATTCTTAAAACGTTTATCAGTCCATCATTAAAACTACAAACAGCAATGTCAGTTGCTATTTGTAATATTTTCTTTCCACTTGAATAATTTTTGGGAGCCAAGTGCCAGGCTGTAGCATTAAAACTTTCGTTGTCGTTTTGCGTATAGCCTCTCAAGCACTGGTTCAGCAACTCGTCAAAGCTGAAATCCTCATAGATTGGTCTGATAGCTTTAAAAACCTCGTTTGATAGTGCTGGCTAATGATGTTGCGTTGTTTGCGACTTCTTCCATTCGCAGATATCATTTTTCATATTTTCTGACGAGTTTGAATTCTGTCGATTGGTCAAGCCATAATAATTTGTTAACTGGTCAATCAATTTCATAGCTAATTTTCCTTTTCCTACAAGATTTTTTTGTTTTTTTTTTCAAATTTCTGAACCAAGTGCTATTTTGTTTTTGTACATGATCAATGCATTTGTACTTCACATATTCCGAAACGACAGAAAAAAAACAGCACAAAAGTTTAAAATTCGGTAACAAATTTCAGTTTGTATATCGATACCGTTAGTATCCATTTTTAATTTCTTTTCCGAAGTGCTAACACCGGCCGAAGCTTCCTCCGCTTCAAATCTGTTCAACGGTCGTCGTTTCGTCACGGTGATACGTCGCCGCGTCTGATACGATATTTTTGAGCTTCTATGGCTTGTATACTTTTTTTCACTCATTGTAAATCACATAAATATCAAGGCTACAAATAACGTGTGAAAAATTAGCAATGCGAAAGAACATCGAGATTTTGAATAGCTTTCACGCAAAATTTACGTCTGTTCTCAACATCAAAATACGCTGAACTAACGTACTTAGTATATTAGAGAAGTTAGAAATCGAATGGTAGGACATCATGCTGTACCCGACGAGCAGGTATCGTATTTACCACAGCTCGAAATTTCAATGGAAACGATTTCTGACAGGTATGAAACCGTTGGTTTCTTATTCTAGAAGGTTCAAAATATTTTTTAATATAAAAAAAAATCGACTCTTCGAAACTTATACTATGACTTCGTACTTTTTTATTAATTCTTATTAGAGAGTTGACAATTGTTCCCAGTGGAGTTATTGACTTTTGAAGTGTGGTTTTCTTTCACTGGAAGAGTATTTTGGAGGTAAATTTCAGGTACAAGAGCACTTTTGGGTTGAAAAAAAGTATTTAAATTTGGGAAGTGTGGTTTCGGCGTACCGAGTGGCTCCTCTTCAGGTGCTGCCTTTTTAGCCACTCGGTACGAGACAGCACTACCACCGCTGGCTTGTTGATGGATCAAGCTCGCTATATTTCAACTATTTATAATTTTTACATGTGTGAATTATAACGACTGTCAATGTGTTTCGTATGTCTGCCTACGTAGCTTTTTCATTATTTAAGTTTTGATCATGGGTTAGAACCTCCTGGTCTATTCGACAACCGTCGAATAGACCAGGAGGTTCTAACCCATGATCAAAACTTAAATATTTAAATTTACTATTTATTATATTCTTCTTACACTGCTTATTTTTGATTGAAACTCGTTATGTGATAGATTTCAGGGTTTTTAATATTTGATCCAGAATACCATTCTGCTGATTATTAAACTCCAGGCATATTGCTCAGGGATGCAGACTTTAAATGATCGATAGATTGCGCTTCTTCTCTTCACTAGTCTTGCATGTTTGATAGAGATATTGCTCTGTCGTTAATCGTGATTTTAATTGCGCTGTTTAGGTAGACGAAGATTGAAACGCTAGTAGTTATGTATTCTACTAATGCTTGCGTATAGTAGTGCACATTCATTTTTCATACTGCCGATTGTATCTTAAACTTTGTTTTTCATGCGTTCGAGCTAATATGTGCTGATTTGCTAATGTGGATATGATTTCTGATGAAAGTTATCCGACCTTTTTAAAACCAGTCAGATTTTTCATTGCAGAGAGGAATCAATAAAGATGCATTTTAATCTTTTAGATTGTCGTCAAAATTAATAAATCTTGTATGCAGCTTTGCTTTCTACCAAACATTTTGTAGACAGAAATTATTGCTGCTAGGCCGTCCAAACAGCTAGCCATTTCCTCGAAGTTATCGTCATTTGCATGTTGCTCGTTTATTTGTCACTATGTCACATGAGACATCTCATTAGCCGTTTCGTATTGTAGTATTCAGTGCAAATGAAATGACTTATGGAGATGACACCAATTTTTGGGTTGATTGGTGCAATCCACATGGAACTTTCTGTTGCAAAATGTGCTGTACGTTAAACCTTTGAACGTCTTGTCAAACGCAATGCAATTTTCCGTGCTGCTGCACTTTACGGTCATTGTTGTTAATCATTTGTAAAAAATTGATGAATCACAGTTTGAACTGTCAAATTTGACAGAGAAAAAAGGAATTTATTTGCACGGAGTAAAAGTTTTTGAATTTTTTAGATACTGTTCGTATTTGAAAGTGATTTTATGGAGTAGTGCGTTAGTGAAGACCCTTTACCTCTGAAGAATTGAAGAATACGGTCAACGATAAGTATTGATGTTTAAGATTTTACTTCTAAATTTGATTTGATTTTAGTAAAACATATTTTCAAGGGTTACTGCGGCGGCTATTTTATATTGTGCTAGATAACATTGCACAAAGTTTTTGTATTTTACACCTTTCACAAAATCCGTATTGCACGAGAACTTAAGATTAGAAATTAAAGGTTTTATTTCGGCAAGCACAGTATGTGGGAAAAAAATTCTGGGAGGAAGAATAAATGCGGCATCTGTCGTGAAGATATTGGGAAGGAAGAAAAAATGCTTCAATGTGAATGATACTGCAAACAGTGGTTTCATTTTAAATGTCTTAAAATACCGAGGAGGATTACGAGTATTTTGAAAAACTCGGTAACTAATGCAAGTGGTTTTGTGTTACATGCAACGAGAATTTCAATAAAGACTTTGAAACGGAAGTAGCATCGGCAATTAAAAAACAACAGAACACCTTACAGGAAATAAACAAAAAAGAAGGAAAGAAAGAAAACGAAATTTTGACCGTGATAAAAACACAAAGCGAAACGCTGAAGCATTTATATGGGAAAATAGAAAAAATGGGTGAAAACAGCATAACTCTTAACAATGAACAACATTCATACGATGCGGTACTAAAATCTAAAAAGGAAGAAGTGGCCAAACAGCAACAAGGCCAAAAAGGAATAATTTTACGTCCGAAAAAAGATCAGACTACGGAACAGACGTTGGAAGATTTAAGGACCCACATAAAACCTTCTAAAATAAAAATACCAATTAACTTGGCGATGCCGTTAAAAAATGGAGGAATCCTCATTAAAACCGACTCTCCGAAAATACGGAAACTTTGATCCAAGAGATCAAAAGAAATATAGAAAAAACTTACCAAATTGGAATTACAGCTGAACTCTTCCCAAGGATGGTTATTAGAAGATTACATCGGATATATACAACAGAAGAATTAATTGAATAGATTAGAAACTTAAACCACTCCGTAGAAAATGAGGCAAAGTTGGATATTGTGCACACATGGCAAATTAAAAGTGGGAAATGGATAGCAATCCTTGAGGTTAACGGTCCGATGTTCCAAAGGTTGATAAATCAATATATCAACATCGACTTTGGCATTTGCTTTGTGACAGAAGATCGCAATGTCTTAAGATGCTATAAGTGTCAAAAATTCAACCATAAAACTACCAAATGTGAGGGAAAACCAACTTGCGCGAAATGCGCAAGTGAACACAAAACAAAGGACTGCAATTCTAACACCCAAAAATGTGCAAATTGCTTAAAAACCGGCAAACTGCTAAACGTATGCCATAGAGCCGGTTCCACTGAATGCCCAGAATACATAAGGTAACTTAAATTATCAAGGAGAAATATAAATTACAACAAGGTCTAAGATAAATAGTACACTTAACATACTATATGCAAATCTTCAAAGCTTACGTCAGGAAATAGAAAATATTGCAACTTACGTGAAGGATCACAAGGAAGTTGATGTCATACTATTCTGCGAAATATGGCTATACAATTCAGAGATTGATTATTACCAAATTAATGAATAAAAAGCTGTTTTCTGCTGCAGAAATGATAACAGAGGCCGTGGAACCGCAATTTATGTTAAAAATGGTCTGCAATATAAAGTAAAATATAAATACATAAATTTTTCGACAATAATAATCGTGATACAAACAAACAAACTAACTCGAAATATTGGAACCTTTTACAAATCTTCGGAGACTTTTTCTATATTCATTGAACATAAATATGACTTATACTCTACGCACAAATCACCTATAACAGGAGCAGACGCCAAAATTAATCTACTAGACGATGATACACAATACCGAACATACATGGATACTCTAACAGCCAATAATTTTGAAGTAGTAAACACAAAAGCACCGACGAGGTTAATCTCAGGTTCAATCTTAGACCATATAACTACAAACAGCCAGACGATTAAACGCAGCACCAACTACACTTTTGGAGACTGGCCACGGTTAGATTCTAGACTAATACGTTTAACAATTGAAACACATACAATGACCAAAGCAAAACCAAGTTTGAAATATATACCTTACCTCAGAAAAGATAAATTCATTGCGACAACTAACCAGCTACTTATAAAAAACCCAGAAAGTTTCCAGGAATTGGCCGGGATAATACAGGAAGCTAAAGATTCTGCCACGCTTACTAAAACCATCAGGACAAGGAATATAACGTGGATTACTGAAAAAGTTATTACCCCAAAGAAAAAACATAAAGCATATAAACTGCTAGTTAAGGATCCTTCCAATCTTACAAAACAAAAACTATACAAAATAATAAAAAACGAATGTAATAAAATGATAAAAGAAGCAAAGCAATACTATTATACCATAAAACTTGAGCAAAGCTCAAAAAACCATAGCCAGTTCTGGAATCTAGTTGACGATGTTCTAAGGAAAAACGAAAAAAAGTAAGACACACAGTATCGAAAAACTATCTTTCTCAAACAAAATGATCAGTGAACCGAAGGAAATCGCCAACTGCCTTAATCACCATTTCTCTAAAATAGGCCATGAAATAGTATCGAAATTGCCTACGATACGGACATCATCATCCCGAAACACATCCCCAATCTCTTCTTTTCATTTAAGATCCACCGATAAAAAATAAATAATTGAAACTTTTAATTCTCTACGAAACCATACTGCACCAGGTCTTGATGGTATCTCCGTTGATGACCTCAAATTAATCAAAGAAAATATTGCTGATACTCTCGTGAAATTAATAAATAAATGTATTAGGCAGCGAAGATTCCCGGAATACTTAAAAATCTCTGCAGTTATTCCGATTTTTAAAGGGGGTGATGAAACTGACCCAAACAATTACAGACCAATCTCACTCTTGAATTCCTTAAGTAAAAAATCGAAAAAATTGTAGATTCTCCAATCAAAGAATTCTTATTGCAAAACGAAATCTTGGATAGAAACCAGTACGGAATCCAGGTGGGCAAAGGTACAACAGATGCCATTCCTGATGTAATAAGATTTGTAAATGAATACTTGGACAAGAGCCACTACGTTGCAGCAGTTTTCGTGGACCTACAGAAAGCCTTCCATACAGTTACACATGAAACTTTAATCAACAGGCTCGGTAAATATGGAATTATTGGAAAAGCAAATAAATTTATACGCAGTTACCTGACGGATAGATTTCAAAATACACTAATTGGAGGTGTCAAAAGTATAACTGCTAAATTGAGAATAGGTGTTCCGCAGGGCTCGATCCTAGGACCAAAGCTATTTCTACTTTATATCAACTTCATAAAAAAGCAGATTTGGTTGGGAAAGTGGTTATGTACGCAGATGACAATGTGCTCGTATACTCAGGTAAAACTAATCTCAAAATTGAACAAAAAGTAAATAACGACCTGGAAAAGTATTGGTATTGGCTTCTACAAAGTAGATTGGCAATAAACGCGGTGAAAACAAAATATGTTATTTTCAAACAAAAGAACAAGACTGACATACAACCACACGTAAAAATCAATGACAAAAGCCTCCAGAGAGTAGAACAAATAAAATATTTAGGACTCCTAATAGACGAGAAACTAACATGGACTCCACACATAAATTATGTAAGGAAAAAACTGGCTGTCTTCATTGGTCTTCTACGTCGCTTCTACTTTTTTCCAAAGAAAAAAAAATCCACATTATGTATGCGCATCTCCTTTCCAAAATTTCCTACGGCATCTTGAAATGGAGCCAAACCTCTAAAGGTAACCTCATGATCATCTCCAGATTAGTAACCAAGCGTATAAGACCATTTACAATCCCCCTATGTAAACTCCAACGAGCGAAGTTTACAAAACAGCCCAAGAATTGAATTTGCAAGGCATGATTTCCATGGAAAGAGCTAAATTCATACATAAGAATTTACACCGTAATGAGTAGGAGGGGAAAACACTAACAGAATAAGAAACATGAATAATATAGCTTTAGCATTTGACAGAACTCATCGGTTAAAGGAAGACTCCTTCAACAAAGCAGCTAACTTTTACAATACACTACCGGACAAAATTATAAACATAGCGAATCCAACTTCCTTTAAAACGACACTAAGAAAATATCTCCTTCAGGACCAACTTTCGAAGTAAGTTACAAGGACAATCTGCTCCACTAAACAGGAAATAATTCATAAACATATAATCTGAACTATTAATCTAACTAAAAGGACACTTATACTTACAGATTTGGTACTATCCCTTATACCGATTTTTATCGTCTGGGAAGTACTACGTCCTAAAATTTTAAATACGGAGAATTACTTATTTTGATGGAGAGAGTGATTGAAGGAAGAAGAGTTGGTTTTAATCGGTAGAAATCCGGCATGGCGCGAGGCAGGAGCTGATCGGTATCTTTTGAAGATTTCTACCTCCCAACGTTGAAATTTTTTTTATCAAGGTAATGATTTCTACATAAGGCCAGAAGACAGAAGGCACATGAGTCAACACTGACGGTATAAACGTATGCGACAGTGGTAATATGTAAACTATTGTTTGTAAATTCGCATTTGTTGGTAAGCGTAGTAAATATCCTTATTGTTAAGCAGTACATCGAAAACCACACATAATAAAACCTCGATAATTTTGCGTAAAGAATACGGATACTTCGAGCTGTCCAAAAACATAAAACAAAAGAAGCAAAACAAACCCTATAGTTCAGAGAAAGCACTGGTTTTCGTTTTGCAGCTCGTGTGCGAAAAAACTTGTGAAAATACACAACAAAATCTTTACAAGTGGAATCGGGCAGCTGTATTGCTGCAAGGCCGCAATTTTTTGTCAGTAATACAGGTACGTATACACATTGTGACCGAATACAAAAAACAAGCGAATTGTTTGCGTAAAAATTCTAACAACATGAGATCAGGGCCACATTACCATTAAATCGGGATAAAATTGAAAGGCGTTAAAGGTTTCCAATCTTTCAAATGAAAGGTAGCAACATCCTTCCCTCCCAATTGTGAGAAATGAGCCTTTGAAGTTTTTAATGACTCATGAATTAGTAAATTTTACCTCCTGTCAAAAGCATTGCATGGTAGAGAGCGGTGGGACAAGCTCACAATCTTATGATCGTGTGTTTAAGTCCGGTTTGGCCTTACATTACATGAATAAATATGTAAAATGGGTTGTTTAGCGGCTAATTAGCAACGTATATTGCGTTCATTGCTCAGCAAGCTGTTCACTTATATTGAATTGTACTAAAACTCGTCGTTGAGCGGTCGAGTGATTATTAATTATAAAGGCTTGTTATCAAAGCAAAATCATTTCAGCCGTTGGGACCCTCACATCGGCCTTCAATGAAGCAGCAAGGTCTGCATGTAGTCCAACGAGGCCTAGGAGATAGTATAAGCTCTCATGGTGGATCAGTGACATTGTGTAGCTACGAAAGAAATGTAGGAAGTCTTTCAATCGAGCCAAAGAGTTCAGTGATTGGTCTTTTTATAATCTAAATTTTAAGGAGTTCAAATGCTATTTCAGAAAGGCTGAACGCACCTCTTGGAGAAGTTTCTGTGCAGAAATAGGAAACTCCAAGAATATCAGTCGTCTGCAAAAAGTCATGACGATCTCCTCCTCATTTTATGGGTCTGGATCAGACCTAAATGGGGTCTGAACTAAATCAAGCTCTGAGATGCTGGCCGTTCTCATAGACATGCACTTCCCGGGTAACGAGGGTGCAACTTACATAGCTGATCCATAGATGCTTCAGAACTACCTGTCAACCACTGTGCCTGTAAACGACAGGCTTCTATGCTGGGCAATCAGCTCATTTCAACCCTTTAAATCCCCTGGTATGGACAACATCTCACCTTTTAAGATCTAGCAGGTAATCAATATAGCGCTAACATGGCTAGACACCATTTTCAAAGTATGTCTACGGATTGCTTACATTCAACAGCGGTGGAAAGAAGCTAGAATTGTTTTTATACGGAACGGCTGATAGAGATCTATCTGAAGGCTGCCCTGAAACCATTCTCCAATGCGCAGCACGCACACACGAAAGGGAGATTGGTTGAAACAGCTCTACATTTGGTCATCAGCTACATCGAAAATTTAAATTTTGGAAGTTTTCGATTATTTTTCTTGATGTGCGAAAACTGACTTTGCGTATTGAGTCCTCGTAAGGTGTAGGTCACTGCTTAGGGCTCTTGAGCTTGCATTTTTCTACTTTTTGATTTTTAGATCTCGACAGGAACACATGTTGCCTGACGTTAGAACCAAAGTAAAATTTACTATTTTTTGAATTATTTTTAGGATCAATAAAAGAGAGATTACTATTACTAATGAAAAATCAGCCTTTATTTAGAATTTAATATAAATTTTATCATTGCACTTTATTTTAAAGGCTGGAGTTTTGACGTTGAACAATATTATTTAGAGTTTTTTTAAACAAAAATAAGAAAATTCTTGTACATACCAATTTAAATCATGTTTTATGAAAACGTATAGATCAATTTATTAAATTAGGAACGATATAAAACACTCGCATTCTCTAAAAAATATAACAAGAGATCTCTGGGCATTGTAATCAACGTCTCCAAGACTTTAGATGTGGACAATTATTTTCGGTCATCACTAATAAGCTATATTTTTCTCTGTAGAATGTGTTTTACTATTGACGCAGTAGAGCTCAATTTAAGTTAGTGTTGCATACTCTTGTAAAATTCATATATAAATGTGTCAAAGATGGAAGATTCTTATAAAAAACTTCGTGGTTATATTCATTTACAAAAAGAAATATGAGACTGGCCCAAGCAATTATAGACCATTAGCACTTTTGAACCCCTTGAGCGAAATCTTCAGAAAAAAAGATTCTTAATCAAAATTGCTGGTTACAAAATGACACCTTGTTGAGACCAGCATGGATTACAAGCCATCAGGGGCTGAAGAGATGCTATTCCGGATGTAACGGGATTTATAAGTGAGTATTTACATAATGATCATTACTTTGCTACAAATTTCATCTTCCTAAAATAAGTGTTCAACACAGTTATATATTAATATAATGACTAGACTCGATTAATGTGGAATTTTTTGGAAGGACAGATGATATACTTTGCAGTTACATGCGGTATAGATCTCAAAAAACAACAGTTGAAGGAATCATAACTGCTTAAATCGACAGTGCTCCATTCTAACGGTTACTGTTCTCTTTTGTACCAAAGGAAAAAAAATAATGCAAAGTAATTCAAAAGTTGTTATGTACGCAGATACTCACGTATTCAGGGAAAATACTCCTGAAATTAAACAAAAAGTGATTTTTGACTTGTAAAAGTATTGAATTTTGCTGCCACAGAGCAGATTAGCTACAAACTCTGAGAAAACAAAGTACATTACCTTCAAACAAAACACAAATATGACATACAACAACACATACAAATCAATTACACAACCCCTCCCGAGAGAAGAACATATACAAGTACTCAGGACTTATAACAAATGAAAAATTTACAGAAAAATCATTATATGTTGATGAATGTGAAAACAACAATGGACAATTACTGAAAACTGATAAAGGGATCGATTTGTAGGAGAACAGAGGGGGCTTTTTACAGTAAAAGTTCAACATGCCGACCAGTTTGAGCGACTTGATATCTTTTGAGGTTTCCACCTTCAGCATTGAAAAAAACTACTACTCTATCGGACCACTTTGACGTTTCAGTCGAATCTCTGACTTTTGGGCTTACTAAGTTTGCTTTGGAATATTCATCGCCATTCCATTCGTTTCTATTTCCTCGTGGTTTTATTAACTGTCAAGCTAAGTTGATATTAATAGTTGGAAAATCCAAGTGAATTTTACACACAAAGAATTATGGAAGAAATCCCGCTATTTAAGAGTGTTGAGGACGAATGTAGATATTGGAAGGAAAAAGCAAAATTCTACTATAATGAGTAAAAGTTTCAAAAAATTCTTTGGTAAATCCCATTCAAGGCGTTTGTTAGGTGGGCTGACACTAAACAGGAATTCGAAGAATATGTTGGCGATTCCCGACAGTTGGAAGCAGAGTTGGAGGTGACATTAGAGCAGAAGGACAATCTCCTTCGGGATTTACGTAAAAAAATGGATTTATATGAAACGGAATCGCAATCTATGCGGGTAAGTATAGATTTAGCCATTATACGAGGGAGCAGATTTATTTTACCTGCGAAAAGTCCATTTACAGCAATTAAGTATTTGGTGGATGTGTAGTGAATATCATTCAATTTTCTTCGAAATGTACCATACCTATAGAATTTTGAACCTCTTGATAGATCGCATGCAACGTCATTGGATATACGCTGTTGCTATCCGCCCGACACCGTGAAAATAAGCGTCAAAATTAAAAGAGTGTTTGTGCATGTGTTGAGCAAGTGTCAAGTAAAAACATTCGAGGGGAAACTGAGAATGGAATAAGTAGTGAGAAGAGAGGAATGACAGTCAGTAAGTGACAGATGGAGACAATTGTACGTTTGATATACGGGAAATTGGTTGAAATGTAATTTTTATGACTACAATATTTTAAATTTCTTTGCCAAGATAAATCGATTGGTAGGATCTTTAACCCTTATCGGTTCTTTGTATACGATCGTATAGAATTCTCGTATTTAAAATTGAATGTAGTGAAAAGCCGTCGATGAAATATCCTGGATTTTTGGAAAGTAGCTTAGTTTTGTCAAAAGAACCTGAGTTTCCCATCAATACATGTCAGGCACGCGTTGTATTGCCTGAGCAGAAATAGTTACGAATCGGTTCTTGCGTATATGACCGTATACAATATATGTGTGCATATATCAGATGCATTGTGTTGTGACCCAAGCGAAATCCTTGCTTGATGATTGGACTATCCCTTGTTCTTGGAATCAAGCTTGGATCTTCTCCTTGCCTCGGTACCGACATAGGTAAAGAGCAATAAATAAAAAGGATAACCCATCGGGACGAGCCATAAAAACGCATGTGTTTACCAATTGTGTAACAGAGGACAAGTACGTAGCAATTTACAATTAGCAAGCGACTACTGATAACAAAATGCACGTGAATAAATGATATGATGTGACTTGTTATTTGTGTGAGTATATGCACTGTCTAGTCTTCGGACAGTTTCCCGATTATGGAGGTGGCCTATTAGTCCTTGATCGTACGTAAAGCGAGGCGGGGAGTTGTTCCGCGACGGGGTCTGATTCGAGCATGGATATTTGTAGTGATTTTCTGTGTTCTAAAATATGATCATAACAATTGTATATTCTATATAAATTCATTCGCTTGAGCACGTCAATCAGCGCTTATAAGTGAACATTATTTACTTCGTTAGTCGTATTTTGTGGTGTTTTTTTTATTATTTTTCGCTTGTATTTGCTGTTTCCGTTTGAATTCATTGGTATCTTGTAAAAATGGATCGAATTTTGCTTGAAAATCGAAAAAGAGACGGATATGATATTGACGAGAATTCGAACAGTGATTTGGATTCCAACAGTGAAAACGACGCCGATTTTGTTCCATCTGATCATGAAAGTGATGAAAATCATGATGATGACAATAGTGATGAAGAAGACATGGAGCCATTGGACCAAAGTACAGTAGAAAAAATTGCTGCAAATCCACAGAGTACGCATTGCTCAAATGATAAAAAGATCCAATACTCTTCGGAGCGCTTTGAACTCAGCAGAAGAAATTCGTTTCGACGAGCTGAGAATATTGTTTCAGGTGAAAATATACCTTTTTATTGACTATCTATCCCTTTTCTATTGTTTGTTGTGCACTTTCTTATACATTAAAACCTGTCTATAACGGAACCTGTTAATAGTGGAATTCGTGTCGTGTCGTGTAGTGGAAAAAAAATTTGGCCGTTGAGCTCTTCCATACAAATTGACCTGTCAATAACGGAAAATCGAAACTCCGAATAGTGGAAAAACAATTCTTAGAAACCAAAAAATTTTCGTTATTTTTCGTCTTTTTCTCTATTTGAAACTATATTTTTTCGAATTTCACAACCAATGATTATAAAAATCGTTTTGAAATCACTGTTTCATTTCGTAAAATGCAAAATTTATCGTATGTGTTGCGGCAATTTGGCATCGCAAAAAAATGAATCGTTTACTTTCTCACTTCGAGTCATTGTTTAGACTTCTTTATTGTTTGGACAGCATCGTGTAATCAAAACTTCTAAAAAATCGAAATTCAGTTTTTTGCTGATTCCATAGCTATGAATTAAGCACTGTCTTTGTGTGTGCGACCATAGATTGTTCAGTTCGTCAATTGCACTTAAGCGAAAAACACTTTGACCACACAATTAGAACTTCATTACTCTTACATTTCGCCGTCGCCATTGAAAATGAATCGTAAAAAAGGAGATAATAAACCAATCCAACATTCACGTCTCACGTTAAAACAAAAGTACAATTTGATAAAAGATTACGAAGCCAAAATTTGGAATCGAAATTTTGAAAGAAAAATACAAATGTGGCAAGTCTGCCGGCAAAAAAGAAATTATCGACGAAATATTTTCATCGCAAAATGTTAAAAATACATTTTTACTCGATAAAATAGTACCTATAGAATCCATCAATTTAGTACAGGATGATTTGATTGCAAGCAAAACAAAACAATCTTCGATTACGAAATATTAATGTTTGTCATTCGCTCCTATTTCATTTTCAGTTTTTCCTTCATTCATTTATCAAAAATAGTTTTATCTCAGTACATATTTCCTTTTCACGTTCATTATATCACTTGATTTGATCATTAAATGGCCATGAAAATATACGCGTTAATTTTTTATTCAATTTTACTCTCAATAATGGAAAATCATTTTGGTTCGACTCAAATACCTGCCAATAATAGAACCTGTTAATAGTGGAATTCGTGTCAATAGTGGAAAAAATAAATTCCCCACGGGATTCCGTTATTGACAGGTTTTACTGTATTTGAATATATTCTTTCGTTTGTTTTTGCATTTATTTCATGTTTTTTATTCATATGTCTTCAGGTTCGAAACCAATTTCATGTGCCAATATTGTTGATCCTTTGACTGCATTTCTAATGTTTCTCCGACCGCTTGAACATATTATTTTAAATATGACAAATTTGTATGGCGTACGAAAGTACAAAGACCAATGGGAAAATTTCTATTTGGTTACTTTGCATGCATATTTTGGTTTGTTGCTGCTATTTGGCGTATATCGCTCATATGGTGAATGTGTGACACAACTTTGGAATGACAAAACTGGTAGACCAATATTGAGAGCTACATTGTCATTGAAAACATTCAAGAAAATACATGGTTGCATTCGATTTGATGATCGTGAAGAACGTTTGACTTCTGCTGTTCGCGATAAATTAGCACCTATTAGAAATGTGTTTGACCGTTGGAACAATAACTTGAAAGCCATGTATACACCAGGCAAAAATGTAACAGTCGATGAACAGTTGATTCCATTTCGTGGCCGATGCCCATTTCGGCAGTACATTTCAAAGAAACCTGGCAAATATGAGATCAGCATGTGGATTTTGTTCGACTCATTGAGCTGGGATGCATTCAACACACAAGTCTATGTTGGCCGCGATCGAAACACTGCTCCTGAACGCAATCAAGGACAACGCATTGTTTTGGATTTGACGGAAGGTCTTTTTAATAGAAATGTTACGTATGACAACTTTTTTACTTCGTACGCATTGTCTGAATAATTGAATAAAAATCGTAAGACTCTTTTAGGCACGATTTGAAAGCATAGAAATTAAATTCCAGCAGTACTGATTGATATGCGTCGAAAGCCATTGTATTCAACTGAAGTTGTTTATGAACACCAATTATAAGCTGTTCTGTTGTCATATGTTACTCGTCATTACCGATTCGTTTCATTTTTGAGCACATTCCACAATAGAGTCATTATAAACGAAAGAAATGGAAAGATGAAGCCGAACATCATTGAAGATTACAACAAAACATAGAATGGTTTTGATACCATGGACCAAATGATAGCCACATACACTAACGTAAAATAAATCGGTGGCCAACGGTATTATTTTGTAATCTGAACCAAGAACCAATTCAACAAAGTTTTGTAGGAACCGATGAAGGTTAATGGAGCGTCATTATGGCATATAGCCGCAAACTCCAATGCACGTCAAAAGATTTTGTGTAAAATAATTTGAAAAGATAAATATTTATAAGTTTAAAAAATATTGAGTAGGTCGTGGAAAATGTAATAATATAATACTAGCAGAATCCAGCACTCGAAATTCGAGTGCAATGATGATTTTATTACAACTGCCTCTAGAAATTCGATCGAATAATCATCAATCTCAGTTAGAAAACCCTTATTTTCACGCTTTCACAAATTTAAGTTAATTCCAAAATTTCCTTAAAAACGTGTATTTAAACTATTAAAGCAGATGTACATTTCTTCTGGCACTCCCAGACTTCTTCAGTGTATAACTAATTCGCTAAGTTCTGTGTTTCTATTTTAATCTCTAACGTTTTACATTTTCATCGCAAAATTTAATGAGCTTAATTGCTCCATTCCCTAAGTTAATATTCAATATAACAATGCTAAGCGTTTTGCGCATGTCATCATTCGATTTTCACATTCTTGAGATCTACCAAACCGGTTGTTGTAAATAATGTTAGGAAAATCAAACATCGTTTTTAAATCTTGAAAGTTTTCTTCAACTGAAAATGCTTTTTTGTGGAATATTAGACGACCTTCAGCAAAACAAACTAAAAAAATATGACCGAATATTGATGAAATGTACGTATACATTTGCATAATGAACGGCGACGCTATACACACGAATGATCCTTAGAGAGAAAGCTATCATACAACACCGAACCAGTGAACGCACGATCCACATGAACGGTATAAAGTGTGAATGAAAATATTCCTAAATGTGGTGAAATTTGATGATTAGCTTCCAAAAAAGAAACTAAAACACTTGCAACAGTCCTGGATATGAACCTGGGACTCCCTCGTGCAAGGGCAAATTGCCACCGCATGCAGTACACAGCCTATAGAAGATCAGGGTTTTTATCTTGGTAGTGAAAGCTAGTATACCATTGTTATTTATCGCTGTGTAAACGTTCAACGATGTGTATGTA
This sequence comes from Oxycera nigricornis, assembly GCA_963942545.1. Classification (NCBI taxonomy): domain Eukaryota; kingdom Metazoa; phylum Arthropoda; class Insecta; order Diptera; family Stratiomyidae; genus Oxycera; species Oxycera nigricornis. The sequence goes on from OZ012663.1 coordinate 78,792,015, forward strand.
TTGGTAAGAAAATCTATTTTCAATTTTTTGCTTCTATACTTTTCGAACAGATCTTCACAAAAAATACAATTCTGCACATCTACAGGATATTCTCTTTCCATTGATGTATTTTTTATGAAAATCGGTCCAGAAACAACGGCTAAAATGGTACCACAAAATTCATGTTAGCCGTTTAATTATATAGATAAAAAATACATTATAACAGTTAATTTTTAGTTTTTCTCTCTAGTGCCAATTTTAATTTATATAAATAGTTTTCGAAAAACACCCTGAAAATTTAATTAAGTGCCAAATTGGCACACGATTCACGACCAGTGGACTGTTTTCAGTATGAACTCATATAACTTATCAAATTTAACGAATAATCGGTTGGAATCCCTTAATGGGAAACTAAAACAGGTAATACCAAAAAAAATCTTCTTTAAAAACAATGGTGACGCGCTTTTTTGAGTAGTATGCCTCTCACCAGCAAGAGGGAGAAGTAAACATTTCAAGGCAAGCTTTGAAACAGCGAGTGATCGATTATAAAGTTGAAAGCGAGGAAAAAAAATTCATCCCCTCTCTAATGAAATACGCAAGTAACATTTACGAGAAATACAAACTTGCGATACACTGTACATATCGTTTATAGATTATGCATTGCAAAAATGCACAGTTCATGATAATACGCTCATAATCAGAGTTTATCCTGCATGTTGCGAATGCACTCTATGGAAGTCTTCGCACTTGCCGTACATATTTTTGCAGTTCGAAAGCACTTTTGGTTGCCACTATTCTGTGATGTTCTATTTGCAAGTAGATGGAGCAAAACTAAAACGCTCAAGAGGATTGCTCCAGCAAGGTCTGCTCCTGTATTACAAGAAATTATTACGATAGATGTGCTATCGACAAATCATGAAACTAAACTATTGGAAAGTACTATGCATGAACTGTTCAATATTGTAAACGCATGCACTGGGGACGAGTTCTGTATGCGAATCACAAAAATAAAAGGATTAACGGAGATTTTTCGAAAGGGAAAAACTCTTAATATTTCTTATAGTGATAATCATACGCGACCACAAGTAGCAGAAGCGGATGAACTGCCCACTTTTACTGTTGACAGTAAAAAGAGTGTGCAGGAAGTGTCTATGCCCATTCCTCCCACACTAAAGGAACGTCCAAAAGGATTGACAGAAAAAAATAACTGTTATAGTATGTTTTTTATATTATACTTTTATATTTTGCACACAATAAATTATATTTTTTAAACTTACAAATATTCAACTTTTCACATTATTTTACACAATATCTTTTGATGATGATTTTTGGCTTTTCTCTTAATGATGCTCCATTAAAGATCCCACCAATCGATTCATTGTGGCAAAGAAATTTAAAATATTTATACAATTTACATTTACACCAATTTCCCGTATACCCATAGTCTCGATCTGTCACTTATCGACTGTCATTCCTCTCTCTAGTCACTACTTATGCCATTCTCAATTTCCCCTTGGTTGTTTTTACGTCACACACACTCGCTCAACACATGAATGCTTATTTTGACGGTGTTGGGCGGATAGACACGCTCCAGTAGATATTTGAAGCAGTAATAACAAGGCTTTCCTGAAAGGAGTTAAAATACTATTCCTTCTCTATTTTATCTGCGGCGTGATTGCGAGCAAATGTTTCTTATTCTGCATATTTAAAAGCGGTGAAAAAAATGGTTTTTAGAAAGAATAGCAAGAACCAGTTGTAACGTCATTGATGATAGAACTGCGTATGTGGAAATACTGTAATATCTCAGTAGGCAACAGACTTATTAGTGGTGCAGAAAAAACGCAAGGGTTTTTCCGCAATATTAGTTTAAACGCAACGAAATTTCAACACAATGGCTGCAGAAAACATGCAGTTGTAGTTTTATAACATGTAGGTTTTAGCCCGATGCGGCCAATACTGCACTCGGCTTTCGATTTGTAAAAAAAAAGCATGCATGTGTTGAGCGAGTGTGACGTATACAACAACCAAGAGCAAATTGAGAATGGGATAAGTTGTGAGTAGAGAGACAAATGACAGTCAATAAGTGACAGCTCGAGACCATGGATATACGGGAAATTGGGGTCAATAAAATTTGTATAAATATTTTAAATTTTTTTGCTAAGATGAATCGATTGTTAGGATCTATAATGAAGGGTCATTAAAAGAAAAGCCAAAAAACATGTAAGATCGAAGCCGCAGACTCCGATGCACGTCAAAAGATGTGTAAAGATAAATATTTGTAAGTCCAATAAATAAAATTTATTGTGCAGGTCGTGCAAAATATAGTATATAAATTAAAAACATATAACAGTTATTTTTTTTCTGTTTAGGCTCATACGAAATAGCAGTTCGTAGGAATTCTTATGGGCGACCTTTTAGTGTGAGACGAGGATATCATCATCTTTAGTTGAAATAATAGGAGTTTTTCCTTTCCGGAAAATCTCCTTTAATTGTTTAATTTTTGTAATTCGTATATGGAATTCATGTTTACAATATTAGACAGTTTATGTATCGTACTTTCCAAAAGCTTAGTTTGATCGTTTGTCGATGAAACATTTGTCATAATTATTTCCTGTAATACAGGAGCAGAGCTTGTTGGAGCAACGTAGTGAGCATTTTAGTTTTGCTCCACCTGCTTGCAAATAAAGTATCACTGAATAGTGACAGCCGGAAGAATATATATATATATATATATATATATATATATATAATAAGGATGCCTCGATACGCCTTTTTGCCGATACGATTCCGATACTCTATAAAAATATCGGCGATACTGATATTCATATAAAAACATTGGCGATACCGATACGCTTATTGAATTCAAAAATTGAGGTAAAATAAATAAAACACAAGTCAGGTTATTTTTTTTAATTAATACAAAAAATATAGACATGTTTAGATTGGGTAATAGTTTTAGTAATTAAAATTAACATTGATAAGATTTTTGTTGAATAAACAAAGTATTCTTAAGTTTTGCAGAGAAAGACAATTTTGCAAGTCTGTTTGAATAAAACCTGCAATGGAAAATAATCTCTCAGAAACGACAGAATTTCTTTGGAAACTAAAGTACTTCTGCGCCATCTTTTTTCAAGTCTTGGTATAAGACGTCATTGCGCAAGAAAACGAACGGATCCGCATCTCTCGATATATTAGGAGACCTTGAGACTTTTTGAGAGAATTACAGCTCAGAGTAGACAAGGGCTCATCAATAATATTTTCATAAACGCTCCAAAGCCCACCACTCGTAGGGATCTCAGACCTTACAGTTCCAGTACTAGATGTATCTAGGTGTGACTGTGTCTGAAATTGTTTCGGAATGCAGTGCTACATTAAAATCAAGTAACTGAACAAGACGCTTTTGCCGTAGTAATAGTAGACTGTAATTGAAATATTCGTGCTTTGTAACGAGGATCAAGCATTATGTTTGTTCATTTTCCAAACCATCCAAATTTCATCAAAAGCCAATACCAAGTCCGTCGCTATTTTCGCGATTGCGATGAATTCTCACTTTCTGTCGACAGACTTCCTATGTTTTGCAATAATTTTCGATGATTGTTAATTAACGGAATGGCGTCAGATAACGTAGCAGTGGCTTTGCTACTTGACTTTGTAGCTTCTTCGAAGTATCGCAACATGTTCACCATCTCCTCCATCATTACCAATTCTTCAGTCGTAAGTTATACTTTGGATTTTATACGAGGCAGACGAGTTTGTACTGCAACTCGTTCCAGTAAACGCCTTAATGCCTGTAGTGTCGAGTCCCAGCGTGTAGATATGTCCTGTATAAGGACATGATTGAGAATATAATGTGCATCCAGCATTTCTTTTAAAATCGTACTGTTGCTTGTGGAATGACCGAAATGACCAGTGATAGACCTTGCTTTGGTAATCACTACATTCATTTTATCATATTTAAAGAAACTGACTTTAATTACCAGTTGCAATGAGTGAGCCAAACATTTGACAGGTACAACATCGTAAGCTTTTTGAACCTCTCTAATAGTAACAATCATATTTGCAGCGTTGCCGGTAACTGCTGCTTGAACTCGGTCATGTATACTCCAATCTTGAAAAGCCTTGTTAAGATTACTTGCTACGTTGATACCTGAATACTGAGCTCCATCGAATGGCATAACCTCAAGGCAGTAATTTTTATATTCAAAATTTGCATTGATTCCATGAGCTGTCAAGCTCATAAAATCATTAAATTGCGAAGAAGAGTCACTTTTCCATATGTCACTAGCAATCACAATATGCAACAGGTCTTTTAACAGCACTAGTACTTTAGCTTAAACTCCCTAATAAATTTGTGGTATGACTTTTTCAGTAATTTGGGACCGCGAAACAATTTTATAATTTGGGCTTAGCTCTTTTAATAACCTTTGGAAACCTATTTTGTTCACCAGATCAAACGGTTCCATATCTAAACACATTTCCTTTGCAACAGTGCGAGTTATATCTTTTGCCGGAATATCGTCGTCTCTATAAAGTGATTTCTTATCGATAATCTCCTCCCAAGTTGCTTGTTTTTGTTTCTTAAGTTGTAGGCTGTTGTCGTCGTCACATTTTGTTTTCTGGATAGTTGTTTCCGATTTCGACGTTGAAGCGGTGTGCAATTCACTCGGATGGTGCCTCTTCATGTGGATCTACAAGTTTAATGTGCTATAACTTATTTATGCCACGAGACAGATTTTCTTTACAATTCAAACATATTGCTTTGGCATTATTAATAGGGATGCCTCGATACGCCTTTTTGCCGATACGATACCGATACCGATGCTCTTTTAAAAATATCGGCTATACCGATACCATTATTGAATTCAAAAATGTAGGTAATAAATAAAACACAAGTCAGGTTATTTTTTTTAATTAATATACAAAAATAGACAGGTTGAGATTAGTTAATAGTTTTAATCATTAAAATTAACATTGATAAAAATTTTGTTTTAAAAAAAAAACAAAGTATTCTTAAGTTTTGCGGAGAGTTTTCAGAGAATTACAGCTCAGAGTAGACAGAGACTCATCTTCCTCGGACTCTCCAATAATATTTTCACAAGCACTCAAAAGCCCACCAGTTGTAGGCATCTCAGAACGTACAGTTACAGTACTAGATGTACATAGGGGTGACCGTGTCTGACATAGTTTCGGAGTGCAGTGCTACATTAAGATCAATTAACTGAACAATATACTTTTTTGCCGTAGTAATTAATAGTAAACTGTAATTGAAATATTCGTGCTTTGTAACGAGGATCAACCATTGTGGCTAAGCAATATGTTTCTTCATTTTCCAAACCATCAAATTTATCAATATCAAGTCAGCCGCTATTTTTTTCGATTGCAATTAAGTCTCCCTTTCTGTCGACAGGCTTCTTATGTTTTCCAATATTTTTTTTTTAAATTGACATGACTACTATTTAGATTCACTTTATTTGATTCAAACGACTAGTTGTAAATGATATATACACACAAACTAATTACGATGTGTAATTCTTAACTTTATTTGCATAGAATTTGCATGGAATATTACGCGCGACAACAGTCAACCTAGCGAAACAAAAGACTGGATAGTGTGTGGAGAATCTTCGAGCATAGTTCAAGACTCGTTTGCAACGAAATAGAAGTGAATAGATAGACAACACGGCCGTTTATACTACATTTTTAAACCGCGAAATTTGAAAAGTATCGTTGAATCGGCCATAAAAATATCGCTGCATCAAATGCATCTCCAATATATAAACACGCACACAAATATATATATATATATATATATATATATATACATATGTATATATATATAGTCATGTGCAAAATAATAGCAGTGCAGCTCTCAGTGCATTAGCGATTTTCATGGTGCTATCATTTCAAACTTGATTTACATATGTCAGAATTATTCTTTATGTATGGTAGCACTAACAAGGAGAGGCTCCGACTTTGTAGTCTCAGATTTGGTTGAAATTTGGCACATAAGGATATTCGATCCTTAAAATATTAGACCGCAACACCCTCAATTACGTTCCTAGTATTTACTTTATGCTACAATTACTCTACTCCATAGAATTCATGGCTAGTCACGTTGGGCGCCACCTTGGTTTATTGCTTTTTGCCGAGTTGGCTATGAGACACGAAGAGGACGTAGGATTGATTCTAGGAACAAGGAATGATCCTACCTTCAACTGTGGTTTCACTTCGATTACAACAGTTTTTAATAATCCAACCATTCAACAATGAGTTTTTAGTATAATTTACAAATCTAAATGATCGAATAATTTGCTGATTTCTAAAAATAAATGTACAGTGTAGTTGAACATTGCTGGTTTACCCTAAACTTATTTTTAAATTATACCAACGCTTTTCAATCTAAACTTTATCGAAATGAAATTAAACCACGTTTTGTATGTATACGCACTCTTTATTGGGAACAAAAAAACAAACCGAGACTTGCCTCTACAAATTCTGAAGAAAATCTAAAACATTTGCTTCGTACATGCGATTTAAAAGGAAATTATGCCAGTGAGAATCTCATTACTCTGAATTTCAATCTTATTTCTAATGGCTTTTTCATTTTCTTTATTATCATGTTCACATGCCAGTTCTAATGGATAAATACGTTGGATTGGTCTTACAAGTTCACCATTCTCGGTGTAAAATCTTACTAATCTTATGTTTCCATCTTTACTTTTCTTTATTTCTTTTATTCTTGCCAAAGGCCAATCCAAACGTTTACAATTGTCATTACCTAAAAGTACAATATCGCCAATTCTAATATCTAAATTGTTTTTCTTAAAATTGTCTTTACATCGTACTAATGCACCTAAGTATTCATTTTTATATCTCTCTCTTAAACATTGCTTAATTCTCATCCGGTGCATCTCTCGTTTACTTTACTTACAACTATCGATTTTATCTAAATCAGTGACGCCAATTTCTTGTATATCCTGCAAAAAATGTGATGGAGTAAGGGGAGTCAACTCATTGCTGCTATCAGATTGAAAGGTTATCGGTCTTGCATTAATTATTGCTTCAGAATCTAATAAAATGGTCAACATCTCTTCGTAAGTTAAACATGCTCTTTGTAACGTTCGTCTTTATAAACGTTTCAAAACACCGATTAGTCGTTCCCAAAAGCCACCCCACCAAGGTGCTGCTGGAGAAATAAAAATCCAGTCAATTTTCCGCATTGCAAGATTTGCGGCTACCTTATTAAAATCCAACTCCTTCAATTTATTGTTGGACCCAAAGTTTTTTTCCGTTGTCGCTGTATATTGTATTAGGTCGGCCTCGCCGTTCAATAAATCGTCGGAGTGCCATCAAATACGAGGAAGTGCTGAGAGAATTTGTCAATTCCAGATGTATCGCCCTATATACAGCACGAGTGAAAATACAAATCCAAGATTTTACATTACCCTTTAAAAAAATTGGATCGGCAAAATCTATACATTTAATCTTAAAAACATTCGCGTCACGCACGCGGTTTAAAGGCAATGGAGGTTGCTCAGCATTTACATGACGTCTACATTTTACACATTTTTTAATAACATCGAATTTCCCTTCGTCTACCTAAAATTCAAAAAAATTCTCTTAATATATTCAAAAGAATTTCTACTCCCGCGTGATGATGTTTTTCATGATACATCTTTATTAGTAAGCATACAACATAATTCTTACGCCGTAAAACAATCGGTAATCTAAAGCTATATTTATCGTCTCTTAGAATGATTTTAGTTTTGAGACGGATCAATTTATTATCGTCTTCTATAGGTGCCAATTGTTTATTCGACTCATCACTTGTATAAACCGTAAAATGTATGATTCTGCGGACGTAATCTCTTATGCAGTTAAAAATTGTAGTTTGCATCTCTTGTTTTTAAACCGAAGATTATTACAATATCGTTTTAACCAAGCAAAAACTCGTATTATTTTAAAATAATTCGAAAATTTACCACATATCATCGATAAAACGGTACCTTTACCATCCGAAGCAAGCATTGATAATGATTCTTTGTTCGACGACTTTTTCATCTCAAGTTGTACCGCCTCTTCGTTGCACTCGTATAAAGGTTCGGGCCACGTACTGTAATCTTCTCTCAGCCATTTCGGCCCCTTCCACCATTTCGATGATAAGAGCTGTTCTACCTTGCAATCCCTCGAAGGTAAGTCGGCTGGATTCAAATGTTCAGGTACGTGTCTCCACTGTTCCGACTTAGAAAGCGATTTAATTTCTTTGACTCGATTCCAAACGAAAGTCCCCCAATTATTTTCGCGATGAATTCACGTCAGTGCCGTAGAGAAATCGGCCCAATAGTATACCTCTAAGTCTTTAATATTTAATATCCGTAGAATGTTTGACGTCAATCTTGCGCCAATTACAGCAGCTAATAATTCTAATCTCGGTATACTGTGGTGCGATCCTCCTCCTTTACTTGGGGCTACTCGAAATTCAGTTTGCACAAAAATATCTTTTACTTTGCTTTCCCTCTGCACATGGAAAAAAATGACAGCTGCATTTTCAGATTTACTGGCATCGACAAACGTGTGCAAGCTAATTTTGTCGCCATCGCAAAAAACATCGAAGCACTTTTACTTTACCGACGCTCTCAAGTTCATCAAGCCACTTAATAAACCTTGACTCTACGCTTTCGTCTACAACTTGGTCCCATGACAGGCCTTGTGCCCACGTCTCCTGAAGCAAAATTCGCGGTATAAGTGTAATGGGACTAAGGATGCCCAGTGGATAAAAAACGCGGTGCGCGACGGATAAGATAGATCGCTTGGTGATCTTATTAAAATCAAAATTAACCATACTTGTATTTATAGATAACGTGTCTTCGTTTGTATCCCAAACGACACCTAAAACGTTGGAGTGGCTTTCATGGGAATTGCCTTGGCTAAACTCCCACCCACGAAGGTTAAATCCACCCAAATTCATCACATTTTTTGCATCGTTTACAAAGCCTCAGAGCTCTCAGAGTTAAAACTTGTTACGCAATTATCCACATATAGCGATGTTAACAATTTATTTATGTTATCCGCAGAAAACCTTACATTAATATTATATGCAATCTTCGATCTTTCGAAAATGTTTAAATGATGCTCAATGATAGCACCTAAAATAAGGGGGCTCGAACAGACTCCAAAAACTACTCTACAATGTCGAAAAACTATAAGATTGTTATCTGCATCATACCAAAAAAACGTAAAAAGTCCCTGTCTTTAGGACAGATGCTAATTTCTAAAAAAAGCCTTCTCAATATCGGAAATTACACCAATTTTACCTTCTCTGAAACGTAGTAGGACGTCTGAAACCAGCTCGATGAGATTTGGACCCTTATGTAGACAATGATTTAGCGACAGATGCGGTGGCAACTTCGATGATGCATCGAACACGGGTCTAACTGCTGTGGTGCTATTCTCCTTAATAACATGCTGATGTGGCATGTAATGACCCCAGCTGTGTTCCTGTTCTTTAGGCACGCGCTCGATAATGCCCATATTCAACCATTGTTTGAGCACATCGTCATATTTACCGTAATATCCATCGTTTAGCAGCTTCTTTGTACTCGTCTGAAGTCGGCGCAGAGCAACGCCTTTGTTTTCTTCGAGTGGCGGATGATTTTCTGCCCCAAGAAGCGACACTTCATAGCGACCTTCTTTATTGACGATAACTGATTTCAAAAATTCAGACTTAATTGTGTTTTCTTCTTCAGTCTGATTTTTTTGAACTATAGGATCTCTATTTCCCAAAACATCAAGATCCCATAAGACTTCAACATTACAGTTTTTTTACAAACATCGATATAGCGGTAATTGCTGTTAGTATACAACGATATGCACACACATCTACGCACACAGAGCTTTAACCAAAAACATTGAAATCACAATCCAGTCCCAATTCGGCTTTGCAACAGTGCAGTTCACATCATACCTTTATATTATATTATGTACTAGTGTCCATTTTATCAATAAAATATTTATAAAAAAACTTTCTCCGAGAATTGCGTCACCTGTCTCTATGGGTCCAGGAACCTTGCCTGACAGCACCCAACCGAGGCGGTTTTCTTCTGCAGTCAGTCCGCAAGCTAATCGATGTATGCGACCCGTCTTCAATTTACCGGCGATATCAGAGCCAATGAGCAACGTTATATAATCATCGTTACTGTACCTGTCCGAAAGTTCAATATTTAGATATTTCAGTTCATCACACCATATGTCTTTTCTCATTGAGGGCACTGATTCACAAATCGTCTCTTGATCGAGTGCTTCAAAATTGAATATAAAATCATTATTTAAATTGCCGACTCGCACTTGATATACATAATGGTTCACTAAATCCTTTCGTGAACCACCAAAGGGCAGGTGATTCATCTTAAGTGAATCGAGTCGGTCATAACCCACCTTTCTTGCTGCCGCTGAGAGTACATATGCATGTTGCGGACCTGCGTCAATTAAAGCACGCACTTCGCAATCACCGTTTTTTCCTATCAACTTGACCTTAATAGTTTGTAAAAGGACCTTTGGACAGCTACTAAGACTGGCCAAGTTCGTTTCTGATAAGGGAATATCTGCATTTTGAGACCCGACATTTTCAATTGAACGACAGATTATAGTTACGTGCTTATATCCGCACTTTTCACACTTGGTTCCTACATTACAACTATTGCAACTATGTCCGATTTTGAATCACCGGTTGAAGTCATCTTTTTAGCTGTCTCACAATAAGCACTTTTATGATTAAGGTCACAAAATATACACTTCACTTCTTTCGTTGCAAGTAAGTTAGTTGCACTGGGTACATTTTCCCCCGAAGTTTGTGCACTCATCTTTTTTGGCTTGGAATTTTCTCTATTGTTCACTGAAAAACCAAATTTATCCGTCGCCATGGATATTCTCACTTCGTTGCGCATTTCTTCTTTCAAAAAAATAATCAGAAGCTTTAAACGTCCTTGTGCATCAATGTTTGCTGAGCCTTGATCATGATCTTTTGCGAATAAGCAGCTACTGAGTTGCCAAACACGTAGTAATTCTTCCGGTAGGCAAGACTCTATCAATGGGAAAAGCATTGTGGCATATTTATCCGCAGTTGCACCGAGCGTATCAAGTGCCCTTAGATGTGCTTTAATCTTATCGTACAGAGAAGCAATTGATAGATTAGCCGTAAGTACACTATTTAAAACAATTTGCAACAAATCGCGTACATAAAATTCGACTTGCAAATCGTCTCTACCGAATCGATCCTTTAAACTTTCTATAACCTTCAAATAATTCTCTCCCGTCGGTGGATAACTGAACACTAATACATCAGCTGCCAAACCTGAGTCCATAGCTTGTAACAAATACTGAAACTTATCTTCATTACTTAGCATTCCATTTTCATGAATCTTTTTGAATAGGCTCCAAAATTTGATCCACTCGCGAATATCACCACTGAATTTTGTGAGCTCGATTTTCGGTAAATTGTAATTTTTAGCTTCAATCTGTCGCGCATTAACAACATTAATGCCTGATACGTCATCATTTGCGTGAACAGCACTATTTCTTGAATGTTCCTTTGTGAGTCCTTTCATAGTCGCACGAGCCTCGATGAATTTGGGCCGATAGTCATTTGCATCATCCGTTTCTTTCTATGGCTGTTGCAGAATCATACATCAGTCCCAATACGTCATTTGATGCAATTGTCAACTAATCCATTTTTTCTTCGAGAATTTGAAATGCAACTTCGATATGTCTATAAACTGCACCTTCACACTTATCATCAAAAGCATTTAATGCTTTTGTAAATACTGCACGCTTTGGAGCTCGTACTTTTCTAGCTCTTTCCTGTCACGGTCGCCAAATTTTAAATTATACCAACGCTTTTCAATCTAAACTTTATCGAAAATGAAACTAAAATATTTTCCAGATCCCAGTTGTTTAACGTTCGCATAATTGATTAAAAAGATTACTTTTAACTGTTCCTTTAAAACGTTATTTTTATTTTGAGTTATTTTACATATACGTATTTCGGGAGTAATTGTTCACCCTTCTTCAGTGTATAAAACTAACAGTTAGTTTTATAATACAAAAAAAAGTGGGATGATAAATAATAGAAATTAAATAAATAAATGTAAAATGGGCAATACTTGTAGTACTAAGTCTAATATACTTATAGAATATAAACAAACCATAAGTACCACGGTCGTATTTTCGATAATCTTGATATTTTTATATCTATACAACAGCAAGCAAAAGAAATATGCTAGGAAAATCGTTGACAGAAACATTCTAGCGAACAGGGCCAATGTTTAATTTATCGAATATTTAGACAGTTCACAGATGCCCGCAAACAGAATAAAATTACTATTAACCGAATTACAGACTATTTTCTCAAATTTGAAAAAAACTAAGACCTACATAAAACTAACTGTTAGTTTTATACACTGAAGAAGGGTGAACAATTACTCCCGAAATACGTATATGTAAAATAACTCAAAATAAAAATAACGTTTTAAAGGAACAGTTAAAAGTAATCTTTTTAATCAATGAAACTAAACCAAATTGACAGACAGACAAATTATCAGGGCAGCGAAAAAGAGTCCATTCATGAGTTCCAGAGAATTTGTGGATGCAGTAGGGCTCGAAATTGACCCTTCAACTATAAGAAGACGCCTGCTATATGCCGATTTGCATGCAAGACGTCCAAGAAGGGTACCATTGTTATGGCCACAACATGTGAGCAATAGACTAGACTTTGCCAGTACCCACGTCAATTGGCAACCAAGTCAATGGAGAAACATTCTTTGGAGTGACGAGACGAAAGTTGTGTTATTTGAAAAAACTGCATGCCCAAGGCTCGTTCGACAACCAAGAAAATCAGAATATCGCCCTGAATACACAACAAAGACGGTTAAGCACGGAGGATTATCTGTTTTGGTATGGGCATGCTTTTCGTGGTATGGTGGTGTGTTGGTCCGATTTATCTAATAAGAGAGACAATGACGGTTCAAACTTATCTAAAAATATTAAAAGAGATAATAAAAAATGCCTATTCGGTGGGTGTTCCAGCATGATAATGATCCGAAACATACTGCCAAAGTAGTGAAGGAATGGATAGAAGAAAATAGAATTACTGTCATGTCGTGGCCTGCGCTGTCTCCGGATTTAAATCCAATCGAACATCTTTGGATTGATGTTAGAAAAGCTGTTGCAGATATATATATATATATATATATATATATATATAAATGTATATATATATATATATAAATGTATATATATATATATAAATTAATATATATATATATATATATATATAGTGTAAACTCTATATAACGACACTCTTTATAATGAAAAACTCTCTACAACGTAAACAATGCTTGACCTTGGTTGGTTTCCCTTTTAACCCTCATACTGATTCACTCTTTATAACGAAGCCGACATTCTCTATTACGAAGATATTTGTGTCGTTAGAAACGTGTTCCCATGATGAAGAACGGTCTTTATGCATATCGATAATGCCAAGAATGAATAGCCACAGTTTTATTGCTTTTATTATGCAGTGTTGTCTTCGTTAGGCACGTGTTCACTGGATAAAGTTAAAATTCTAAGCATTGAATAATATTACCGCTACGTTAGCTGGTTAGAATCATTCGTAAGTTGAATTTGAAAAAGAAACTATGGCTGCAAGAAGAAAAAGTTTGTGTGTAGATGAGAAAGTTGCTGTAATGCGTGCGATAGAGCAAGGAGAGATGACAAGTAATATTGGGAGACGTTTTGGACTTAGTGCCTCAACAGTGTCTACTATTTGGAAGAGCAAGGAGAATATATTGAAAGCTGAAATGAAAGGAAGTTCCTGCAAGAAGCTACGAAAGCCAAAATTTAGCAACATAGATCAGGCTATGCTCGCCTGGTTTCATTAACAGCGCTGTAACAACGTACCAATAACTGGGCCCATTATGAAAGCTAAGGCGGAACAGTTCGCTAAACAAATGGATATCGCTAATTTCAAAGCTTCGGAAGGATGGCTTGGAAAATTTAAACACCGTCACGGCATAAATTACGGTCACATTAGTGGAGAAGCGCGAGATGTTGACACGAACGTCACAAATCGTTGGATAGAACAAGTGTGGCCGAAGTTTATGGAAAAATACTCTCCGAATGACATTTTTAACGCTGATGAAACCGGGATTTTCTACAAGATGACGCCGGACAAAACCATGAAATTCGAAGGAGAAAAATGTGTCGAAGGTAAACTCTCTAAGGAACGCATCACGGTGTTTATAGCCGCCAATATGAGTAGAGCAGAAAAAAGGAAGCTAATGGTGATTGGGAAATCAAAAAACCCAAGGTGTTTTAAGAACTTCAAACGGTTACCGGTCATGTATAAAGCTAACAAGTCGGCTTGGATAACATCACAACTTTTTGAAGAGGAATTACGAAGATGGGATGAAAAGTTAAAGGACCAAAAATCTTACTCCTCGTGGACAACTGTCTCGCCCACCCTACGATACCTTATCTTCGAAATATAGAGCTTGTATTTTTTCCAGCTAACACGACTAGTGTCTTGCAACCCATGGATTAGAGCGTAATAAAAAGCTTCAAAGGCCATTACAGAAGGAAACTTTTGATGAGCATAATCGAATCTGATCGCAAAGTTTGTATTAATATGCTGGACGCCGTGACCTTTCTGAGTAAGGCCTGGAAAGAAGTAACCTCAGCAACAATAAAACATTCTTTTCGTCATGCAGGACTTTGTAGTAATTCTGCCTGCACCGAAGTAGAACCAGGAATAGGAAGTGAAGATGAGCAGCCGCTAAGTGAATGGATCAAGCAGTTTAATAGCCCACAAAATGTCAATCCTGAGAATCTAAACAACTACGTGGAGGTAGACGAAGACCTGGCGACAAACATTTCGCTTACGGACGAAGAAATTATTAATTCTGTGAAAAAATGTCCTGAAGAGCAAAATGAGGTTGAAGAGGAGGATAAGATTGAGGATCCCGCACCACCAACTATACAAGAAGCACTTGACGCAATTAAAATAATAGAAAAATTCGTATTGTTTCACGACGATGATTCAAACTTATCCCAAGATGTAAACAGAATATATAAGAAAGTACAAAATAGGTATTGGAATAGTAAACGAACTCAATCAAAATTAACAGATTATTTCAAATAATTTCAATATGTATGTACTTATTAAAACCTGTTAGGATAAGGCTATATATCTTTTTAAATAAAACTGAATAAACGCTTTGAAGTCTTCTAAAATTATGTATTTTATTTCCACACTCCATAAAACGAAAAGAATTGCTTGGTCCCTTGAGTTTCGTTATATATATATATATATATATATATATATATATATATATATATATACATACATACACTGGGCGACAATAGGATAGGTTCGGCAATTTTGTTGCGTCTGCAAGTCATACAATGCAAGGTAAACCGAATTTGGTATTTTTCATAATTAAGGTCTGCACTACCGTAACTGTTACTTCAATTCTACAATCGGGGAATTACTCGTTATTTTCCAGGAATTTTTCGAACGAATTTGCGCATATTTAAGTGCGACAATAGGATAGGTTCAGCAATCATTTCACACGTGTTGCTGAAGTAGGTTGTTCGGAGATTTTTAAAATAAAATTATTAATAAAGAAAGTGGTTTAAGTAATAATTTAGCTTATCAATATGGGACGTGGTAAAACTTTAACTGCAGAAGAAAGAACGCGAATTGAAACACTGAAAGAAGAAGGTTATTCGAACAGAGAAATCGCTCGCAGGATAGAAAGAAGTGCGAATGTGATAAATTCGTACGTCAAAGATCCAGAAAGCTACGGAAAAAATCAAAAAGGAAGGGTAAAGTGCACCAGTGATAAAGAACGACGTCATTTTATAAGGGAAGTGTCCAATTCAACGAAGACAGCCAGACAAATTGCTGCAGATGTAGGCACCTCAGTAAGTATCAGGACTGTGCAAAGGATACTAAAGACATCTCCAATGTTAAAACGCCTTCGATTAAAAATGAAGCCAGCTTTAACACAACGACATCGACAAAGTTGTTTGGAGTTCGCCAGAGATCACATGGCATGGAGGACGGAATGGCGCCAAGTAGTTTTCTCAGATGAGAAAAGATTTTTCCTGGATGGTCCAGATGGGTAGAAGTACCTCTCAAAGAGACATAGCCGCCTGGGATCAGTAATGGTGTGGGGAGCGATTCCCTACAATGGGCCTGTTGATTTAGTAATAGTAACGGAAATACAAACTGCGTTAAAATACCGGCAACTTCTGGAAAGTCAGAAAAATAAAATTGACCAAATATTTGAAGGTACGGAATGGATTTTCCAACATGATTCTGCGCCTATACACACTGCCAGGATTGTGAAAGAGTGGTTTTTTCAACAAAATGTTCGAGTGTTAGAGTGGCCATCCTTGTCACCTGATTTAAATATTATTGAAAATTTATGGGGATGGTTATCTAGAAAAAATTATGAAAATGGAAAGCAGTACAGCACTAAAAGTGACCTTATCACTGGAATAAAAGACGGATGGAATCAAATTCCAACAAGTATAAAACAAAATTTGTATGACTCATTACCCAACAGAATTTTTGAGGTGATCAGTAAAAATGGAGGTAACACTCATTATTAATTATTAATAAAATGCACCTAAAAGGTTAATTGCTAAGTGTTTATGATTTTTTCTCCTGATATTCAGCTGTTTCCTGAAAATTTTTAAACCGAACCTATCCTATTGTCGCACTTAAAAATGTGCAAATTCGTTCGAAAAATTCCTGGAAAATTGAAGTAACAGTTACAGTAGTGCAGACCCTAATTATGAAAAATACCAAATTTGGTTTACCTTGCATTGTATGACCTGCAGACGCAACAAAATTGCCGAACCTATCCTATTGTCGCGCAGTGTATATTTATATATATATATATATATATATATATATATATATATATATATATATATATATATATATATATGTGTGTGTGTGTGTGTGTGTGTGTGTGATATAATGCATAATAATGCAAATATGCATCGGTAGTAGATTATTACAACATGTCGAACTTATCACTATTGTCTTTTTGTAAATTGTAAAAAGATTGTATGAATATCCAGGAATAAGAAATAATGCCTGGAGGTGATACGTTCTCGTTAATAATAAATGCTCACAGTCGCTTATTAGACATCAAACGACAGAACGGCTTTTTAAAACTAGTGCTTTCAGTTGCGACAATTTGGTTGTTTCTGTGCAAAATTGAAAACGACAAATTTACCATCGGAGGCTACTTGAATAATGGGTGCAAACTAACTTCGCATATGTAATGAAAGATTAATTGCCTTTTAAGATGCAGGATAATTTTTGTACTCACTATTAGAATACGGGCTTGTTGAGAACTTCGCTATGTTATTTTAAATAACAACGTTACAGTGAGTCAAATAACAACGTTATTTGAAGAAGTAAGATCGTAAATAGCAGAATTTTAATCCTCTTAAGCCAACTAAATGCAATGAATCAATACAATCAGAGGAGATATACGATTTTGTTGCTCTAGGCTTCGGAGCTCGTGTTTTATTTTCAGAAAGCAAAAATGACTTGAGAGAAAATAAAATTCAGAATCTTAAAAAACGTGGAACGGCGAGCACAGTTGAAATTAGTATTCTAAAATCATAATAAGTATAAGTAAATTAAGTATTCTTGAAATCGTAATAAACACTGTTGGTATTATACAATAAACGGGTGTTTCATTTCAAGAATATAACATAAATTTCAATATTTTCTATTTCCTGACGTAAGCTTCGAAGATTTGCATATAGTATGTTAAGTGTCCTTGTTGTAATTTATATTTCTCCTGGATAATGTAAGTCGCCTTATGTATTCTGGGCATTCAGTGGAATCGGCTCTATGGCATACGTTTAGCACTTTGCCGGTTTTTAAGCTATTTGCACATTTTTGGGTGTTGGTTTTCCCTCACATTTGGTAGTTTTATGGTTGAATTTTTGACACTTATAGCATCTTAAGACATTGCGATCTTCTGTCACAAAGCAAATGCCAAAGTCGATGTTGATATATTGATTTATCAACCTTTGGAACATCGGACCGTTAACCTCAAAGATTGCTATCCATTTCCCACTTTTAATTTGCCATGTGTGCACAATATCCAACTTTGCCTCTTTTTCTACGGAGTGGTTTAAGTTTCTAATCTCTTCAATTAATTCTTCTGATGTATATTTCCGATGTAATCTTCTAATAACCATCCTTGGGGAGAGTTCAGCTGTAATTCCAATTTGGTAAGTTTGTTCTATATTTCTTTTGATCTCTTGGATCATAGTTTCCGTATTTTTGGAGAGTCGGTTTTAATGAGGATTCCTCCATTTTTTAACGGCTTCGCCAAGTTAATTGGTATTTTTATTTTAGAAGGTTTTATATGGCTCCTAAAATCTTTAAACGTCTGTTCCGTTTGATCCTTTTTCGGACGTAAAATTATTCCTTTTATCTTTCTATTTCGTTTATTGAAAATAAAGATTAAAATTTTTTAAATTCAAAAAATAGATTTTCGTTTGGTATGTTCAGCCCTTCAAATTATTGGTGGACGTTTGCTACTTGCTAATGCTAATTTAGTAGCAAATGATAACGGCAATTTCATAAAATTGTGGCAATATTGCGGTATCGTCTTCGGGAAAAAATATCTTGTCCCGTCTTTATTCATTATGAGGCGCTGTACTGGTTCAAAGAAGAATACCTGTCCGATTTTATAAGGGACAAATACGATTGCAAATTCGGTAAATACTTGCTTTTTTACCAACAGAATAACGTAGCTTGACCATCTTGATTTATTTCGGATGACCGAATCATTCCAATGAAGGAATGATTTGGAGAATTTGGTTGTTTTCCGTTATATAAAAAATTGTATGGTTGGAGAAATTTCAACTTATAAACTTATAAAGCTCCTGAATCAGTTTCAATTTGCTCTAGTTGTGTAGCGTGTTTTGCATTTCATCAATTAACGACTGAGCGGTGGAAACATAGTCTGTTTTAGCTGTTCTTAAATTTGCTGATATTCAGTATTTGTTATGTTTAAGGCAAGAGCTGAGCAGTTTTTACTTTCATTTGCTGGATTTTGCGACTTAGTTTAATATCTTCGAATCCTAAATAGGTATCAGCTACCTGTCATAAAGGCTTGTAGATAATGGGATCCAAGTTGAAGTACCCGCCACCGAAACTAATGAATATAAGCCATGCTCGTGTCATGCGTTTTGTCTGATAATCAGTTTAAAGTGTGGCTTGAAAATTTTCGAGTTTTTTTATGTGTAAAGATGTAGTCAATTAAAACATTAGATCAAATGATTTTTGCTGCACGTCAATGTATAGCTTTGGATTCATTCAACGTTTCCATGTGTAATCTGTAATTTTCTTTTCGATAGTTGGCAATTGTAGTGGTGAGCATGCAACGTACCACTAGAATCAGGTAGTAAGGAAACATAATACTTGCAGCACCTGATATTGTCATGGCAAGAGTATCACGACGGTGCGGAATAGCGATCAAGTCGCTTCCATTTAAAACTTTTCTGAAGGTGAAAAAACTTAAAATTAACCTTGCAGTTCTTTGATTCGGAACCATTTTTCTTTATAATTGGAAGTTCTTCTTTCAGACTTTTCTCGATTGACGGAACCACGACATGAGCTGGTGTCAGAATGTCAAGGTCATTTAAATCATCGGTCATTTGACAAAGAGAACAGCTGTTTAAAATTGCCTCCCATTCAGGCACTGCTGTTTGAACCTTTTCATACGTTAGATTGGACACAGCAGGTATTCGTTTTAAGAATCTTTTTAGGCTGCCAACAGCTGCTTCAAACAGCCCACCATAATGACTGGCTCTTGGAGGGTTATGCAGTTATTTAATGCTTTTTGAGTTACGCTTGCTTCACAATCTACGAAGCTCCCACAAAGGAGATCGGAGCACATTTCTAAGTGAATCATTTTGGTAGCATGCAAACAAAAACTGTTAAACTCTTACTGGTTCAGTAACCCGTACGGGCTTGATTTCAGTTGGCCCGCAAAAATATGTTCCTACATGTTGGAAAACATAACACTCTGTTACTCTTTCGGGATGTAGGTCTGCCATTATTTGCTTGAATCATATCCCTCAAAGTTTTGTACAAAGCACATAGTTTTTAATATTTTTTTTACCTGCTGCAGTAAAGCAACAATATAAACATATGACATTTGCCAAAAATCATGGAATCTTTTGTCGAAACCTTCGTCCAACACGCAGAATTTGGTCTCTTCGTCCCGTTACTTACTTTTTTTATTTGACTGCTGAATAGTTCTCTTTGCTGACATTTAATAAAGGTATCTACGGCGAACAGGGTCTCTAATGCTATTAATAGACCTTTATGCTTGTTTTTCTAGCGCAAGCATTTAGCTCTAATGTTTTTCAATTTACGCCAAGAAGAGAATCTTTCTAGTAATTCTGAAGCACAGGACTAATCGTCATTTAAAACCGCTACTGCCGTTAATGATATAAATATTCTTCGGAAAAGGAAGTTTCAGGTAGTTCTTCCCTTAGAAACTTCGGCCTTGTGGACAACAAATGGTGACAAATTAGATTCTGACGTGAGCCCTCTAAAGCCACAATCAGCAGGGTTTTCGTTGGATGGAACATAGTGAGAATCTCTGGCTAATATAACTTTCGGATTTTCCGCACTTTTTCTACGAAAAACTTATTGTCAAGAAGCCAATGAAGAGGCACTTTGGCATCTGTATAGGCTTAAATAGTTAGGGAAATATCTCCAAAACTTCGTTTAACATTCATGTAAACCTTGGTAAGGAGCACGATACTCTCATGTTCCATTTTTAGAATCGTACATAAATTCGATTCCATTTTGGCTTTTGTTTTGAGGGGCGTGACTCTTTCTTTGTCTGCAATGAGACGCATAATGGACAACTTATCTATACGTTTTGAGGTCCTTGGAGTATATTTAAAGTGGTTTTAGAAAGAAGGATGTATGTGTGTATGTACGTACGTGAACAGTTTTTTTCTACGAACAGAACGCATAACTCACGTATACAAAGTCGTATCGACTTCGTTAAGGTGTCAACCGAAGTGTCTTTTTAATCTTAAGAGATTAGTTTTATGGGAAACCGGGGGGGGGGGTTTGTTGTTTTGACCCCTTGGAAGTCATTTCTGTTGCACTATAGTGCACTAATCGGGAGATATATCTCTCGACTCAAATATAGGTTTTGCGTTGTTAAGATGTTAATCGGCGCGTATTAACAATTGTATGTGTCTATCAAATTTTTAAAAAAATTATTGGTGTGGTTATTTAATTTAATAAAAAAAGTGCAAAAAATTTAGGGTTTTTGTCATAAAAATAAATTTTTAAACTGATTTGCACGACACAGTAATCAATGCTTACAAAATTTATAAAATCTAAACAGTTTTTGGTAAAAAAAAACAGCAAAACTATTTTCAAAAAAAATCATTTAAAGTCACAATGTAAAATGGGTTCGAACGATATTATCTGATATATCTTATTCTCAAAACAGTGTTGTTGAATCAATCAAAGCTTATTAATATTTGCATAATTTGAGCGGATTTTCAATAGTTTTCATAGTACCGTGTTCTTATTAGTATTTATTTTATTAAAAAAAACTGCTTAAATTTTGAGAGAAAAAATTCAATCAAACCTGTATTTGTGGTAATCAACGCTTTGAATGGTAAAATGTTTTTTAGTCAATACTTTGCACGATTGTATGTTTTAAAAGGCTTTCATCAAATCAAAAATTGTAGTTATTAGTAGTTCTGTTCTTTAATGTTCTTAAGATTTCAATTACTTCCTAGCTGATCATTTGTAATACTATTTATTTTTTACATGCAAATAAACCGATTATTGACTGCATATTCAATGTTTTTCAAGACCAACTACAAAATAAGAAATAATTATTAGTCTTATTGATGTAAACTCGTGCAAAATTAATCATGATTACAAAAAAAATTGCGTAATCAATGGACGCTCCCGTAGATGATACGATTAATATTAACTCATTTCAATTACCGTTATGAGTACCTGTCATTGTTATTATTTAAGTAGCATTATTTTCATTATTATTTGTGTGTTTAATATTTTTAATATCTGTGTAAAGTGGGAAGTTGGCCGTGGTGACCTCAAGGGTCGCACCTCTGGATGGTTTGATGCCCTCTTAGAGTCATTGAATGCATTTTGTATGACCCATTTTGTTTCCACGGCGGATAAATTGTCCACAGCGTTTCACTGTAGTGTTCGAATGGCTTGCTAGGGAGGAGAATCAAGACCATAAGTGAATGTGGTTAGATAAAATTATTCTAGTTAATTTTCTGTTTTAGCTTTCCATATTATGCGTAGCCTGTTTTGATTTTAATCTAGACGACGGACTTGCCTGTAAATTTTAGTTATATCAGCAGTAAATACACATCTGAACTGTTGAATTTTAGTGACATTGTGGATAATATGAGTTTGCAATTTAAAATCCGGGTGAATACATTAATTCAAGCTATGTCCATTGCTGCTAGGACTTGATGTATTGAAAACATTTCGAACTTTCTCGATGAGAACATTTCCCGAAATATTTTCAAATAGAGAATGTCATAAACTTCACCAGTCATATCGCTCTGTAGGTTTTCAGCATTAGTCGCATGTGGCCCAACTGTCGATATTCCTCCATGAAATCATCTGATAGTTTTATATAACCACAATTTTTAAGCCATCTGCACTCTTAGCTAAGATATATTCGAACTGCAGTATAATATCAATTTCCTAATTTGGAGGCATCTATACGCCAGGATGTGAGAACAACATAACGAACTTCACTTGTTCGAAAATGTTTTTCGTGGCATAAAAATTCGCATTCTCGCTCTTCCATAATCTTAGCACCTGTTATCATTTTGGGCTTATCTCAAAATTTTATAAAATGCTGCTCAAATGCCGTTATCGATACATGGGCAGACGTAAACTGATTGGTATTGTTTGTTGCTGGTCCTGATACGATTCATCTCAACTTTGTAGTTTGGAAGAGGTAATTTTTAATAACTTCCACCCCTTCGGTATTGGCACATGTGACGGATAATCATATGAAGGATCTCCTAACCGCTTATCCTTTAAATATGAGGAAGGTGACCTTTTGTGACTCGTTTTACAACCAAACCTTTGGTTTTGAATTGAGTTGCTTTGTTATTCATTCAATTTGATATTTAAAGTCATTATTGCCGTTAATTTCTTCGCAGAAACTTTTCCCACGTCATAGACATCGACACTAGTGAGTTTTTTCCTCAACCGCAGTTTCTTTGAATATTTTGATCGATGAGACACAGCACTGACACAATTTGTCCGTCAACACTTACAATAGTTGCAATAGCAGTAAGAAACACATTGGCCGTATATAACTTTGTCTTGCTCTCGCAAAGGTATGTTGTAACTGCTGAGGAAGTTGCTTCGGACGTGCAGGGATTCCTCAAACCTTACATTTACTTTTTTCCCTCCCACAACCTCCTTTTCTTTAAGAAGAGCAGTTTCAGTTGGTTTCCTCTTCCGTAATTCCGGGATCTACTTTTTCAATAAACTCCCACGCTAGAGTAAACACTTCTTCAATCAATTCAAATTTGCGTTCCGTAAAATACGGAATATTTTTCGTAATATTAGCTTGCATCAATCAATCCTTGATGTGTTATCTTCGTTTCAGCCAATAATCCTTAGACTTGCTCCCAGCCTTCCTCAAATCTCTCGCGAGTTTGGTTTTCCTATATTTGCAGGGTGTCTCGCGAATGTATTTGATAGCGAAGGCACAATTTTGCTGCTAAAATAATCCCTTGATCCATTTGATTTTACCTCCTTGTAATGAACAGGAATGTTAGAATTAAATGAACTTACAGTTTTCTTTGGTTTCAATTGTATTTTACTTTCACATGAACTAAACTTTCTTTTCTTTTTATTATTATTATTTCACAACAATTTGTTTTCCTCCCTTCTTTTACTATTCACTTTTCCTTACCGTTCGGAGCCTTTCTTAGTTTCCAATCGCACCAAGTGTATAATTCTTATAAATTGACTACGCATTTTGAACAAAATTCTCAACCTTCGCTTTCCGAAAGAATTGAATTTCGCGTTTTACTAACGAATGGGAAAAAATTGAACAATAAATAAATTTCGCGTTTCGGATAAAAAAATGAACAATTAATGAACAATTTTCTCATTAAAAAAATTAAACTGTATTTCTTTTTTTTTCGACGGACCAAAGCTTCAAATAAATAATAATGAGTTCAATTTCTGCGCGAAGGGGTTAAAGCTATTCAGAGGTGTGAAGACGATTTTTAAAAGTGTTGCATGTTTTTTTTATTTTATATATAACACCATGTTAACACCACTATAAGGGTCTACTCACTTCGCCGTTATGAAAAATAAGCCATATTTTAGGAATTAATTATAAAAATTCTGTAGTAGATATGGTTTTAAATCTTTCAAAGTCCAATAAGTACGCACTTAAAGTATACAAAAAAAAGTTTTTTCATAATTGTAAAAAAATATTGGCGGCATCTCCATAATTACATTAAATATTTTTTTCAGTTGTCCTGTTGATTTTGAAGTGAGGAATTGTCTGAAACATAAAATTCAAAAGAAATTGTGTTTAGCATAATTGTGGCTATGGTTGAAACAAAAAAAATCAATATTTATTTGAAAATGAAAAAAATGGTAGTAGTTTGAAAAAAGTTTATCGAAAAATCCATCTTTTTAAAATGATTTTCCGGTTAAAAAAAACAGATATTGACTAAATTTAGGTCTAGTTTCAACCATGCTCACATATGTAACGAACAAGTAGTTAAAATTTAAGAAAGATCGGTCGATTAATTACAGGAAATCACTTGGACATTGTAAAAAATAGGTTTTGAAAAAAATGCGTTAAAACTTCATTTTATTAATAAATCATATAAGTTTTACTGCAAAATTCAGAGTGAGATTATAACAGTGAAAGAAGAATTCAAGGTCATTTTTCTTTCAAATAGGTTCTATGACTTGCCTATAACACTTACAAACGCAACAGCTACGTACTAACACAAAGACTAGAGTCATGAAAAAGGGCTGAGCGCGTGCGCTTTGGGGGGCGCTTGACAGTGTAAGCCAAAACCGAAATAAATATATTTCTAGTGCTCGGATCACTATATCTTCTAGTAATATCATTTTCATTATTTTTTCGTAAGCAACCCTGTTTTAACGTGTTCAAAATAAAGTCCCTTGAGAATAATTGTTTTTGAAAAAAGTAGCAAATGATGTTTCTTCACTAAAAAAACACATAGTTGCACTTGCACTACAATATTTGGGTTGGTGGCGCTTGGTCTTTGATTGCTTATACACAGTGTATTTCATGCCACATAGATACCGCTAACCGGAAAATTTACTCAAATTGGTTTGCTGACTCTGTAAATATATTTACGGGACTATATCAACTATAATAATAGCAATGGATAAACTTTATATTTTTTGTAAATTTATTGCTAAGAAAGTAAATAAAAATAGTGAAATTTATTGCCCATTCTATAACAAAGAAGTTTTCCCTAAAATGTCGATACAAAAGAAATTCTCGGAAAAATACATAAGAGCAAACTATGCTCTTGAATCGATAAGCGAGTAAATTCTTAGAGTGAGGATGACATACTTTACAATGAAATCTTTCAGTCAAATTTAGTTTTATTGAAAATCAGATACATGAAAAGTTTAACTAGTTATAATAATTATTTATTATCAAGATATTGAACAGGCAAAATGCACTAGCATTTCTCCGGCACACAGTTACTACTTTTCAAGAATTTTTGTTATTTTGAGCCATTTAGCACGAATATAAAAACATCCTTCGGGACCTTAATAATTTCTATGCAGATATGCAGGTAATTAAAACAAATTCACTCTGAAGAACATAGCACTTTGCTATTGAAAAATGAATATGTATATGGAAATAAAGCGGCTGATGTGGTCATGCCTTTATGATTCTCATTCAAGTTAAATATAGCCTTACAACATGTGTCTACGAAATACCAATTTGTTCTAAATAAATTGCATTTATTTTGAGTCGGTAGTATTGTGTAACTTTCATGATAAATTTTTAGACTCAAAATATTCATTCGTTCAACAACGCAATCTTGCAGTTATTACGTTATAGTCCATTCACCAGTTTTCTTTCGACGTGTTTTAGGTGAAGTTAGAATCCATAAATTTCGAACTTAAAATCATGGAAAAACAATTAACAAGTACGCAAATAGACAACGAGAGTTTGAAAAAGTATTTGAGACAGCTTGAGCAGCAAAATGACGATTTGGAACGTGGGTATCGAATTTTGAGCGAAAGCATTGCCGGTATTAAAACCGATTTGGATAGAGCATATGAAAAAAATGCTCTTCTTGAGATAGAAGTGGACGAGAAAGAAATACTTAGAGAAAAGCTACAGCGGTTAATGGATGAGACTAGAGGTAAATTTTAATTTGTATTTAAATTTTATATCGACTCGACAATACTTTTTAGATCTAAAACAAGAAATAAATATAAAAGATAGACTGCCTTGTTGCGCTCAAAATGGAACCATGAATGCTTTTACCCTAGAACAGGCGTGTAATCCAGCGGAGATGAGTTTACAATTACCTTTCGATTCATGCCCAAGGCCAAAAAAATGTAAGTTTTAAAAATATATGTGAAATTCATAGTCTTATATATAATAAAATTTAACTAAAATATGCAAACTCAATAATGATTTCAATTTCTGCGCGAAGGGGTTAGAGCTATTCAGAGGCGTGAAGACGATTTTTTAAATTGTTGCATTTTTTTTATTTTATATATAATACCATGTTAACACCACTTAAAGGGTCTACTCACATCGCCGTTATGAAAAATAAGCCATATTTTAGGAATTAATTATAAAAATTCTGTAGTAGATATGGCTTTAAATCTTTCAAAGTCCAATAAGTACGCACTTAAAGTATACAAAAAAAAGTTTTTTCATAATTGTAAGAAAATATTGGCGGCATCTTCATAATTACATTAAATATTTTTTTCAGTTGTCCTGTTGATTTTGAAGTGAGGAATTGTCTGAAACATAAAATTCAAAAGAAATTGTGTTTAGCATAATTGTGGCTATGGTTGAAACAAAAAAAATCAATATTTATTTGAAAATGAAAAAAATGGTAGTAGTTTGAAAAAAGTTTATCGAAAATTCCATCTTTTTAAAATGATTTTCCGGGTAAAAAAAACAGATATTGACTAAATTTAGGTCTAGTTTCAACCATGCTCACATATGTAACGAACAAGTAGTTAAAATTTAAGAAAGATCGGTCGATTAATTACAGGAAATCACTTGGACATTGTAAAAAATAGGTTTTGAAAAAAATGCGTTAAAACTTCATTTTATTAATAAATCATATAAGTTTTACTGCAAAATTCAGAGTGAGATTATAACAGTGAAAGAAGAATTCAAGGTCATTTTTCTTTCAAATAGGTTCTATGACTTGCCTATAACACTTACAAACGCAACAGCTACGTACTAATACAAAGACTAGAGTCTGAAAAGGGCTGAGCGCCGCTCACTCCGAAACGCGCCCTTGACAGTGTAAGCCAAAAACCGAACTAAATATAATTGTAATGCTCGGACCACTATAAAATTTTGATGCGATGTTCCTAGAGCATTACTTTCGAAAACCGTCAAAACATTAAGGAAAACTTTAATTTGCAAAGTGGGTAGAGTCCTTAACTGATTTTCACGAAAATTTCAAATAAATATACTACTTTTAGACCGAGTTACCAGGTGTATTTTTTAGTCCATCAGTACTTCTAAGTGGTTTATCCAAAATCAATGAAACAATAACAATTAATTAGTTTATTTTGTGCTTTACCAGATTGTTTTTTGTTTTACTTTAAATTTAGGGAAATATCCACATCTGAAAGGTTGCTTATCAATTTTAAAAGGTGAAATGCTCGTTTTTGTTTAAAGAAAATTGCTTTTGCTCAAAAATCGACAGCTTCAGCTAGCACTATTAAACTAATAATTTTTTGTTTCATTGATTTTGGATAAGCCGCTAAGAAGTACTTGTTGTGACCGCAAATTTAATAGAGCGGCCAATTGCCGAGCTGATACTTAGTCCAAAGTTATCATTTTAAATTGAAATACTTGAAACATTTTGTATAAACTTGATATAATCAATAAATTGAAAAACGTTATACAACAGTTTGAAAAATTTGTCTTTAAAAATGAATGTTTCTTAACACACACACCCTTTTAATATTTTCTTAAAAATAAAATTGCCTCACGAGTCAAATACAATCAATTGACACTTCGAATTCTATTAAAAGCATTTGGCTCCGCGACTCCGGCTTCATTCCGCAGTACTATTACAAACACACATTAAAGAGAGATTGAAATAGGCAATCATAAAAAAATCTAATCTTTTAAAGATTAAACAATCAAGTGGTAACACTACTCTAGGATTTCCGCCATTTTGGAAAAAGTATATTTTTTTGTACTTTTTGAGTTATACAATATGCTACCATAAGCGGATTTGGTGTTTTTTAATTTATTTACTTACGAAAAATCATGAAAAAAGGGGGTCTCTAGAGTAGTGTTACCCCTTAAAATACATCAAATGACTATAGTACGAATGTTATTCCAACGAAAACTAATGGTGAAATACTTGCCTCATTCTATTCTTTCGCTTAATGCTTGGATCACTTCGATCCGTTAGTTGAAGTCCGTTGGTTAGTATCCGACATAATTTAGATAGATTTAGCGAATGGATCC
The DNA here is from genome assembly GCA_963942545.1 of Oxycera nigricornis. Lineage (NCBI taxonomy): Eukaryota > Metazoa > Arthropoda > Insecta > Diptera > Stratiomyidae > Oxycera > Oxycera nigricornis. Next base: position 78,820,835 of record OZ012663.1, read on the forward strand.
TTTTTGTAGAGACGGACAATTGTTCTATCTTCTATGGAAGTTTTTTTTTTATTGTAATCCGGGAAGCAGCGTCGAATAGCAACAAATTCGACCTTGCAGTGTCTATCCCGAGTTAAATTTATGCTATCCAGACTAGCTCATCGAGTCATGGTTGAGTGGAAACAAAACGTATATGAAAATAATAGACTTCGTCCGAAAGTCCCTAACGACAACATGCTACGCTCTGCATCCAGAATAAGAACGAGATATTTTCCACAATGTTTTAGTAAATACATTTTTTTTATATTCTTACTACAATGGCTCTTATCTATAGTACGTATCTATTAATATAGAATGAAACATAATTTTTCTCTAATTTTTAAGTCGTTCAACATTTCATTGAGTACCTTCTTCAGCTTTCTCCGCTACAAAACCAAAATTATTGATTTCCATTTCGTCGTTAAAGACATTCAACATCATTGATCATCTCTGAATTCGTATGGTTTCGATGATTATTCAGTGTTGAATTCATTTCACTCTACAAATGTTCAGGCTAAAAAGTCACTTCTTCCACTAAATTTAGACATACACAAATTATCCGCCATTGTTGGCGGTTTGACGCCTGCGTGCACCAACACGTCCGGATTCTACGGCGGTCATATTCAACTCTCATATGCCATGCATCGCATCTGACCGAGTGGAAAGCAATATAAAGGTTATTCAAAAAGAGTTAGTTGTCTTGTTAAATCAATAGAAATACAAAATATTTTTATTTAATAATTTTATTTTTGTTTAAATTACAAACTCCGCGGCTATTAATGCAATGTAATATCTGCCAAATGTCCGCCTCAGCTCTGTCTAAAAATGTTCATTCATTTAACGAAATTTTTCAACACGTTTCCTGATATTTTCCTTCAGTGCTTTTTTATAAAGTTATGCCCGTTTTACTATTAACTGTTTTCAAATTCATTTTTTTTCTTTACATATTACTATTAGTGCAAAACTTTTTTTTATGACTTTAAATACTGTAAACATCATTTGCATTCTTCTAACTGTAAACGTAACATCGTTGTTGACTTAAGTTCCAAATATTCATATTTCAGTCTTGAAGTTTAGAAAATATTTTGGTGCTTTTAAATTTCCATTCCGCATGGTTTGCACTACAAATTGATTTTGTCGTACACCTTATCAGTATTGTTTCAAACTTAAAATTACCATTGTAAACAATTCAATATTAAAAACCAATCACTCCTCTAATTTCTTCGCTATTATGAAACTTGCACTTACGCCAAGAATCCACTGCTGGCCTAAGGGCATACGAAAAGATGAAGCTTATAAGACGGCATTTCAAGACCCATTTCGTGAAGGATTTTAAACACAGCTGACATTTACAGGAGAGTATTCCAAATTGGCGATACTGCGTAAGTGCGAAATTTCGCAAAACACAATGCGATGGAATGCTCACATGCCAAGCTGGAAACGAAGTATCGACAAGAAAAAATCGTGGATCGTGTCCAAATCACCTGTTACAAGCTAGCCGACGAAAACGGCAAAGTACTGGGCACTAAGGAATCTTTATTTGGATTCGTAATCGATTTTCGACCGTAATCGTTCGGTCTTCCTCAGCGATTGAAATCAATTACTAATAATAATACTAAGGAATCATCAAGAAGCTATACAATTTGTATGAAGGAAGTAACTGCACAACACGAATATTCGCTCTGGCCGGGATATAAGCATCTTCTGGAAATAATTTTATGAACAAATGATTATTCTTGAAGTGGGAAAGTGTGGTTTCGGCGTGACGGATGGCATCCTCTTCAGGTGCTGCCATTAGCCATCCGTTACGAGACAGCACGACCACGATTGGCTTATTGATAGATTAAGCTCATCATACTTCAACTAATTTTTATAATTATTTGTATCCGCGAAGTATAATGACTGTCAATTTTTTAGTTCGTATGTGCCTACGTCGCTATTCTATATATTACTCCAGATTTGAACCTCCGAGTCTAGTCGACAGCTTTTGCCTGCTAGTGTGCTTTTTGGTTAGCAACTTACTAACACTATGCTTGCACATTGATGGAGGATCATTTATTTCCAGATTACAGGCTGGTTCCATAATTTAATGAAGTGGGAAAGTGTGGTTTCGGCGTGACGGATGGCATCCTCTTCAGGTGCTGCCTCTGCTTCAGGTCACGCCGAAATCACACACCGGCACACCGTCCAGTGCAGCCGTTGCAATTGTCGAAAAGAAGAGTGAAAAATTAAGTGAAGATGAAAAAAAAATTAAAAATGGTAAAGGTAAAACGAACAGAAGAAAGGGATTCGACGCTATGCCATTTAGAATCACTTGATGGTACAACAGACAGTAAGTACATACACTTTAATTTTATCTTTGGTGTCGCATATAATTTGTACCGTGGTCCCAAAATCTCTTGTGTATTATTCGTACATCAAAAACGTCAATTTTACTTATTTACGAACCCATTAAGTCAGAAATGAGCCACATGGCAGAAAATGATTGGACCATGTAGTGAACGGACAGAAGCCAAGTTGTTGAGAACGGTGTCGAATCGATAAATTTGGATCCTCAGTCACACTTACCTCTACAGCAGCGATAGCTCGGTATGCACGTGGGTTGAATGAATATTGTCTAATAGAGTATGCGTGGACATGAATCTTTCCATCTAATTGCATATAAGCTGCTCAGATGGACAATTATGAGCACCGTAAATTGGACAGAATGTTTGACGAACAAACCGTGAATTTAACGTAAGAGAACGTAAATTTTCACTATTTTGAAACGTTGTTCGGGTGTAAGTCTTTGCATGGTCATTTTGATACGTTCGTCACGCAGCGTAGCCGATTCATGTACGAAAATAAGGGACTGTCTTGCTCCTGAAAACCGCAAACCATCGGGCGGGCAAACGATTCGATAGAAATGGTATACGCGGGCCGCCACTTCACACAGTCTAGACAAGTCATTAAATATGTATATAGAATTGGAGGAATTAAATAAATATGAAAAAGATTTGCTGATGCTTGAACTATATAAATATATTTGGATTCATTTAGTTGAGGGTGTAGAAACAGTTAATTATGGATTGGGTTTATCTAGGTTAGGAATAGTGGATAAGATAGCTAGTGATATTTCTTGTCGCCGAGCGAATCAAAAAAAAAAAATTAAACAAAAACCAACTTTCCGGGAATATATTTTATTCTTTCCGAATTCTAAACGGACGAAATTTAACGGCGTGTAATCAAGAACTGGGGCGCGCCGCACATACCTGAATGCTTTTATTCCTCGAAATCGCTGCCGCTATGTCTGCTACTCTGCAGGTGTACTGTGTTCTTTTGCAGTGAGGTCTCGTTTCACCTCAGAAAATGTTTTTTTTATTTGTCAGCATTATAGATATATGTGACTTCTTCCCCTTCTAGATAAAAATTCTCCTGAATTCTATTTTCTATTTCTAATTTCACATTTTTCTTTTTGTAATACAAAAACATAAATACAATTATCAAAAATATTATTATAAAAAATATAGTTACATTTATGCCGTATGTTATATTTTTATGAAATTTCAGCTCATCAATTTTATGTATGTTTTCAAAATGTTCTAATGCGATATCTTCTAAAGTTATTTTGTTTGTGAAATTAACGTAATTTTCATTTACAGGATAATAAAACCTATCCTGAATTTTATTTGCATTGTTTGAAAAGTAACTATTAATATATTTAGTGTACAATTATTAAAGTGGATTAAAACATTGCCATTGACGATAATATTTCTTTCATCACAATCTTGAGTTATATTGTTTCTTCATCTATTTGCATTATTTCAATGTTTTTATTGGTTATCAATTTACAATCTTTTCGATATATACTTGTACAATGTTTACTTAAGTCTAATTCGTTGAGTGTTTTAAATTTTTGAAATGAATATGTTAGATTATTATATGCAAAAACTGTTACTTTGTCATCATCGATTTCTTTGAGTTGATTATTAGGCATTGGAAGAATTAATTCCAATCGAATATTAACAAATTCTCTAGGGATCTCTAAGGCAAACATAAGCGTATATGATAATGATACGATTTAGCGAATCCTAATTTTATGTATGGCATTCTATTTACACCAATTTGATATCTTTGAATTTCTTCATCGGTTAGAATGTTTGGATGTAGAATCCCGTACTTTGCAGAGACGACATTGTCCTGGAGGTGTTCGATCTTACTTTTCAACAATTGTATTTTAAAAAATTGATCGTAATAAATGTCATTTTCGATTCTGTCCTTGGAGATGCCATTTACTCTTGCTGAAATAGTGATTCTATCGTTTTCGATTATGCTCTTGAGTTGTTGAAACGTTTTATTGACATACTCGTTAATTTTGGCCTGCTTACTAATTTCAGAAATGGCGTTATGGCTATTGGATTCAACTATTTTTATATGTTCGTCTATGTCACGTCTGTCTGTATCGTTCATGGTGCCATGGAGCCATTTTTGTGTGTTTCCAACTAAATTACGTGTTTCTACTCGAGGTACGAGTGTTTTAATTTTGTTTTTAAGTGCTTAAGCTCCTAGTAATGTATCCTTATGTTTTTCATCGAAAATATCTATATTTCTTTCAAAACCTGTAACTAATCCTAGAATATCCGAAGTGTTTATAAAATGTATGATGAAACGTGATTTCGTAACTATTTCGGCCTTGTTCAATTGAATTTTGGCGAAATATTTCTGCGTGTCAATTTTGTGTACGTTGAAATGTGCGTCGGTAGGCGTCCAGACTAACGTAAATGCCAGTGTCATCAAAACTAATGAAAATTTCGAAAAGGGCTTATCATTACTATATTTTCTATATTATTGAATGAGTTATAGAATTAAATGCTCTTGCAATATTTCTACCAGCATTCTTTTTCTGAAATAGGGAGAAAAAGTTAATTCGTGGCCACGGGCGATGTATTCCGCTGTAACTGAACTTTCCGCAATCGCTACCATTTGTTTGTTGCGGTGAATCTATCATGTTTTCTTTAACCCATCCCATAGTGTCGAACGGAACTTCTAGTTTTTCTAAAGATTCCTGTTTCAAATACTTCTCTAGTGTCTCTAATACTTGTGAGTTATGCCTATGCAACGAATCATAATAACGAATGGTTTTATTTTTGAAGTTAACAACTACCATGCACCAATGATTTGTCCCTACGTGAATTGGCACCAATAAGACATCTAAATCAAATATATTTTTTCGTTTAGCCCACTTTTTAACTCCCTCATATCCTGAGTGCACTAATGCACTACAATAAAGAATGTGTTGATTGCATGCACCTTAACATGACTGTTCTCATTTTGATTTTCACTCCTTTATACACCTATATACTGAAGAAGTCTGGGTGTGCCAGACGAAATGTACATCTGGTTTAATAGTTTAAATACACGTTTTTAATGAAATTTTGGAAAAAGTTTTTAAATTTAACTTAAACTCCTTTCTGTTATTAGGCCCATATAAAAATTAATAATATCATTTAACCAATTGTTTCCTGTTAACGTTTGAATATCATTCCTGGTTATATTCAACCCAAATCTTGTTTTAAAAATATAATTTGCTGCTCCTTCTTTATTTACATTATCTATTAAAACTTACTGATCCTTGGTGAATTCTGGGAATTCAATCTCAACTATATCGCTATCGTCATCTATTCTATAATCAGGATATTTACAGAATTTTAAAGGTCTTTTTATGATGGATGGACATTCTCGAGTTTAGTTTTTATATACTTGGGTTCCTGTTTGGGTCTAACCGCCCTATAGTTTTTAACAAATCCTGTTGTTCGTGTTTCTTCCTAGTCTTCTCTTAATTTATTAGCTCTTGATGTATATTTTTCTTTACTTCTAATTAGATTTGATTTTACTTTTTCGTAATCTACTTTGTGAAATTGTATATCATTTGGTGGGAACTTGGTTGTTGAGTGGAACCTGGAATTGTAATTCCTAACAGCTCGTTGAATTATTCTGCGGGCTGAAAGACCTTTTTTTTGATCAACTAAGATTCTAAATTTTTCTGCTATTGTCTCGTGAAAACGTTCAATATCACCTAGACCAGTAGGCCTATGAGCTTTAGTTAGATGCAGCTTTACATTTTCTGCTCTCAAAAAATTCTTAAATAATATGCCATTAAACTCATTTCCGCCTATAATCTTTCTCGTTTTTCCTACTCTGGTAAAATGTTCCTCGAATGAGTCAATAATTGTTATATGATTGCGGTCTGGTAAGTAATACGCAGTATCAAATTTCGAGAATTTGTCAATAACAGTTAAAAACGAAAATTTCTTAATGTTATATATACAAGGTATATAGACTACAAGGTATGTCCGTGTTTCCAAACTCGTCCGGGCTGCGCATGTACGTAACTGATGCCGAAAAATTCCCAGTGCAAATTTTCATCTCGCTTCGATGAGATTGAATTTCTATTCCACTTGGAAAGTTGATAGATGTTATTTGCGTAAATAAATTTTGTATGAAAATTACGAAATTCATGCATGATGAATAAACAAGTGCCAACGATGACTTTAATGTACTTATATGATGAAGCATATTCATAATAACGATGTGGGTATCAACGGGTATGTTAGGTTTCTCGGGAAAATTATGATATAGATTGAAAACGCTGGTCTATAGAATTGAATCCTGCAGAAACGTGACAAACAAATTTAATACCAATAATTGAAAAAAGCGAAGTTTAGTCAACAGTTTTATTATATTTGCGTTTTGTTAATTCGACTTTGTGTGATAATTGCTTATTAAGAATCCGTCAGAATCGCGTTCATTTGAAGGAGTCTACAACACTTTCGCTCGTAATTTTACAACACATTTTTAATGTCCGGATTAAAAAATTCTGGCAAAAAATGTTTGGCGCAAAAGCAAACGTTATTACTTTTACACCCCATCACGGTTCAATTCACCATTTTCACTTGTTTCGAGTTTGCCTTATGATTTCGAATTGTAAACTGCACGCGGCGGTCCCACAACAAACAATACCTGCTAATGTAATTGCATGTTCGTGATGACCCATTTCGCACTTCTCTTATTTCTTTATTTGCACACAATACTTCTACTGCATGGTAGCACCAATGCGAAAATTTCATGTTTTATTCCCATTACCAGAAGCGGCAGTTAAAATTTTCATGAAATTTGTGCGACGATTCGGCATCAGTTTCGTCATTTTTAGAACGAGATAGGACGAGAGGATGCGTATGGTCATACCAGTTGTCTATATACCTTGGTATATATATCTATTTGAATAAGCTGATTTATATCACAGGCTGTCTATGTGAATTTAAATTTGGGTCTTAGTAGTCTTTGATTATATTTGACTTCTGGACACAGATCGCATTGATTTATCACGATATTGATTAATTCCAAAAGTTTGGGATAATAGATTTTATTTTTGATTGCATTAAATGTTTCTTGAATGCCAGAATGCATACTTTCCCTGATATGGTACAATGATATTTGTTTGACCGCTTCTACCTCAGTTTTTACATCTATGGCTCTATGCGACCAGCTAATAAATTTGATTTGCTTACCATTTGACAACATTTCTCGCAGCTTTTCTTGGACTATATTTTACTGGTGGTTAGAGATTTCATAATAAATACTGTTGCGTGCCCCGCACTACCACCTCTCCTGCCCAGACAACTATCCTCCACGTGCCCCGCCAATTCGGACGCTACGGGGAAGACGATTGCCGAGAGGAGACCCCGTGAGGAGCACCCACCAACAGTGGCCGCATAGTGGCGACCATAGATAAAAAATTTACGAAACCGGCTAGCTCACCGGGTCGTGGGCTATAAAAAGGGAAAAACCGAAGCATACTCCGATCGCGATCACGCTGCGGAGGGGAGAACACAATGACACTCACTTCATATGATTTACACTTTATTTCCAATAAATTATTTAGAATTTTAATTGAAGACAATCGTTTACATCCAACTTCACTAATTATTGTCTTAGATAGTCTCGTATGTAGTACATAACGACTAAACCTAAATGGCTTACGAAATATAATCACTAATGCAAATGTGATTGTTATAAGATTACAAGAGACTCAGAAAGGATGTTGTTATTGTAATAATGATCAAAGTAACTTAACACTAATCCTAGAAGTAGTTTAGCGAAATGAAATAAATAAAAATAACACACCTTCCTCTGGTTAAATTATGATCTCATATACAAACGTACGTGGAATCTGGTTAAGCACGTTCGCCTCGAATACGACGAACAAGCGGGATGGTTTTCGGCATGATGTTGACACGTTGGCATGAATAGCACACAAATTCGTATCCTCGAACAATTCAACCAAATATGTTTCGCTGGCTTCTTGCAAAGCCATCACAGCAGAACTTTGAAGACGCAAATCGGTTTTGAAATCCTGCGCAATTTCGCAAACAAGGCGCTGGAAAGGCAACTTACGAATCAGCAGCTCAGTCGGCTTTTGGATAGCGACGAACTTCTCGCATGGACGGTGCCAGGACGATAACGATGTGGTTTCTTGATGCCTCCGGCTGCTGATGCACTTTTACGCGCAGCCTTCGTTGCCAACTGCTTACGCGGAGCCTTCCCTCCGGTCGATTTACGAGCGATCCGCTTGGTACGCGCCACTCCGAATAGTATATCGCTTTCCGCTGTGTGAGATGTCCTTCGGCGGCAGGAACCCGGGGTAATTTTCGATCGAGTTCCACTCGAATTCCACACCACGCGCAAAAAAACCAAAACTTCTCGCCCCAGACTCCTTGACTTAATTTTTTCGACTCCTCTTCAACTCCACTCTCACCCATACACCACACTCCATCACCTCTCGTCGATCTCCCCTCACATCCATTTCACCGCGGTCACGAGTCGAAGTATTTTTTCTTCATTTATTACCATATATGGTAATCAGCAAATGTTTTCGGCCAATCAGAGGGCGATATCACGCAAAGAAAACCGATTCGCGCTCGATCACCTGAACTCACCTCTCGAAAGAGACAGCGCGTGTGGGACAATTTGGGATTTAGTACTGCCAATACCGATTATTTGGCAGTGTACTGAGGGAAATTTAAATAGGTTCCAAATTTGGAAGAATTGAAAAATGTGAACCAAAAAAATGAAAACTGATCCGCAACAATACCTATTGTGCCCTTTTTTATAAATCTCCTGAAAATATCATGAAGATTCTGGAAATCATATTCAGCGATGTAAATTATTGTTTTTTTATGTATTATTTCTGATTCGCGCGTTTTATTGCTGGTTAAAATTATTTGTGTCTTATACTTGTTTACTATTTCATCTTTTATAGAGATGTGGTCACGCAGTTCTTCTTCCGCCGAATGCTTTGTAGCCATGGTTTCATTATCATCTTCTATGTTTAATAAGACTTCTAGGTCAGAATTTGAGTTTTTGCCTTTATGTGATTGGCTTGAGGTTTCATTTTCACTGGAAAGTTTTATTCGGCTAAAGAAATCAGCGACTTTGTTTTCGTGCCCTTTTAAGTACTAAATTCTAAATTGGTACTCGCCTAATTTGAGCAGCCACCTTTGGTGTCTAGGCGATAGGTCTTTACCTCTATATTTGGCCTGCAAATATTTGATTGACTGAAGATCCGTGTATATGATAAATTTATTGCCATAAAGATATGGTCGGAAATAATTCACCGACCACATAATGGCTAAAAATTCTTTGTCAGATATCGCGTAATTCCTCTCGTGTGAAGTAAGCGTTCGTGACACAAAGCAGACAGGGTGACCATCTTGAGACAAGACGGCTCCTATCGCAAAGTTGGAGGCGTCAGTAGTTAGATGAAACTGCCTGTTAAATTTGGGAATTTCGGGATTGGGGGTGAGCTTATAAGAGTTTTCAACTTCTCGAAGGCTTCTATGTAATTTGGATCATTTAGGTTTATTTTCGTATCCTTTTTCAGGTACTTAGTTATTGATTGTGCCACTTTGGCGTAGTCACGGATAAATTTCTTATAAAAACCAGTTACGCCTAAAAAACTTTTGATTTCCTTTTCAGTTTAGAGTAATTGTAATTTCTTAATTATTTTTAATTTTTTCTGGGCTTGGTTGCAAACCATCCGTCGTTATAATGTGGCCTAAAATGGTGTCTGTTTGTTCATAAACTTGCACTTATCTATTTGGATTTTAAGTTTATTTTCTTCCAACATTCCAAATATCTAGTTCAGAGCTTTCACATGTTCCTGAATATTTGATTGACTGAAGATCCGTATATCATCCAAATAGACTATACAAGTTCTGTTAATGAAATCTCTGAGGACCTCATTCATCAGCCTCTGGAAAGTCGTCGGGGCATTTTTGAGCCCAAATGACATGCGAACAAACTCGTATAATCCATGAGGTGTTACAAAAGACGTCTTTTTACGATCTTCCTCTTTTACAAGGATCTGGTGATAGGCCTTTGCTAAATCAATAGTGGAAAAATGCTGGGCTCTCCCCAGTTTGTCCAGTATCAAGTGTATGTTAGGCAGCGGGAACTTATCGTCCACTATTGGTTGGTTGGTTGTAGTGGCAGCCCCTTTTTTATCCAAAGGTGGCTCACTTAGGCCACGAGAGGCCCATTGTGATACCACAAAAGATAAGGGCGGCACTAGAACCTGCGGGATGACGAGAACCATCCAGATTCTCGAATAAAGCCGGCTATGCACCCAATGTACAAATCAGCTACTTCCGTGAGATTGTCCAGGAAGGGCGTGCCCAAGGTTTGCATGCGCTTCCTGGACAATGCTGGACATTCGGACAAACAGTGTTTGATTGTTTCTTCCTCTGATCTGCAACTTTGGCAGAAATCATTGAAAGGGACACCCAATCTTTCTGCATGTCTGCCAATCAGACAGTGTCCCGTCAGTACGGAAACGACGGAACTCAAGGTTTCACGGTTTATATTGAGGAGCCGCTTGGTGCGTTTGGAGCTCAATGCGTGCCAAGTTTGCCTGGTTGTGCTACAGCTTTCTTCGAGCAGCCAGGCACTATTCGCAGCCTCCACGTAGTGCTGCTTAAATCCTAGCTTTATGGAAGCTAGAGGTTGGTCGACTTCGGGGGTAAGTGTATATTCCTGAAGCTCAGTGCCAGCTCTCGCTAGAGCATCTGCTTCGCAGTTTCCAGGTATATCACTATACCCCAGTACCCAGCAGAGAATTTCTTCACAGTAAAGAGACATCACGTTCAATTGTGAGCGGCATTCCATAGCAATTTTAGATGAGGTATGCACGCTGGATAGTGATTGGATAGCAGCTTGATTGTCAGAAAAGATGTTTAAATTTCTTATGGAAATTTTCTGACTTCTCAGCCAGTCAACTGCCTTATAAATTGCAATGACCTCTGCCTGAAAGACGCTGCAGTGATCTGGTAATCGGAAGGATATTTTCAGGCCTAGCTGTTCTGAGAACACGCCACAGCCAACTCTTCTATCCATTTTTGATCCATCAGTGTAGATGTCGACCGATGACTGACCTGAAACCATGGTGAAAACAGGGAATCGGAGAAGCAAGGTCCATTTTCCCTGACGTTGGTTCATCTCTCCGCAGTATTGTGGAGTGATCAATGTTCTCCTCATGCGAGAGTCGCAGAGCTTTCAATCGAACAGCAGTGCACTTGGCCTGCTGTCTCGTAAGTAGCTCTGTCGGAAGCCAATTTAATAGCATAAATAATGCCTTTGTCGGGGTAGTCCGTAGAGCCCCGGTGATTGCAATAGCCGCACTCCTTCTGACCTTGTTTAGCAGGTTTACATTGATGCTTTCGCCATAGCAGGCCACCAAATAACTGCGCCATACAGAAGGATTGGTTCCACTATCGCCGTATAGAGCCATGATACAATTTTGGGTTTTAATCGCCACCTTTTGCAGCTTTGCGTGCTCTTTCTGCTGTGTTCGCTTTCCATGCGAATTTAGAGTCCAGAATCAGACCTAAATATTTGACCTGATGAGATGGGTTGAGACTTATCTCATCAAGTTTACGTGGGACAAATCGTGGAATTTTGTACCTTCTTGTGAGGAACATAAATTCCGTTTTTTGCGGATTAATCTTTAGACCACACTCTTTGCTCCATTTGGTAATAATACCTAGGGCAAAGTTTAGTCTTTCCGATAGGGTGTTAACAAATTTTCCCGATATTGCTATTGCAACATCGTCGGCATAAGCTACGACTTTGTAGCCAGTCGCTTCTATTTTTGACAGGAGTTCATCCACCACTAGGTTCCATAGAAGGGGTGATAGCACCCCACTTATGGTGTGCCTCTGCAAACCCTCCTTCTTAAGGTACTGTTTCCTAGCGTGGAGCTGATGTTCCTGCTGCTAAGCAGTTGACCGATGAACGGTATCAGGTTGTCATCGGCATTGCTTTCCCCGAGGGCTTTGCCAATAGCCTTATGGCTGATATTGTTGAAAGCCCCTTCGATGTCTAGAAAAACCGCTTGCGTGTATTCTTTGACGCTTAGCGATTTTTCGATGTAGCTGGTGAGCGAGTGAAGAGCTGTTTCAACCGATCTCCCTTTTGTGTATGCTTGCTGCGCATTGGAGAGTGGTTTCAGAATAGCTCTCAGATGGATCTCTATCAGTCGCTCCAAAGTTTTCAGCAGAAAAGGGGTGAGACTGATAGGTCTGTAATCCTTAGGTGAGGAGTGGGATGTTGTACCCGCTTTAGGTATGAAAACTATTTTAGCTTCTTTCCACTGCTGTGGAATGTAAGCCATCCGTACACATGATTTGAAAATGGCGTTCAGCCATGGCAGTGCTATATTGATACCCTGCTGGATCTCAACAGGTGAGATGTTGTCCATGCCAGGGGATTTAAAGGGTTGAAATGAGCTGATTGCCCAGCATAGGAGCCTGTCATTTACAGGCACAGTGGTTGGCATACAGTCCGGGAGCGTGTGTGAATCCGCTTTGTCAGCCACACCCTCACTGCCCGGGAAGTGTGTATCCACGAGAACGGACAACGTCTTGGAGCTGGATTTCTTCCAGATTCCATTTGCGTCTTTAACGGACCCTAAAAATGAGGGGGAGCTCGTCATGACTTTTCGCGGACGACTGACATCCTTGGAGTGTTCTATTTCTGCACAGAAACTTCTCCAAGAGGTGCGTTTGGTCTTTCTGATAGAGGATTTGAACTCCTTCAGTTTCAGTTTATAGGAAGACCAATCATTGGATTCGTTAGCTCGATTGAAGGACTTCCTACATTCTTATACTTCCCTCTAGGCTTCGTTGGACTACATGCAGACCTTGCTGCGTCATTGAAGGCCATTGTAAGGGTCCCAAAGGCTTCCTCAAGACCGTATATGTCTTCAGTCTCTGGAGGTCCGCCTTCAAGCGCAGACACGAGTAATGATTGGTATTTGGCCCAATCCATCCTCCTTTTGTTAATGAAGGTTGGATTTGTCGAAGGGTCAGATGCCAAATCGAACCTTATGTATAGGTGGTCGGAGAACGAGCACTCTTGTGATACGTGCCATCCCTTGATAGCCTGGTTCAAGTGATCGTTCGTGAGAGTGACCAGAACCTCTCTACGGCTTGCCGTAATGAAGGTAGGATCCTCACCTTTGTTAGCTAGGGCTAAGTCATGTAATAAGATAAATTCAAATAGTGACTCACCCCGTTTATTCGTGTCGGTGCTACCCCAAATGCGATGATGGGCATTGGCGTCCGCCCCGACAATTAGAGGGATACCTCTTGCAGTGGCTTCCCTTGTGATCCTCTGCAGGCTGGTTGGAGGTGGCAGAACATCATGTGCCATATAGCAGGAGACTGCTATGGCAACGGTGTCCTGGTTACTGAAATCATGCAAGGTTAAAAACTTCAAGCCTTCCTTTACAATTATGCAAGCTCTCGGTTTACCTGCTGTGTTGAAAGATGCTGTGTTGTATCCTTTCAAGTTGAGCCCGCAAACCCGGTTTCTAACAACCCAAGGTTTCTGGGCTAGTATTAGCTCCTCTCCTTTTTGGGCCAAGTGGAGGAGCAGTGCGGCGGATGCCGCCTTAGAGTGCTGGAGGTTAATCTGCAGAACCCCAGGATCGCGCCACAATGTTTTATCCGCCTCCTCGTCAGATAAGGACATCTCCTCCTCCTCGACCAGGTCGAGGGATCTGAGAAGGTCCCCAGCCAACCCCGCAGTGGAGGTGGTGCTTCTTCCGTCATCGGAGAGAAGATCTGACTCAGAGAGATCCACGGTCGGGTCTACTGATGCTTCCACAGTTCCCTCGCTTCCACTCTCCTTGCTCGGTTCCCGTACTGCCTTCCCAGTACGGTCCTTGCGATATACTCGCAGGGTGATAGCCGAGAAACCGTAGCTGATCACCCCGCTCTTCGACTCCAATGGAGCTAGCGACTCCTCGTTCAGGATTATTAGGGCCTCTCGCTGTCCATTGCTGGGCTCGCTAACCTTAGCTACCTTCCAATTTTCCACCGGGAGGTCACCATTACTGAGCTTGATTAGCTCAACAATTTCCTCCGGTGTGGATGGCTCCGCTGGTATCCACGCCCTGGACCGAGGCCTATTCGGGATATCTTCCCTGGAGACAGCGTCCAGCTTTGCTCCAGGCCAGACTTCTCCCAATCTGCCTATAGCCTGCTTGTAAAGATCCGCTGAACATTGATCTGTACAGGCTATCAATTTAACGTGACCCTGGTACCAGCCAGCATCACGACAACTTGGTGGAGGGCCAGGATTTGCCTCGAGTATGGGCTTGTACACCCGAAGAAGCGCGATTTCTACCATCTTCCAATTTGCCGGTGAGATGGTACCATCGCTACTGCTTCTGTCGATAACAGCCCATACCAGGCTGTCCTTGGCAGCTTCACTGAAACTCCTGCCCTTAACAGGATTGGGTGTGACCAATTTTGGTCTTTTACTAACCGGCAGTTGGACGCTTGGTTGAATTGGGGCAGACTCATTAGATCTACATCTTTTAAGATGTAATAGAATAATGTCGAAGCGGGCAATGCCTGGCCAAGGTGTGGTATGCCCACGAAAAACTGGAGGAGTATGGCAGGACAGTGGGACTGTCAGAAAAACTAAGAAGAAGAACCAACGAACGAACGAGTGAGTTTTGGGTAGCCCGGCGAATCGCGCGAAATCGTCAGCATCGGCCAGAGCGCGAGCAATTTAAATAAATAAAGAACGATTAAAAAGAGTTGCCTCTTTCTTTGGAATAGAGGCTTTGTAAGCCTCTACCGTGGTGGTTGCCCATTTCAGGGAGATTTTATCCTTCTGGGAAAGACCATCCGGAGGTAAATCTTTCAGCCTTTTCAGGACTTTGAAGGCAGACCTTCTGTCTCTGTAAGCCGTGACTGAGGGGTTTTGTTGCTTCTTAACACCTGAAGTGGAAGCGGTGTTGGAGGGCGCTCCGGAAACAGTGCGGGCCGGCTTGTTCGCCGTTGCCTTGGTGTTACCGCTAGCGCCAATAGGCTTGACTGAGGGAGTACTTGCCCCTGGCATAGCTGCCTTGGAGCATGCATCCCTCGAAGAAGTAGGGGGTTGGCTGAGTATCGCGGTCTTCTTCCCACTAGAAGGACGCGTCACCTTCGTCCACTTCCCTTCCGGGCCGAGTGAATCTTCCTTTTTAACTTTTTCTGGATTCATTGCGATTTGGGTCCCCCCTCACAGCCGCTATCTCCACTCGTTGTGCAGTTCCCCTGAGACCCCATGGTTATCTATGCCGAAGCAGGGAGGCCATGCGAGGGTTTCCACATTCCCTTATGAGGATATGTGCTTAGAGCCGGGCCAGGGATTAATCAGGAGTCCAAACTTAACTGAACCTACACGGCCAGACTGGTGGCGTCGAGTTTTGAACGTACCGTGAGGCCTGCCAGGGTTTTACCGGGACGGAGGCAGCAGTGGCATTAGCCTGAAAGCCATTTCCGCAAGATATCGTCCACTATTACTTCGTTCAATTTTCGATAGTAGGTAACAATTCGATATTTTTTCTCACCCGAATTGTCATTTTTCTTGGGCACGACTATCAAAGGGCTTGAATATTTTGGATTGCTTTTGCGAATTATCCCCTGTTTTTCCATTTCGCTCATTTGTCTACAAACTTCTTCCTCATGCTTCGGTGGATACCTATAAGGCTTCGAATTTATCTGAGCATCCGTAGTGGTCTTAATTTCATGTTCGATTTTTGGAGTACTAGTCAAAACATCCCCGTCTTTAAAAAATAAATTTTCAAATTGTTTTATGAGCCTAATTATTTGACAATTTTCTTCGTCATTGAGATGATCCAGTTGAAGACGTTGTATATAATCTCTTTTCATTCCCTCTAATGTGCACATATGATATGAATATGGGTTGTCCATGTCTTCCAGTCTGTTTTTTCTCCACTGTATCCATCACGTATTCCATCTCCTTTTCGTAGTTATCTATCTACTACGAAAAGGAGTTGAAATACGTGATGGATACAGCGGAGAAACCGGATACGAGAAGCAGACGATCGAGCAAATCATCAAAAAGAAAAAGAGGCAATTGAGAGTAAAAGAATGTACGACGCTCATTCCTGAAAGACAACGATTGGGGAGAATCGGCATAACATTCTCGGATATGCATAGGGAATTGAAACGCATGTTAAAAAAACACAACATCGAAGTGGTACCAAAGAGCGAAAAAAGACAGACTGGAAGGAGGAAAAAAAAATTACATGCGGGAATTGCCAGTATATCTACATCAGGCAGACGAAGATTCGAGGAACACATGAAAGAGGCAGCATTAGCTAGGAGAGGGCGGATTAATAATGTGCGATCATCGGTAGCAAAATATATGTTAGACAATAATCATAAGATAGAGACAGTAAACCTTAAAGTAATAAAACAGGTAAGAAAAGTCAATGAGTTAGACATAAATGAAACTATAGGGATAAGTAGAGTATCTGAAGGGATTAGAATGAATAACGACTTAGGAAATGGATGGAAGCTGATTAAATTTTACGATTAAAATGTAAAACGTTAGGGATTAAAATAAAAACGCAGAACTTAGGGAATTAGTTATACACTGAAGAAGTCTGGGTGTGCCAGACGAAATGTACATCTGATTTGACGATTACTGTTTGTATATTTATTAAACTTAGAAGGATTTCTTGTTGGCCTATTGTCGCGTTTTTAGTATTCGTCTCTTATACATCCGTCTTCGTATCTTCGTTTACGCATTATTTCAATTATGTCGTCAATGTTAGTTTTACCGAATATCAACTCCAGCAAAACGCCTTGCGTTATTTCTTTTATTACATTCACGAGCACTGATTCTACATTACTTAAGTCAAAATAGTTTTCTTCATAATACACTAACAGATTGTCTATTTGCATTTTTAACTCTAGGATAATTAATACTAGTTCACTTACATCATTTGCCTTGATACTATTGATGCGTTGGTATATATCCATCGGTTCGATTTCCGGTTTACATCGTAGCTTCAGCTTCGCCTTGATGATCTGCCAGTTGTCCACATCTCGGTGATTGATAATGCATTGCTTTGCTTCTCCCACGATCTTCTTTTAGAAAATCATGCGGTTCGGATGGTGTTGAGATAGTACTCGACAATTGCGATGAAGGAGTTGATGGTCGTCTCTCCTGTACCCGAAAAGTTGTTCATGCATTGCAGGTGTTTTGGCTCCAGGATATTTACTCGTTCGCTATGACTGTTTTCTCGCTCTTGATTTCGCCGGAGCTGCTTCTTCCAGCTAGGCTTCCCGCTGTTGAAGCTGTCTTTGTCTATTCCCCTTGCCGAATTTAGCAATTGTACACGCCTTGATTTTCGAACTTCCACGATTGGTTTTTATTAGTTTGTTGCGGATCAATTCTCATTTTTGTAGTTCACTTTTTCATTTCTTCCAAATTTGGAATATATTCAAATTTCCCTCAGTACACGTCCAAATAATCAGCATTGGCAGTACTAAATCCCAATTTAGTAATCCACCACACGCGCTAGCTCTCTTGAGAGGTGAGTTCAAGTGATCAAGCGCGAATCGGTTCTCTTTGCATGCTGTCGCCCTCTGATTGGCCGAAAACATTTTGGCATACTACCATATATGGTAATAAGTGAAGCAAAAATGCTTCGACGTGTGATCGCGGTGAAGTGTGGGGAGGTGAAAAAAAGATGGTTGAGTTGGATGGGATAGTGAAGATCGAAAAGTCGTCGCGGTAGTTGAGTTTTGATTGAACGCCAATTTCCGGGATTGTTTTTTTCAAAAAGGTCGCAACGAGTCCGCCTGCGTTTTACGTTCTGCTGTGGAAGTCGGGATTGGAAGGAATTGGCTTCCGTTCAGTGCCGGCTTGACTGAAATTCCGCAGCCAGGTGAGATCGGCAGTGATCTTGGCGGACGAGTGTCCTTGAACGGAGCGGAGCGAAAACGATAGAGCACGCCGCGTTGGGCGACGTGATCCCTGGGAAGTCGTTGATCGTCGCCGCCTGGCAGGGCTCGTGTGGTGCAACGGCAAAAGCGCCAGGAGTGGAGTTGTTGATTTGCCTGGGAGTAAGTATGTTGCGATCGTAGCGTGTGACAGCAGCACTTGTGGTGAAGGTGTACGGAAAACGGAGGAACGCCTTGCGAAACGGCCAAGACGGAAGGCGGCCACGCAAGGGAGCAATCCTCGAAAGTCCGATTCGAGGAAATATCTCATACTATCTAACACACAACATATTTTTTTGTAAGAGGTATCATCTAAAGTCAGACTGGGAACTTTTTGAATATTGTGTCATATTTTATACACGATAATAATATGTATTTTGCGGCATGCAAGCAGATAGAAATATCAGTTATAATTTTAAGTACAAGTAATATTATTGACTATTCGTAAGCTGCAAGTTATTAATCAAAGTATTTTTATTTCACTGTATAAAAACTTCCATAGTAAAGTTTATGGAGTGAATTATTTATAACTATTTAAGCTTTATGACTTATTTTATTATATTTGCAACCATAATTATCGCAAAACTAGATGGCAATATTCAACGCGACGATAGAAACGAAAATTAGAAAATTGGAACGATGAAAATTATATTTATTATTAGTTGAAAATAAATAATTTATGATTTTTTCACTTAGCTATCGTTAAGATAATGAAACTCAGCTATATTAGGTCAACATATTATTTTGAAGAACCGTAGCTGAGTTTAACGTGAAGGCATACCCAGGGGGTTTAACTTCACGGTCCGCAGGCGGACAACGGGTAGCTACCATGCGGTTGCCAACCCACCAACCCACCACCACTTGGGAGTACCAGTTTGCCTACTGAGTCCAGGCTCAGTGACCTTACTGGTGGAAGCGAGGCCTACCTAATCCTCTGTCGATCTCTCGGTCTCGGCACCGGGTTACCTCGTAACTTCACGCCGAGCCCCCAGAGATGCCTCAGAAGTTCCCATGCTCGGAAGCATGAAGACTTCAAAGCGCATCCAAGTGGGCTCTACCCGCATATGAGTCTTAACCAATAGCCATCACGTTCGCACCCCCCTATAGGGGGTCCTCACCGCGACTGGAGAGAGGATTTTCCTCCCTGGGTCCCAGTCCCCGTGATACCAGATTGACCCCTGGTAAGGCTTCGTGGACTTGGGCCCCTCCCAAACCCACTACAATTGTGTCCAACTGCAGACACTGGACCGATAACCATCCTCGGGTACGCGGAGATACACGATTGAAGCCTAAGCGCGCATCTCCTCACACTGCACGTTTGCCTAAGGGTTATATCTGTTAGGGATTTTTTATTGACTTAACGTTAAAACATCTCAAGAATAATACTCATCAATTTTTTTCAAGATTTTTTTTTAAAGCTGAATATTTAAAACACGTCTTTTTGCTCCGATTGAGTGACCCGTCATACAACGTTTAATTTTTTTTGGTGCCCATTTAAATTATTGCCAACGGTCAATATAGTTATAGGTGTTGTTAATTGGTATAGAGAACAATACTGGACTGCCTAAGGATTGCTTCCATTCAAAGCCTTCCGACATCACAGGAAACAAACAACGGTCAGGTGATGAAACGGAATAATCACGAAGGACAAGGAGAAAAAAAGAAAAAAACTAAATATCGGTGATAAGGCCATTAAAATCGTTTAATAAGTCATCAAACAAAGAAGGGAAAACAATTGTCCATGACAACCAATCAAATAATCGTAGTGGCATGTTTCAGATCAACATTAGTGAACACGCGAACACCCTTCGTTACTTTAGTCGTTTTCCACGTTTTGATCGGTTTCAAATCTTTTGCGTGCCAAATACCAGTTGCCTTCCCATTCTCATTTTCTAATAGATAAGTCCAACACGAAACCAACTCTTTTGTGTGGTGTGTACCAAGGTATTCAGCAGCGACCTTTGTCGAAAAATGTCTTATGGCATCAGAAATTACATAGTCTTTCAAACTCGGCTCGAAATTCGAAAGAAAGACATTTTGACGTGCTCCACTAAAGACGTACAACCCAGCGACTCTCCTACTCGCTGAGCTTGGCCCTTCGCCAAACTTAACGCTCCTTATCCCGCGATAAAACTTACTGGTCTCGCAAACGTTCTGGGTTCTTTCTCCAAAATTTTCATAGTCAAATACGGAAACAAAGGTTTATTTTCTTCCAAAAATTGAAGTGGGTTTTTTTCTATCAAAATGCGGAACAATACGTTGCTTTGTCATACTTGCTTGCGTATTTTGCGTAGTAGTTTCTGATATTTTTTTGTCTAAAACACCCCAGATTTGATATATTTAACTTCCCAGTGGGAAGTTATTGTAATGGTGTCGATTTCGCGAATCCCAAATTTTGACATATCTCCACGTTTTAAGGTCTCTAGAATCCCAATCCATCATTTGTCTGTGTGTGTGAATGTGCGTATGTGCGTTCGGAATTATTTTTCGTCTCGATTATTTCAAGAACCAAATATCACATTGACGTTTCATTCGATGCGTAGTAACGTAACTGAGAACTGAATGCGTTTTCAGCAAAATCGGTTCAGCCGTTTTTTATTGAGGATGAAAAAACTGAAAAAGACAAAAAATTGCTTAATTTTTAAACTGTTCAATAGCACTATTAATTCGTGCAGATCCCAAATACCTCCATAATAATATTATTAATATTGTGTGATTTAGCAAAATTGTGATGAAATTTGTAAAAAATGTAATTTGAAAAAAATGCAATATTATTTTTTAAATTTCAAACCTATATTATCAGGTTTGGGAGAATGAGCAGAAAGACGCTAATGCAGTTAACATTGGATATTGTTATAAGTAATTTAATATTGTTAATAACAATCAAATATTATTATATACAATTTGATATTGTAAATATAAAGTCAAGTAAATATGTAAATACAAAGTCAATTATAATAATTCAGTATTCTTAATAACGAATGATTATTGTAAATAATAATTAACTACCCTCAATAATGGCTGTGGATTCCGGGGTTGAGATAGAGAAAAGAAGGAGGACGAGGAAGAGGACAAGGAGGATGACGAGGACGACGATGCCGAGTCTTTGGAAGAGAACGACCAGGTGGTGAAGGCGTCTCCCTCTACCGCTAGAAAAAAAAGTAATTATAATAATTTAAAATAATAATGTTTAATAATAGTAATTATTAATAATAGAACTTAATAATAAAAACAAATTATACCTTTTTTATCCACTCCACTAGGAAGTTAGTCGTGTGATTATTTGAGTCGTTTTTTAGAATGATGCTGGAGCCTGAGTTACCAGATTCAATACTTGTGATTGACGGCCTATGGGATAATCTTTTAGTTCATCTATCACCCATTTTTGTGCCTTTTAGCATGGGAGTCAAAACAAAAGACTTTTTTTTTGAATCGCGGATCCAGAAAAGTTGATGTACTACTATTCTGTTTAATTCATAAACACCAAACAAATTTCGGTGTAAATTTGTGGCTAACATTGTATTTAGATTCTTTTCAACGGCTTTTTCAAGTCTTACTACTAGAGAAATATGACAGTTATTATTTCAAAAAGCTGCAAAAGAATCCTCACTTCTTCTAAGAAAATCACTCGATAGCATGCAAGCAATGACAAAGAAGTAGAAAAAGACACTTTCAGTCTTAAAAAGTTCTTAAACATTTAAATCGTTATGTTGCAACGGGTACGCACATTTTGTTTTAATTTTTGTACGTTCTGTTTCATTTGCGTTTTCATGTTGAGCAATATATATATTTGAAATGAGGAACTATACCCCGACATGGAAATTTTTTCGATAAAGTCTTTTACAATAAGGTTTAGCGTGAGCTACACATACGTGATTAAGTTTGTTTTAATGGGCATTAATTGGTTTTTTCATAGACGAGGCGTTATCTGTGAGAATACTTACTACGTTCACATATATTTGCCACTCTTATAATGTTGTGAATCGCATGCTTTATATTTTCAGCAGTATGATTATCTCATAATTTAGAAGTGAAGATAACTAATAATTTTAATGTTTATATTTCTATATGGTGCGCTGTTATAGTTATGAAGCAGTTATTCCCGCCCGATGTCCAAATATATGATATCAAGACAACATAATCAATGGTCCCTTCTGGCACAATATCTATTTCAGTTATATTTTTTTACATTTTGTCGTAATCAAGATTCAATATGTGCGAACATCTTTAAAATCCTTTATTCCCAACAAATTATATCATTTGAATATTAATGACTACGACACCAATCAGAGCATCATATTCAAATTGTCGGCAAGTTTTTGATGGCACAGATAATCTTGTTTGTCTGAGTCGTTTTGTGAGAGGTTTCTCTGTTATATAGAAGATTGTGAATTTGAAAAATCATCTATTGTAATGCTTGTTGGTAGTGAAATGCTTGAAGGTGTGCTTGGTTTGCAACTTTGCCAGCACAATTTACACACGAATGGAGTTTGTTTTCTAGAATTTTGTCTAGTACCATTATGTTATTGTATTATTTTATGTTGTATAAGTTTTGATAGGAAAGTTGCGCATCAATCACAGGTAGTGAACGTGTTATTTAATGGAGGATCATAACTAAAATAATTGATTGTATACGTAACAAAAATTGACAGTCCATTCACCTCGCAGATGTAAAAAAAGGTTCAGGCTAAGGTTATGAGGATCTTATTCCATCTACAGATCAAAAAGCAGTCGTGGTATCCTTTAAGGGTTGGAGAGGCAGCACCTGATGGGAATGCTAGCTTTTAAACCTGCTTTATTTGTTACATAAATTAATTTACACCATGGATGAGACATGGGTCCACCACTACACGCCAGAAACGAAACAGCTGTCAAGCAGTGAGTAGAAGCCGGTGGTTCAGCGCCAAAGAAAGCAAAGTCGATCGCATCTGCCAGAAAGGTCATGGCCAGCGTATTTTGGGATGCGAAAGGGATTCTGTTAATTGATTACCTTGCAAAAGGCATAACAATTACATGCAAATATTATGACCAGCTGGATGCCAGGATTCGCCTGGTTTGAAGAAGAAAAAAATCATCTTTCACCAGGACCAGGTGCGTTGTTCTGGTGAAAGATGATACGCACAAGAGTGCGTTGGCGATTGGAAAACTGCGGAATTTGAGATACGATTTGCTCGGCCATCCCCCCAATTCTCCTCATTCAGCACCCTCAGACTTCCATCTGTTCCCAAACTTGAAGAAATTAGTTTCTGGGAAGCGCTTTGCGTCCAATGAAGAAGTTGAGAGGGCTATAGATGAATATTTTCACAACTTTCCAGACTGTTAAATCCGGTAAGGAATTCTGATAGTGGAGAAACGCTGGACCACGTGTGTTGAAGTCAAGGAAGATTATGTAAAAAAATAAAATCAAGGAAGAGAATCGGGCTTCTAGCTAGTGATCTATATGGGAGCTGCGGTGACAAAGAGGAAACACGGTCAGTAGAGCACTTTTATTCGAATGTCCGGTTCTCGCTATTAGGAGACAGAAGCATTTTAAGGCATACTTTTTCGCGAAGCAGAGTAAGCTAGGTAACATAAAAATAGACCGCCTCTAGGATTTTTTACTGAAATCAGGATGGTTCATAGAATGAATCGGAAGGTTTCCACATCTACTGGACCCAATGGACCAGAAACGGAAGCCGCCTGGCCTAGCATCCTCCTAACCTAATCTAACCTAGAATTGTTTGCAGCCACAAACAGAAGGCCGACATCTGAAACGCGTTTTGATATGTTCACTAATGGAAAAGTAATTTGTCAATATCACCGAGTAATTTGAACGGAAAAAAGATAATGTTTTATTGCCAATTGCTATGATACAACCCACAACACAATAGATTATAATAAATTCTCTTAAATTACAAATTTGAATGACTGTTAAAAGTTGAAGTTTTAAGGTACAATTCTCGGAAAATTTTGTCCATTTGGTTTTCACCTAAAAACAATCGTGAAAATGTGTCTTGAGATACTAGAAAATTTCTTTTGTAGCTTTATACAGAAGCCTCAGAAAGTCGTAAGTTTGCACGATGACATGTAAGGACTGATAAAAACAATTTGCAGTACCTTAAACCTCGCAGATGTAATAGTATTTCAAGCTGAAGCTATATGGTATCTTTTGGTGGTGTTCTTCGTCTCGTTACTTATGTGCAGTATGTGGCGTATAACCTCTGAATTGACTAGAGGAGCAATGTATTTATACAGACAAAATAAGTTAAGTTACTTCAAAACTTGTTTCTGGAAATTGCTTTATGGCAAATCACAAAGATGTTGGACTTCTTGGCTAAACATTAGCAGTAATTCAATTCATTCAGAAAACGGGTAACGAAATAACGAAGTAACTGAGGTATAAAACAAATATCTTCAATTCAAACTAATAGTCAAATAATGCTTTACTCTTTTGTAACAGAACTGAAAATTGGGAAATATGTGTTTATAACGTATACACATTATTCCATAATGTAGCAGAAGTATGTTAACAAAGCAGGAGTGACTCCCAAAAGGAGTCATGTAGCCAATTTCTTTTGATGTCCCATTTTTTGTACACTCATGACATTTTACAAATCTAGAAACACGCAAAGATACTGTTGATATTGAAATATTGTTGTCACTAGTATATTCTTCATTTACAAAAATATTTGTTCGAAAACAAAACAAGTAAGTCCAATCGAATACGGTTTTCATTTCCTACCAAAAGTTAAGCTAACATTCAAACATGTTTGCGGTTAGTAATCATTTTGCCACTTTCTTGTAGAGCCAAAGATCCCAATCAATGTACTAGGTTGACGCTGAAAACCCCGTCTCAAATATATTTCCCTTTGATTGACGGGTTCTGCAAATAAAACAACGATCCGTGTTACTAGTCCAGTTGTATTTTGTACCATCTAATGAAATAATTGATGATCCTCTTATGTTATCCGCTTTGAAGAACTAGCTACTTTTTAGGAGCTTCTCAGCCAACTCTCAGATCTGTTATTATAGCCCATATAAATATTATTATATTTTATATATTTGTTATTATAGCCCATATAAATATTCGATTTAAATTTTTAATGGATTCTTTCAGAGAGTGTCTTAATATTTAACTGCTTGACTGATCTGACGAATTTCATCCAAAAATATTAATGAGTGTAAAAAAATACATTTAAATTTGAAATATTATTTCGTTTGGAGCACAAATAATGAAACTCACACTATTTTGTTTGTCGAGACGTAATAATTGTTTCCATTGTGCCGTGCGAAATACACCTGTATTCGAGAATATATCCACTAAGTTGGCATAATGTAAATTAGCAACATTGCAACATTATGTTAATCCTAAATACAAATCTCAACCATATATGTTTATCTTAATATTGAATAACACTGCAAAATCAGTAGAAATTCAATACCAAATCCAATTTTAATTATGCTTACCAAAATTGCAATATCATCGACCCTAAACCCAAATCCCAATCCGATATGTTAATATTGAATCTACTTTACAATCATACATATTTATCTAATCCAAGATCAGCAGAAGTTTGTTGCGGACCATTTTTATTACACCTTTTTTTTATTTTCTACCAAAACGTTAATCAATTTAAATTGCATCGTTACGCTGTTAAATACTCGCATTGGCAGTACTAAAATCCGAATAACTAATCCACCACTCGCACTGTCTCTCTCGAGAGGTGAGAAACGCGGTTTTCTTTGTTCTAGTCGTGGTGAGTTCAGGTGATCGAGCGAGAAGCGGCTCTCTTTGGGTGCGGTCGCCCATCTGATTGGACAAATTATCGGATTGCCATAGATGGGCATAAATGTTCGGACTTGAGACGCGAGCGAAAGGGATAGGGTGTGAGTGCAGAGGTGGCGAGAGTCAGTCGGGAACAAGTCGTCGTAGTCGCATGTGGAAATGTTTGAGAATTGTCTAAGTTAATTAAGGGAACAATATTCGGGCAGTTATATCGTGTTTCCAGAGTTGTTACGAGATTGTATTCGTGGCTTTGATCAAGGCATCAACCCGACGGAGGCTACCGGCCGTAAACGACGACATCTTCGAGATCGGGCCAGACAAGTTCAGCTTCCCGTCGGGACACACGTCGCGGGCTTTCTATGTCCTGTGTTTCTGCACGCTGCTGGCGCCGACGCCCTGGTTGGGCTGGCCACCGCTGTTTGCCTGGGCCGCAAGTGTGGTGGTCTCTCTTTTAGCTCAGCTGTTCTTTTATTCTTTTTTATCTTTCCACTTCACTTATTTTTAAATCTTACAGTGCAGCCTCCTCTACATTTTCTTATTGTACTAATAACTTCTGTTTTATTAGCACAAAGTTTACCTGTCAGTTGTATATTAGTGTACCAGTTATCTAAATAAAGTCTCTAGAACTGCTTTAAATGGTAATAAAATAATACTATAACAATACGCGCTGAAGTTTTGTATTCCGGCTAATGCGGACCATAATCCTTTTTTCCTGTCTATATACAAAAATTTCATATGTATCGCGAATAATTTTCAAACAGTATAAAAAAATTTCACACAGTTCAAATAATCACCTTACGAACCGAACTCTTTTCGAAGTTATATACAGTTTTTACGATAGGCGTCTTCTCCAAATTAGCAAATATTTCTTGCGGAAATATACAAAGTTTCACATTTTCTCCACATTTTTTCAAAAAAGTTTGAATTTTAGCCAGTTTACCTCTTGGCGTCATCTATAAAGTAGGTTTTTGACAACATTTTTCTGTGTCCCATGCCTCATTGTTTGAATGCCTATTCTTCGCGTCGTTGTAACAATGCACTCAAATCTGTATTTACCAAAATTTCAATTTTAAATTTCAAATAATAAATTCTTCGCGCCTTCTTTACGCGAACTAATAGTTGATGCCACGCATACATGGTGGTATTTATTCTCCGTTGACGATTCGATAAACAAAAGCTGTGTATTCGGTTTATTCCCACTGACACAGGGTATGCTACTTTCCGGTTGAAAATGTGAGATGGAACCTGTCATGTGCAACCACGTTTCAAGAGTGATCGAGACTCGAGGAGATTGATCTGGGACCAGAAGTGGAGTTGGTTTGGGAGTGAGAATGCGATCGCCAAGGTGTTCTGATCGTGTTGAAAAAAACTAATTCATTCGCGAAAGGATTATTGCGTCGCCGATTCAATAGACAATTTGTAATGTGTTGCGTGTTTAGTTTGAGAGTATTTAAACCCGGCACGAAACGATTGTGCCTCTAAAAGACACACTATTTAGACGCATCAACTGATAAGCTGATTTGAAAAGATGCAATCAATTACGAAGAGTCGCGAGATTCGGTAGCATCGCCGTGGACGTAGTCGTTGATGGCACTCGTTCAAAAAGGTGTTGGTTGTGCCTGATATTCTTTGGCGACATAAGGCTGATTGGAGAATCAGCACATTGGTTGCGCCGATATTATTTGAACACAAGGCGGATTGGTGGATTAAGGTATGTATGATATGCTTCGACGACACATGGCGAATCGGTGGTTGCGCATGATATTATTTGACAAAACCATGCAATCAGCACATCGTTTGCAATTGGAATGAATGTGCATAACAACAATTGATTAATGGAATCTTGGATGATAAATTCAAGGTTTGTGAGCTCAACATTAGTGGACACAATACACAATATAATATCACAGGTAAACCAAGAGTTTTTATAATGATAAAAACTGCTTAGTTTCTTATCCTGTGCCATTTAAATACTATGGACACCATCGCGGTAGCACTGGAGATAAAATCCAAACCTCTTTAATTTTATGACACACGAAATCCTGCCACCACCAAGATCTCGACGGAAGCTTCTGCAGGCGGCACCCAATTATAGTTGGAGCAGCACCGAAACCAACAACCGGAGTGAATCACTCTTAAAGTTTATTTTAGAGTAAGACCTATTCCGGACCAATAGTGAGGAACCAACCTGCATTACATTACGACAAACCATAGGGAGATATTGGTCAGCACCTTAGTGAGCGAACACTTATTACAATCTATTAAGGGATCACACGTGTCCTAAAAGCGTTCGTTCTCTGATCACGTGTACATCATGTTTCATCTGGATGAAGCTTCTCCAAACAATCCATTCTTCAGGAATAAAAAGAATTATTTTACCAAATAATTCTGGACGCCGTTGAAAAGTACGTACCTAAAATTAATATAAAAAAAGTTATCTGAGCCCTGGCTAGACAGCAATCTGCGCGCACTAAGGAATGAGAGAAACAAAGTCTATAAATTACTAAAGCTTAACAACAATGCTAGCGAGAATTTAAAAAATAGATATTTTGTTTTGTCAGAAGATTACAAAATCAAATATCGCGAGGCCTATGAACGCTACGTAAATTTAACTGGCGAAAACATAATCAGAGACCCCAAGAAGGTTTTTGATTTTCTTAATCTCAAGATGAAATCTTCGGGTTATCCAGCGTCAATGGCCAAAAATAATATCGTATCTTCCTCTCCGAAAGTAATCTGTGATCTTTTTGCTGGCTATTTTCAAGAAGTTTTTTCACCGGCAAATATTTCGGTAGGTACGGAGCCCTCTAAAATTAATACTATGATGATTATGGACATGTATCTCTCAAGGGAAGATGTTGCTCAAGCTATTAACAACCTTGACGTTAATAAGAGTCCTGGCTAGACTACTACATTCCTCATTTTTTGTGGTCCAATGTATGGACCAGCTTGAAGTACCTCTTCACTTTCTTTTTAACAAATCTTTGACAAATGGGAGTTTCCCAACTTATTGGGTATCTTCCCATATAATTCCTATATTTAAGAGTGGTGACAAGCGCTCTGTCCTGAACTATAGAGGTATTGCCATACTATCTATAATCCCTAAATTATTCGAACAAATCGTTTGCCAAAAACCCTCAGCTATTGAGCCTCTTCTAAAGGAACAACAACATGGTTTGCGCAAGGGCCGATCAACTACAACCAATCTCATGGTTTAAGTTTCTGATGTCCTATGTAAAATGGAGAGGGGTTACCAAATTGACGCAATCTACACAGGCTTTAGTAAAGCATTTGACCGAGTTGATCACTCCATACTGATTTCCAAATTCCAGAAAATAGGAATCACCGGCTCTATGCTCAATTGGCTCAGTTCCTACTTACGAGACCGAAGTCAATTAGTAAAATTTCAAGGATATTTGTCCAAAATCAACTTCCCTCCAACAATGGTGTGGTGTAAACAAACTTTATCTAAACTTTGGGAAATATCATGTAATGACTTTTTCCCGCAAAACCATAATCTTGAACAATGCTTACGTTCTCAACAATACGGTATTGTATAGGAAAGGAAACATTGTTGACCTTGGAGTTGTCCTAGACAAGAAACTAAGTTTCAATTTGCACTACGATACTATTTTCTCCAAAGCTAATAAACAGCTTGGCTTTCTTGAAAGACGAGCCAAAGTGTTTAAAAATTTGTGGGTAATTAAATCATTATCTACCTCACTGGTTCGTCCATTACTTGAATATGCCTGTAATGTATGGAACCCAATTTTTGGAATTCATGATACGAGAATAGAATCAGTCCAAAAACAATTCTTGTTGTTTGCTTTGAGAGGCCTCTATAGCCCTGATAACTATCAAATCTTATCTCCTTATGTAGTTAGATTGGAGCTTCTGAATTTCTCGACTCTTAAAGCCAGAAAAACAGTGTTGTCCTCTTGTTTTGCCTTTGACATGATTAGGGGCCACATTAATGTGGAGTATTTGACGAACAAAATGAAGCTTAATGTGCCTGCAAGAATTACGCGTAATACACGTTTACGTACTGAATATTAGCATCTTACTAAGTATACAGATAATGAACCTGTTAATAGGTGCTGTAAGATTTTTAACAATTTGAGCAAACACTACTCCTATACCATCTCCAAGTTCAATTTTAAATCCTGTATTTATCAAGCCCTTCATTATCCATCCCTAAATTGTGACGTGCTTGCAACTGTGTAAATTAATGTAGAGTGTAGCATGTATTTTAGGGTTAAGTATTTGTTGTAATTTTATATTCTATAACATGCGATTGCCTTGCATTGGCGAAATAAATAAATGAAATGGGTAAAATACTAGTCTACGCTTGGATTTGCGTTAGAACGCGGACCCCTTGAGATACAAAACGTACGGCACCTGGAAGAGGCTGTTGTAACGCTAACATCTGCCTTCAATGAAGCAGTAGATCTGCATGCAACAATTTTAAGGTATGCAAACGGGTTCGAGAAAAGATTCGGGTGTAAATAAAAAAATAATAAAAAAAGAAATAAATAAATAAAAAAATAATTATCAGGTGTTTAACATTAAACTGAATTGAAGAAAGATTCGTTAGATTTGTAGATGGTATTGCCTACAATGCACGTTCACTTAATCTGGTATTGTCTAAAGCGGTTGAACTGATTCCTGAGATTAAAGTATTTTTCAATCACATTAATAAAATAGCCACAACTTAAAGATAACAACCCTCTGTTTCTACAACGCATTAAAATTCTCGTATAATAAATGTTATATATAACCACAAAAATGATATACCTACAAATTTTGAAACAATTTTTAACGGCTAAACCATTGGGATAGTACGAGCAGCATATCAGCCACCCTGAAAATAGAAAAAAAAGACTCGATGCTTTACCAAATTTCGCAGGATATTCCGCACGATAATAGATTTTGTTTTCAGTTAAATTCATTAGCGGTTTCATCTTTACAAACACTTTTTTATTTTTAGGGTTTTTGAGCCAAACTTCTTTTTAAATTTTAAACTAGATTTTCCAGAGAAAAGATTGGAAATTTACACCATGAAGAAATGAAAATAATGAGGCTAGAAATAAATGGGGGGGGGGGGGAACGACTTTTACAATGAGCTACTTCACACAATAAGAGAAGCGCGTAACATAATATCGTTTAAAATCATGTTACGCAAACATTTACTGAAAACTCAATTCAATAATTAAGAACGCTAAGATTTATTCTACAAATGTGAAACAAAATTGGATATATTGAACCCTGAATAAAAATTGTTGAGTACCGGTACTATCCCTTATACCGATGTACATCGTCTGGGAAGTACTAATTGAATGTACAAGCATTCAGGAAATACATTGCACACGGACAGTGCAAGTAATGAGTGATGGAGTGAGAGGATCGGAGGAGGCGGAGGTGGTTTTAGTCGGTAAAAATGAAATTTCAGGAAAAGTAATATCGGGCGAAAGTACATCTGTTGACCATGAAAAAAGTCATCAATGGAAAACAAATTTACCGAAACTGCTTCAAGATTTCAAACCCGAAAATGTTTTCAATGTTGACGAGACTGGTGTTTTTTTCAAGTGCCTGCCAACAAGAATCCTTGCTTTTCAGAGGAGAGAAACTCAAACTTTTGATCATCGGTAAAAGTAAAAATCCACGCTGTTTCCATCTTATTAAATTCTTACCTGCGGACTACTTAGCCAACAAACGGTCGTGGATGAACGGCGATATTTTTTCCCAATGGCTTTTGAAGCTTGATGCTAAGTTTGGCAAAACAAAGCGAAAGGTTTTGCTATTAATTGAGACAGTGAGGATCTGGCTGACAAAGCTGATCCATATACGCTCCCGAACTGCCTGCCAACCACTGTGCCTGTAAACGACAGGCTCCTACGCTGGGCAATGAGCTCATTTAAACCCTTTAAATCCCCTGGCATGGACAACATCTCACCTGTTGAGATCCAGCAAGGAATCTATATAGCGCTACCATGGCTAAAAGTCATCTTTAAAGCATGTCTACAGATGGCTTACATTCCACAGCGGTGGAAAGAAGCTAAAATAGTCTTCATACCCAAAGCGGGCGAGACATCCCACTCCTCACCTAAGGACTGTAGACCTATCAGCCTCACCTCTTTTCTGCTGAAAATTCTGGAACAGCTGATAGAGATTCATTTGAGAGCTACTCTGAGACCACTCTCTAATGTGCAGCACGCATACACAAAAGGGAGATCGGTTGAAACAGCTTTTCACTCGCTCACCAGCTACATCGAAAAATCTCTAAGCGTCAAAGAATATACGCAGGTTTTTCTAGACATCGAAGGTGCATTCAACAACGTCAGCCACAAGGCTATTGAGAAGGCACTCGAGGAAAACAATGTGAATGATAACCTGATTAGATATATTGTACAACTGTTAAGCAGCAGGAGCATCAAATTCACACTAGGAGACAGTATCCTAAGAAACCGGACGTGCAGAGGCATCCCGCAAGGTGGGGTGCTATCGAACTTAGTGGTGGACAAACTCCTGTTAACAATAGAAGCGACTGGCTGCAAAGTCGTAGCCTATGCTGACGATGTTGCAATAGCAATATCGGGCAAATTCGTTAGCAACCTATCTGAAAGACTAAACTTTGTCCTAGGTATTCTCATTAAATGGAGCAAAGATTATAGTTGAAGGATTAATCCGCAGAAAACAGAACTTATGCTCTTCACAAGAAGATACAAAATTCTACGATTTGTCCCATCTGAACTCGATACGATAAGTCTTAACCCATATTATCAGGTCAAATGTAGGTCAAATTCTGAACTCTAAACTAGCGCGAAAGGCGAACATAATAGAAAGAGCACGCAAAGCGGCAAGCGCAATCTACTGCTGCAAAAAAGCTATTGAAAAAAGGTGGGGATTAAAACCCGAAATTGTTTAGTGGTGTTGGATCGTACTGAGGTGCCTGGCATATTGGCATAGGCATGTACTCCTCGTGTTTATGCTGCTTTGATTCGTAGTATTTCGCGCCTTGTATCAAGCATCTTTCGAATGCTCGATTGAACTCCTCGTCTGTACCAATTTCATTTATCTCGCCTTCTTCTATGTCGTCTAGTGGGCCGGAACGTGCAGAATCGCGGGTCGCAGGATCGTGGGTCGCAGGATCGTGGGTCGCAGGATCGTCATGTAATGAATGTAATGCGTGTAGTGTATGCGATGAGATTATTGTTGTCTCATCGTGCAGACCAAGTGATGAGCGTCTTCTTTTATACTCCTATAAAGTTATAAACTTCTTCTCACTAGAAAGAAGTTGTACTCAGATAGGATGACAATATATATGCGAAGAGAACCTACCGGCATTCCGAAGATTGCCACACGTTTGGCGCAGTTCAAAAGAACAGGCGGCCGATATTTCTACTAAACGTAATTGCCGAAATTTAAGGCAACTTGTAATCTGCCGAACTTTCTAAGGCAGACTTTGCTTGAATGTTCCTTTCAAACACTTTGCCGATATGAAGGCAAGGGTTGCTGATTAAAACAAGCAACTTCGTCTGGCTATGGAACAATTCTGTCTTGTGCTAGACTCGTTCCTTCCTTTTATTTACAAATTTTTCTGTACATTGAATTTGCTTATTCTATAAAATTCTTACTCTAGTTTTAAATCTACTTACCATAACCAATCGAACGCGTTTCAAATAGGTTCCCACGGAATTTGTTGCTTGCAATATTGCTTGCTTGTAATGACCCAATTGTACATTTGCTTACTCTGGGCTCAATGCTCTACTAAAAGTTTCTCACGGTACTTTAGATTGGGTTCGAGAATGTGCTTATTAGAGAGCTTACTGAAATTTATATAGGACATCACAAAAGTTTGAGTAGGACGTCACAAAAGCTCGTTTGGGACATAGTTGTGTATTGGCTAGCTCCAGGTTTGGAACTGGGAATATACTACACATGGTTCTCTACGGCGATAGTGGAACCAATCCTTCTGTATGGCGCAGCTATGGCGAAAACATCGATTGTAAACCTGTTAAGGTGTCAAAAGTATTGCAGATATTGCAATCATCGGGGCCTTATGCACTACCCCGACAAAGGCATTGTTTATGCTATGGAATTGGCTTTCGACTGAGCTCATTACGAGACAGCAGGCCAAGTGTTCTGGGATTCGATTAAAAGAACTGCATCTTTAGCAGGAAGGAAATACTGGTCACTCTACCATACTTTGAAGGGATGGATCAACGCCGAAGTAGGTAAATCTTGTGTCTCCGATTCCTTGCTTTCATCATGATTTCCAGTCAGTCATTCCAATCAGGGATGATTGGGCAATAGAAAGAAGTGAGATGCAGGAATCGGGCAAAAGTTGGCTGCATCGTTTTTTCAGAGCAGCTAGGTCTGAAACTATCTTCCCGACTTCCAGACTACTGCAGTGTTTTTCAGGCATAGGGCAGTGCAATATATAAGGCAGTAGACTGGTTGGGAAACCAAAAAAAATCCATAAGAAACCTGAATATTTTCTCTGACAAGCTGCTATCCAATCACTACCCAGCGTGCATACCTCATCCAAAATTGTAACGGAATGGCGCTCACAATTGAACGCGATGTCG
This sequence comes from Oxycera nigricornis, assembly GCA_963942545.1. Lineage (NCBI taxonomy): Eukaryota > Metazoa > Arthropoda > Insecta > Diptera > Stratiomyidae > Oxycera > Oxycera nigricornis. The sequence goes on from OZ012663.1 coordinate 78,855,553, forward strand.
CTTCACTGTGAAGTGATCTTTCACTGGGTGCCGAGACATAATGATATACCGGGAAATTGCGAAGCAAATGCCCTAGCGCGAGCTGACACTGAGCTCCAGGAGTATACACTTGCACCCGAAGTCGGTCAACCTCTCGCCTCCACAGAGCTAGGATGTAAGAAGCATAACATGGAGGCCGCAAATAGGGCCTGGTTACTGGAAGAAACCTGCAGGACAACCAGGCAAACTTGGCAAGAACTGAGCTCCAAACGCACATAGTACCTCCTCAACACGAGCCGTGAAACATTAAGTTTCATCATATCCGTATTGACGAGACATTGTCTGATTGGCAGACCTGCAGAAAGATTAGGTGTTCCTTTCAACGATTTCTGCCGAAGCTGCAGATCGCATGAAGAGGAAAAAACGATCCAATATTTTCTGTGCGAATGCCTGGCACTATCCAAGAAACGCATGCATATCCTAGCCTCGCCCTTTCCAGATAGCCTCACGAAAGTAGCTAATTTAAACATAAGCTGCATAGCCGGCTTCATACGAGAATCTAAATGGTACTCGTCACCCAGCAGCTAGGTTATAGTGCCGTCTCAATCTTCTGTGGTATCACAATGGGTCTATTGTGGCCTATGTAAGCCATCTTTTGATAAAGAGGGCTGACACTACATAGTCAAGGTTATCCCTCGTTATCGTGTCAATCGGAGTGTGTTAATATTTTAATCAATCCTACAAGTTTTCAATAAATTCAATATAGCCGTTTTTTATTCAAGAAAAAAAAACTGCAAAAAATAGAATTGAAAAAATAATTTCAAAACCAAATGTACACCGCTAGCAATCAATGCGTTCAAAATTTAAATTCTGCATAGTCCTTATTTTGGAAAAGCCGAATTCAAAAATACTTCCTCATCATATCTTCAATAACATTCTTTGCTTAGCCACTGTTTTGCACAGGTTCGATTTTTCACGCCCGTTTGGTATTCATTGTGATGGCAGGCAGCATGCTATAAGATCCGTGCTGTTGCAAAGACAGATCAAAAGTTCCGATGATTTTTATTTATGTTACAGGAGCTATATTCGGGCAGCGCGAATACACCTTTTCATAGTGAGAATGTCTTGCTAATATCTTGAGAAAGACTTTCGAGTCTATGTAGAAAATTAAGAGTTTGAATTCGCTGCCGATGGCGCGTCCCTACCATTATTGATAGCACTACAAAATCTACATGGCAGGCTGACCAGACGGGGATTAAGTTCACCATCTTCTGTCGGAAAATTCTTCAATAATATCTCTTTAGAGTTATCTTCTTTTTTCCAGTTTTACGGCCAACGAATATTTTATCAAGGCAGTACTTGCAAATTTGTAGTTATAGCAGGAGCCAATAGCCGAAATATCTATCTGAAATCTCCCTACAGGGTATAGTTCACTAGACGACACGTCGAAACCAAATTGATGAAAACTTGAGGCCTTTACCAAATTGGTATGATGAAGGAAGGAAGTGCTTCGCAATTTAGAATACGTTCGAACTTTGCACAAAGCAATGCAATGCAGTAAGAAACAAACACCAACAAATTTAAGTTGAGTGGATCCATCGATATTTGAGACATGTAAACAAAAGCTAGACTACATAAATGACTGAGTGTTACATTTTATTTTTTCTTCATTTGTAAATTGATCTGGGAATTACCCATTCCATAACCATGTTGATGATTCAACCCATCAGCGTAAAATTGAAGTCCAACATGTCACATGAGAATCTATTTGTTAATTGATGAAACGTTAATAACGAAAATAAATATTGACGATTCATTTGAACTAAGTTTTTAAGCAACAGTAGTATAAAAATTGATTACTCATTTGAACAACGCGACCACCAGGATCATGAAAGTTTATAATGGTTATCAAATAATGGCGCAATGAAAGCTAGCACGAATGTGTTTTTGGAGAGTTAGTGCATAAATCAATAATATGAAAGACGAGCATAAAATAAAGAAGGCGTTCAATAAATTTTGCGACATGGTAGTCATATATACAAAAAAAATATTTGTATGTTAGGCAAATTCTCGCTACATAAATAACGCAAGAAAATATCATGAACAATTCGTACTATAACCGTTTCTCTGTGATATACAGTTCAAAATGGGTTGGTGCATGAAATTGTTTCCTTATTCAATGTAAAGACTTTTTCCCGTAGCCAACCTGGACTTGACAGAAAATCTTCACGGCTATGCTTTTACAACTAACTTTGTGGCAATTTTAATAAACTTATAGTCCCAGATAAACATTAAAACCTTTAGCGATTATAAAACAGCTGCTTTCTCCCTATGGATTATTCACAAACATAATAATTTGCATATTCATGCCAAATTTTTAACATATAAACATCAAGAGAACATCTCTCAAATAAATTTTTGAGGACCAATTTGTAGCGAACATTCGGGAAACTATACGAAAATTGCAAGCGCATATCAATATCAGTATAATCAACTTCAAGGAATGCTACAACAGATGACACTTTTTGCACTGATATTGTTTTGACGTAGATCATCATCATCGAAATATCAGAAGTAACATTATTGTTCGAAGTATAATATATAAGTAATAAAATATTTTATATTTCGAACAATAATATTACTTCTAAGTTTTTAATGTTATTAATTACGTACATATTAATGAACAACATAATACATAAAATAAATAAATTATCTTTACTTCCTCATAAGCCCTATGTAGTCACTCATTAGCATATTTTGATATATTTTTTGATTTCATCGACATATGAAAGTATATAAAAACAATTTTCTCCCTCATGACAATCGAAATACAACCTACCCCCAATCCTAAGTTACCTTCTATTATATTTTAATAAAAATTGATCATATCATGCATGCATTTAAATAAACCTATCGATCCGTTTCCTATATCTATACTGAGCCAAGTTCTTTCGGCTGCCTGGATATAATTAGCGCCTTGTAAAAGTTCAGTTGGGAAAACGCTTTACCTGTTGCATGATATTTAGGTTGTCCAGATTTATACTGTGGTTTACTTCCACAAAATGTTGTGCAACCGATGATCTGATATAACCGGTGTCGTTATTTGATAAATCTGTTCAACATTCTCTTTAAGTCACCCTCATTCGCGGAAATGTCATCCTAATTGTTAACTTCCAAGTATAAAGGAAAGTGATTGTAATTGCTCCAAAAATCGTAATTGAAATTTTCAACATATCTACGTTTTAAGATCTTAGGAATGATTTAAAAGCATTTTTGCAAAGAAATATGTATGTGTAGGAATATGTACCTACGTACGTATATTTTGTGTATTCTTTCTAGAACGATATCTTACGAAGGCAAAGTGTTATCGACTTGGTTGAGGTGTCAATCGAAGCGTCTTAACAATGAGCTGCGGTGATCATATTTTGGTAAGAAAGAATGAAATTTGCCAAGGGAGATCTTTCACAAAAAATTCAATCTTAAAGGTGTTAGGATGCTCTTCCGATTAAAAGAGTTCAGAGAGGCCTGTGAGGACCCTATTAAAGAGCTCGAGATCATGTTCACCAGAATGATAGAAGAGTTAGTCTCTAGTTCGATTCAAGGCAGTAAAATAAGCTTGTCTATTGAACTTCCAGCTTCGCCTGAGATTAAGCCTATCTGATCTAGCTTAAGACCTATGAGTGAAATGAGTGGAGCTTCTATTGTCGGGTTAATTTCGAACGTAAATCAGTCTAACACTGCCTCTCTGACGCGGATATGAAGGTAAAGGCAGATATAATACATTTCCCCTTTGTTGGGCGTAGAGCAAATTCCAAAACTTTGTGGGAAAAATAGATTTTGGCTAAAAAAGTATAGCGTGGTGGATGTAGGAAAAGACAATGATTTTAATTGACTGCCGCGAAGCTTATGTTACGCGATTTAGATGGTTTCGGGGGACTTAAGGGGAGAAGTCAGGTTTCGATTATAAAAGCTCTAGATAACCTGTCTGAGAAGTTATGTAGGCATGCAAAGGTAGTGGTGGTTGAAAAAGGCTGCGTTCTTTCCGACCTCTACAAATTTCAAAAAATTCTTAAACGGCTATTAGATAGTTGTATTTGACGACCCGAAGAACTCCGAATCTTTAATGTTTAGACTTCCGTACGAAGGCCCTTCTGTGAAAAAAATATACTATTACTATTCGAAAGAGTTGGAACACTTCTTTGTGATAAAGTCCCAATCAGTCCCATGCAATCTTTGTGATAGGGTGCTGTATGCGAAACAGCATAAATGTGATCAAAAATGTCCATACTGTCTATCATTTCCGCCATGTCAGTTTGTGACAAAGACTAAGGAAAATAAAAACTGTGATCGTGTGTTTAGAGGTGAAATTTGCCTTGAGAACCATTTAAAAAATAAGTATGGCAAAAATAACGTTTGTGAAAGCTTTAGAATGTGTGAACAGTGAGGGAAGTTACTAATCCTCGACACAAAACGAAGTGGTAGTCACATCTGTAACGAAATTTTGTGCCAGATCTGCTGGAAAATTTTGCCATCAGATCATCTTTGTTATATTAAGCGTCCGAAGAGAAAATCTAATAGTAAATTTATGATAATATTCTTTGGCTGCGAAAGTACTCAGAACCCCTCCTATGGCGATAACTCAAAAGCTTTTCTTCATGTTGTCGATCTAGTTGTTGCCCGGCAGGTTTGCTATAACTGATATGAAAATGATATGGTGGAAGAATGCAGTGATTTTGGTGTAAGGGAGCATATTTTCCAATATGAGGAAAACAAGAACGTTGTTGCATAGTTTTTAAATTACTGTTTCGAACCTCGTACTTCTATATCACACATATTTCGTATAGGTCATAATCTGCAAGGCAACGACGATCATTTTATAATTTCTGAACTAATGCGTAGAAAAGCGAAAATCGAACCTGTAATGAATGCTACCAAGATTATGAAACTAACGTGCGAAAGAGTAGCTTTCATAAACTCTTTGAATTTTCTGGCAGTCCGCATTGCACATTTCTCGAGGGTGTTTGAAATCAAAGATCATGCAAAAGGCCATTATCCATATAACTTTAAGTGGTCTACCCTCTTTTAGCAGTGTAAAAATAGGTTATTTTCAATAATTTTTAAGATAGGTTTAAATTATAAATATTGATAAAGGAGGGGTTATACTCAATAAATACACTCCCGAAATACACACAAAAATATTTTTTTATTTATTTATGTGAGTTTTTATCAATGAAAATGCTGGTTGAAAAAATGTCGCAAAAACGAGAGGGGCTGTTGATAAAATTTTCGAGATGGTTGGTCTGAAGCAAAAAAATCAAATAGTTTTAGGTTCAGTATGTTAATAGCTATAGCGCGAATAGGGCGATATGTGATTTTTGCAAAATTGACAAACATGCTTTTTTCACCGTTTTTCGGCCAAAAAAAATTCAAATCAAAATTTTGAAAAACGCAATATTCGCGCTATAGCTGTAGTTAAAAAGAATGTCTGGTAAAAATTTGGTGATCGATTCAGTAGTTCCCGAGATTACATCAACGTGGCGTCGAAAAACGTTGTTTCGAGAAAAACGCGGTTAAAGTTATTTCTAATGAACAATTGCGCTCGGGTGACAAATTGAAAGTTGCCCAAAAATACAGTTAGACTACCCCGATCTTTATAAAATTTTAATATCATATTTCTGCATATATATACTTTCCATAAATTGATAGAGAGTAGACCCCTTAATACAATTGTCAAGAGTACTTTATTTGAAAATTGGTTTACATATCAAGAAAACTATTCCGCGTGGTTCGACGGCTGATGGTGGAGTGAGTGATCGTCCACGCCGTCATCGTGTGTGTGCGTCGCAGGTGTTAGGCAATTGCGGCGTTGCCGTTTTAAAAAAACCTCTGACAACTCGACCATCCTATTCCTGGCCGTCCTCGGCCGTGTCCTCGTCACTGGCATAATTATCGTCTTCGTCGTCTTCCAAATCTGGTGGTAGACTACACCAGCCCTTCAGATGATCCGATGCGAAAATTCCAACGTATTTTCGCTGAGTTCGTTGAGCGCTGGGTATGTCTTCGACAACATATCGATCGTTCGGCAAAATCTTCGTAACTATATAAGGTCCCTTATATGATGGTTCAAGTTTACGCGATTCTCCTGTCGCAGCGGGTTCGTGTCGAACGACAAATAAATCATCCACAGCATAAGGAGTCGGGGCTTTATGCTTTCCATCAAAACGTTGCTTCCATTTAGCCGATTCCGTCCTAATTCGTTCAGCAGCGGCCTGCCTTCGGGTTTGCATCGGGACTTCATCTAATTTCTGGTCTTCGTCGTTATCAATGCCTTCGGTTTTTCCTTAACCGTTCGAACACTCAAATACCAGTCGATGCGGTCTCGCAAATCTGACATCGATTCAATGCGTTGTCCTTGTATAGAGGACACTAAGTTGTCGTCTCTTATGCCTAAGTTGGTGTATTTCACTATTGCCGGTTCCGAGACTCCGCCTTTGAAACCGGTTTTTGACATTTCGTCAATGTAACCTATAAGCGTTTCCGATTCGTGACGCTTTCGTCGCATTAGCGCGATGTGAACGTCGGCTTCACTTACTATCGGCGTGAACCGTTTTTCGATGGATACTTTAAAATCACTCCATCGCTTAAATGCAGGTGTGCTATCTAGCCACGATTTCGCACATCCCTTCAGTTTCGCAGACACACAAAATAACATTAATGTGTCCTCCCAATCGAATATCTCCGCCAATTCCGATACTTTCGTCGTCCATTGTTTGATCGTCATACCCGAAGTTCCATCAAACTCCGGTAACACGTCAATGATTTCGTGCGGACCGCGGCACTACAAGCGTCATTCTCGTGCTCCTTCAACCGTTCCACTAGCTGAAACTTTTTCCCCGTCGTCGCGAGCCCGATTCTCTTCAAGTCTTGCTTAATTGACTTGACGCTGCGATTTTCAGCACTCATTTTTTCAGTTCTGCTCGTTCCACGAAAATCACAATTTTCGCGATGCGTCACTAAAACTGTCTGTTCACGATAAGGGCCACTTTGTGGATGATATCCCACTTCTGATTTTGTCAAGAGTACTTTATTTGAAAATTGGTTTACATATCAAGAAAACTATTCCGCGTGGTTCGACGGCTGATGGTGGAGTGAGTGATCGTCCACGCCGTCATCGTGTGTGTGCGTCGCAGGTGTTCGGCAATTGCGGCGTTGTCGTTTTTAAAAACCTCTGACACAATGGTGAATATTGACTATGTGGGTGATTTATATGTATAAAATATACTGTGTGAGCGATGCCAACAAATTACGTTTGGGATGTATCCGATTCATGAAGGAATTTTATAGTATATCTAATGTAAATCCTTTTGTAGAAGCCTTAACTTTAGCCTCGGCATGTATGCTTGTCTTCCGGAAAATTTTTGAAGGAAAGTACTATAGGTGTAATACCAAAACAAGGCTGATACAGATTTCAAAATCAGTCACTACTCACCTCTAAATGGTTTGTTTGGGAGTCGATCAAAATACAGGGTGAGATTTTATCGGCTAATAATAAGAGCGAGGTGAAGTTAGAGAGAGGTGGTATGTATGTAGACGGCTTCGATCCAAACACAAATACAGTTTATGAATTCTTTGGCTGCTTTCACCATGGCTGTACAAACTGTTTTAAAATGCAGAACGGCTGCATTAATAACAGTGCTGGTCGCGAAACCTTAGCTCAAAGGAATGAATTCACAATTAGAAGAATGAAGATGATCAGATGCAATGGCTATAATTTGATACACACGTGGGAGTGCCAGTTCAACAATTTTTGAAAGTCACATCCGGAGGAAAAACTGAAGTTAGAATTACATACGAGTAATATGGTGAAACTACTAAACCCTCGTGATGTCATTTTTGGTGGCCGTACTAAGGTGTTTAGATTATATCATAAGTGCAGAGAGAATGAATTAATAAGATATCTAGATTTTACAAGTCTGTACCCCTACATTAATAAATATGCTCCATAGCCCATTGGTCATCCGGAAATATACAGAAACGGAAACATACCCATAAAGTCGGAAATACTCTCAATGAATGGTTTTATCTCCTGTACCATTGCACCTCCAAATAATTTATTCCTACTCGTATTACCCTTCAAGAAAAATCAAAAGCTGTTTTTTGCACTATGTAGAACTTGTGCATCTGAAAATAGAGTGTCAGGATGCCAACATTATGAGAGTGGGCGGAAAATTACTGGTACATGGATTATACCTGAGGTAGCCTTAGCTGTACAAAAAGTATGTGAAATTAAAACTGTGTATGAGGTTTGGAAATATCATACGGTATATGATCCCAATACAAAAACAGGTCTTTTTACAGAATACGTCAACACTTTCTAGAAGATTTAGCAATAAGCTAGTGGGTGGGATAGTGAATGTACGATGGAAGAAGAAAAAGATAGATTTATAAAGTCATATCACATTAAGGAAGATATTATCTTAGACAAAAAAGATATCCAGACAAATCCGACTAGACGTAACACTGCAAAAATATGTCTTAATTCCTTTTGTGGTAAATTCGCTCAGAGAGAAAATCGCACTAACACCGCTGTAGTAAATAGTTTTTAAGAATTGTCTGATTTTATTCATACCCCTGGTAGAGAGATCTGTTCCTTATTACCAGTGTCTAAAGACATTTTATGGATCACTTGAAAAAATATAGAAGGAACCTTAAATACGCTACCACACGTGAACATATTTATAGTTGCCTACACTACAGCATACCCTAGACTTAAGCTCTATGAAGTGTTAGAAAAGGTTTGTAGAAAAATACTTTACTGTGACACTGACAGTTTAATTTTTGTAGATGATAGGACTTCTCTTATCCCCTTCGCAATATCAAACTTTCTAGGCGATTTAATTAATTAGATTGGAAACTTCGACCTTAATGCCTACATTTCAGAATATGTAAGTACTTGCCCTAAAACTTACAGTCTGAAGGTCGAAATAAAAATTCGAGCTGAGTATATTACAAAGTGTAAGGGAATAACTCTATATTTTAAGAATTCCGAAAAGGTGAATTTTGAAAGTCTGAAATTGTTGGTAACTGACTGCAATCGAGATGACGTAATTCGTGTGACGAATGATCGTAAGATTAAGCGTAAACATCCTTGAACGGTTGTTAGCGAGGTCGAAAAGAAACGTCTTCACACTCTCACGGTTTCAAAAAACTAAAATGCATAAATATTTTTAAGTTGGTAGCTCATAAGCCGGAACACAATTGTAATAAGTAAAAAGTAAAAAAATATAAATATCTTGAAACTGAAAAGAAAATTTTTATTCTCTGTGGACATCTCATTTAGCTATCATGACTGAGCTTATTTTTGATACAGTTTGTAACTGGAAATAATAAACAATACTTCATAAAGGAGATAGTTATATTAGCTTTCGGCTCGGTGCAACCTAACGTGCATCATTTTGCACCACCATACGCATACCGAGAATTGTCAGCGGAGGCCCGAAAACAGAATCAGTACGAGTTCGCTCACATAAACGCACTAAGTTGGAGTGATGATAACGTCAATTACATCACGCTGCCTGAAATTATGCAGGAATACTCTAACTGTACAATGTATGTGGGAGGTGATGTGAAGAAGAAATTTATTAGAAAATATTTATCAACTTAATAGACTTGAATAGATCATCGGTTTTCAATTTGATACTGTCTTCACCTACTCGTATCTGGAGTATTTTGAAAAGACCTGGTTGGTTTTGCGGATATTGCTCTTCGTTTCTCAAGTCTTCATACGTTGAAGTCCACCCTACGTATGTTGTTGATACTGGAAAACGTTCGTGCAAACCGAAAACAATTTTTGCTTCGAATGTCAACACATCAAACCCTAAGACGATTTTCCGATTTTTACATCCATCAAGATAATAAGTATAGGTCAGCAAGATATTCTCACACGGCACTCGAGATTTTGAACATTTTTTCTGATTTTTTTTATGTATCGTGATATTCAGAACAGCCACTTTATCGGCATGATCTCCACCGGGTTCTGTGAGTAAAGAAAAAGACTTCTGCTTCTTCTCTAATGTATTGATGTATACTTTGGTCGGCTTCTTTTTCACTAACTTGTTACTTACGCCTTAATTCATTATACTTTTACTGGTAATTGAATCAGATTTGATACCCTAAGCTGTTAAATCTGCTTTTATACTTCCAAACTGAAAGATTGACTGCAGTAGCCACCAGCATTTTGTTGTAAACCTCTTCTATAGGTTTTCCGGTATAGATTCACAATTTCATCATCGTTAAATCGTTGAAAAGTCAAAGTGGGAGAAATGCTTAAGAAATTTTTGAAGGCTATTACCGGTGCAGCACGAATAAAGATAAACACAGCAATATTGCCCATAAGTAGTCGAAAACGCGCTTTATAACCGTTGTCTATTGTTCATAAACACTCTACTGTTGGATTTGAGGAATGTTTAAAATGATTTTCACTTGGATATTTCCCAAACGAGTCAAAATATTCAGCTGGTCCTTTTTTAGGGAAGTAGAATGCTACCCAATGAGCGCCGCTCTTTTGAGACGGATTTGTCTTGGCTACGACACATGCCGGTTTTCTTATTTTCCGAGGTAAACGATCGCAGTAATACACACCTTGAAAAAACTTTTTTGTTATAATATTACTTCTTAACGTGTTGATGATCTCTATTGTGTTCGTTTCTGTCCTTTCAGGAATATGCTTTCAAGGTTTACAACCTGAGTATGTGATGTCACGTAGATTTGTAAGAATTCTTTTGTCGATTCTCCGTTCACAAACCCTGTTGAAAACTTTCCCAAAGATCTGACAACATCCTCATAGAGTCGCTTGCATTCCAAGTTTCCAAATACACTTGTCTGATCTGTAGTTGTAGCCGAGGAGGTAGGATATTTATACGTAATCTCTTTCGAGTAAAGTTTGTTCTGTAAGGTAAACCCCGACAGTGGTACTTTTTAAAAAAAGGTTAAGTGACCATCTGAGAAGTACTCAACATTTACTAGGCAATGTGTCATGTTTTCTGCTTTGTATTTGAGCAAATACTATCCACATCTGGTTGATAATTCGGTATATATATAGTTTTTTAGAAACTTGTAAATACATTCTTCTTCATTCTTCCTGAGTAGCAATCAATCATCATCAACCATGCCGCAAAGCAACAGACACGGCAATTGTCTTATAACCACATTGTCAAGTGAAAGTGTGATGTGTTGGCGAGTAGCATGTAGGTTTTTATTTCTACAAGGGGTTGACGGTTACATGGTTCATGTGCACTGATGCCTCCAGAATTTTGATGCGATGGTTGAAGTCATCTTCCTTCGAATACAGATAAAATTCTGGTTTTTCCAAAGAGAGTAGAAAGCGCAAGTCGACACCATTTAACAAAAGTTTATCTTGATTAAGCATGTCGCAGTGGATTGTCCCCATTAGCTCAACCAAAAGTGTAGATCTTTTAAAATACCCTTTATTTAATTCACTTGAACGCCCACCGATAGCCATTTTATTTTCAATCATCTCCATTTCGTTCTGGTCCAAATATCAGCCAGCAGATTCGAGTCCCATTGAAGCTGCATCTTTGCCGTAATTCAGCAAATTCTCAATGTATGCACGATAATGATAGTTATTGTCTGTCTGTGCGATATTTTTACTATTTAATTGGACCGTACATTGTCTAAAGAGTCAATGTGTCAGATTGTTGGCAACATCTATTGGATTAGCTTCAACATCAGTTCTATCAGCCTTGTTGATTGTCTCCCCGCCTGTAAAATTTTTTTCTTTAACATTCTTGAACTTTACTAGCTGCACTTTGAACGTAAGTCAACGCTGGATAAATCCCGATATGTATCTCTATAACCAAGCGATACAAATTCTAAAACTGAAGAACTATCCAATGACGCTATTGGCTTGTATGATACCTCCTCTGTTTTAAGAATATTACTCTGAACTTGGGTTGTGGTGAATAAATCCAATTCAGACTTGCACTTTTTATGAAGTGCCATGTTATGTGTTGAATATATCTAACACGCGTTTTTTAAAGTGTTTACGTTTTTTAATAGCCTTATTTTTTATGGTTTTCTTATTTTTAACTGATGATAATTTTCGCGTTGCAGAACGCCTATTACGCTAAAGCGACGGTTTTATATGTAAGCCTGTGGAGGGGATTGGCTCTTTTTATAGTCGTTCGATTTCCTCCGCATGACATTCCGTCAAATAGCTTATTTATTCCTTTCCGGGCTTATTCATTCATTGCTGATTTCCCTTGCTCCTTTAACATCTGCCTGATGGATTTATTCTGATTCTTGATTTTCTCAGTATTGATTTCCCTGTATTCACCGCCTGTTTTCCCAAAGCTTTAGAACCAGATACAAACAGTGGTTGTAGATATCGAATCAAACCACTAAAGAAACTACTGATTTTTCTTCTGCGCTGGCACACAAGTGGTGATCGATACAGCTCACCAATATCTGAAAGTTGTCCTCCACTTTGAATAAGATAGTACAGTGTATAACGAGTATTCATTGCCTTGACAGAAAATATCGCTTTCGACACGTATCAAGACTATTCAGATATATTCTTTGAGTGTATATTTATAGTTTTTTTAACACCATTTAAAATGCAGCATTATATAGGTGGGTGTAAAGCTTGGTTCGAAATTAACCAGTTCCCCATCATCATCAATGGCGCACCAGCCCAAATCGAGCCTTGGCCTCCCGAAGACACTGCCTCCAACTGTCTCGGTCCAGCGACCGCGTCCTCCAATTAGCGAATCCCAGCAAGGATTCGCTGTCGTTGTCAACTGCATCCTCCCATCGTTTGCGTGGTTTTCCTGGTGGGCGGCTTCCTGTTGCTCGGCCTTTCATGGAGCGTTTGGGAATTCGCCCGTCATCCATACGCTCCACATGGCCAGCCCACTGAAGTCGTAGCAGTTTCGTCAGAATCGATACCGGTGGCTCGTCATAAAGAGCGTACAACCAGTTCCCCATGATGGTCTGTAATCTTGCTTTCGCTCAAGGTTTTTTCTACCGGACAGTACTCTACGTGGCGAAATCTGAACACATTGTCATAAGTGTTTAAAGATATTATTCGGAGATTTCTTATCAACTTCTCGTCCGTTATTCTCGGTTTGATAATATCTATGTAAATGGGTATTAAAGCGATTTTGGTAGGTCCCTCAAGATTTCCCGTCTCTACTTCACGTCGTGCTCTATTCTCCAACGCATTAACGGATTTTTCCAGCTGCTTTATATTTTCCAGAATCATTGACTTATCAAGCGAATCCTTTATTGATGCGTTAATCAATCCCGGATCCCGTTTATCAAAAAGTGTTTTAAGGAACGCATCAATAAACAGACCGACAATGTCGTCGGTTTTTGACAATTCCATTGGTACTTGAGTAACGTCCATACCCCCATCATTTTTTTTGTATGGTATATTCAAAATCTGATCTGAACCCGGCCCGGAAATATCTCACCACCGGACTCTTTAGCCACGCGAGCTATCGCCTGTCGAATCCCCCAGCTAACTTTATTGAAAATTTGTTTTCGTTGTTGGTATACATTAAAGTCAAGAGGATTTTCACTTTTTTAAGCTTAGTAACAATGCAATGAAATCATTGAGGTTAATTGGGGATGGTATCGGAAGCTCTACGTCAAGTTTTACTCCATGATATTTAAGGTTAAAAGTATAGGAAATGGGTTTAATTCCTGCTTTCTTTTCTCGTTCCTTTCTTATGCTTTGCACGGGGTGTATGTATGCATCAATCATTCTCAGCCATTCTGCATGATTTCTGCTCCCTCGTGGTATCTGTGCTATTATATGATGAATGAAATCTCGAAGCGTATCGAATTATGTGTCTAAATTCAAATAAACTTTATCAGCATCCTTTCCTCCTTGATAAACATGTAAACAAAACTCCTCCACGCTCTTCACTTCACTTAAATCGGGAATTTTACTATAATCTCTATCATCCTCAATGTGATTGTAAATTATGCATTTAACATCAATCAGATAATAGGCGTACCAATTGGGTTTCACTGCTAAGAAGAAAGACCATAAAAAAGTTGAAAAGTTTATGTCGTTTTTATCTTTGGCATAGCTGATTCTGCTTTGCATTGTTCCATTTCAACCGCACATTATGATCGAGCTCTGGTACTTTAACTATCATTTCTAGAGGGTAAATTTTCGATTCTTTCGGGATGGCTGAACGTCGAAACTTTTTGATTGTATTTTCCCTATCTTCATCTTCAGAAAAAGGGGCGTTCTGATGATTACGTTTTGGCAACATGATTTCTGTTATTCCGACTTTCCAATCATCACCTAGCTTGCAAGAGTTCGGCAATATGTTCTAAAAAGATGATAAAGTGTTTTCCGGGTAGGTACCCAAAGAACTGTTACTCAAGAGACACACGTAGAACTCATCTTCTATTATGTTTACAGTCATTTTTATATCCTATCCCAATTCAAGTTTGGCACGCTGGAACCACGCTCGTTTATTAACCTTAACCGTTCACTTTGTCGTGTGGGTTTTTTTGTGTGAAAGGCAGCCTCATATTGAGAAGGGTATAGACGGGAGGGTCTTAATATAGATTGTTTGTCGGGTTTTTTGCAACTTCATGTTGAAACTCGAAATCCGACAGTACAGCACCTTTATTAATCCGCTTCATCCAAGTCGTTGAAGACATCATCCAGTTCATTAATACTCATATCTGTTGGAACTGTATACTGTGTAATTTCATCATCAGCGGCTATTATCCTATAGTCCTTGCCAGACTCATCATATGAATCGGCTATACTTTTTCTTATTTTGGAAGCTAGTTTAAGACTTTTCGCTCCCCCACTTGCTGATAACTGCCGCTTAAAAGTATGAGGTAATTCCTGCTTAAGTGGTGTCATTTCATTTACTGATTCAAATATCTCTTCCACCCGTATAGGTCAAGTTTGCGTGGGTTGCTCATTTTTGCGTACAAACCTCGTCTGGGTGGTGTTATCTCGCAGATTTTTATATTTTTGACTTGTCATATGGTCTTTCAAAGAAAGATTTTCAGCTTTCTTTCCATAACTGAATTTTTTGTTCGTCTTGCGTTTACAAATTTGATAACCACATTCCTATACTGATACCATTTCGTCTTATCATTGATCGCAATTGTCTCCTTTCAACGTTCCTATACCTCCACAGATAAAATTAGCATTTTATTAAGGCTGCTGTTCTTATGCATATTTCTCAATTAAAGAACATATTACACCTGAAAGTACACTTCCTAGTAATACAGGTAAAAATCCGTCTTGTTGAACTAATATTTTACGCTGTCGCGGACCAAATTTTTTTTCCATCAGCAATTTTACGCATGCCCTTTTTATATTTACACAGCCGTGTGAAAGTTTTTCTAGATGATGTATGGTTATCCTTCAATGTATTGTATGCGATTTCACAAATAGTTTTGATTACTTCAGGATCGACTGTTTTCAGTTTAGCCTTTCTTAAACACGGACTTGCATACAACATATGTTTGTTGTCCTTCAATCGTTTCATTCGTGACACCATTGTCTTCCTTCAAACTATCTGGGGAGCAACAACACGTTAAAATTTTTGTATTAAATATGTCGGTGCGAAAACGTAAGGTGTGAAAATGCATTTAACATCATATCATCCAGTATAATTAGCATTGGTTGATTCGTACTGTTTGGAAATTCCTCAAGAATAAAGCTTATATATTCTATATTCTTATAGGGTATATGTGTTGGTATTGTATGCTTCTCAGCATTGCACCAAATAATTTTCATTCATCTTCCTATCAACGTCGCAACATCTCAAGCATTTTCGAGCCAGCACAAAAACTTCTCAAGATACGCAATTGCGTAGCGAATCCACGGCATCCATCTCAAGACAAATTCATCAGTCGTCATCGAACTACTATCTACCCGCAACGGTAGCTAAACTGAAGCGTCTCAACCAATGGCGGACCCGCGACGGGAGCATCTCAAGCCAAATTCATGAGCCGGCATCTACACGCTCTGGACACCCGACGCCTGTCCAAAACATCTCAAGCAAAGTCATAATTTCTCACAAGCAGAAGACGCGATCTCGGTGTTTCTTCTTATAAATCATTAATATTTTACATTAATTTGCCAATGCTTCGACTGCAAGGTATGCATAATTGCTTTGGTGCTTCTCCCCATTAGGTTCTTACTTTTAAGACTGACTGTGATCCATCTCTTCATTGCATTTTATATTTCGTTCTTTTTTTATAACTTTTCAATTCCATTTATTCTTTGTATATATAATTTCTTATAAATTTTCATTACCATTTATTATTTGTAAATTTTTATGTTTTGGTCATCATGTCTTAATTTTTATTTTCTTCTTCTTTACTTTTATATGTTGTGTAACTTTGTAATTGGCTCATGAATAACAATAAATAAATAAAAGTAAATGTCTGCACGCGGAAACTTCTCCACAAGGTGCGTTTGGCTTTTTCTAATGGATTTTTTAAAATCCAGTTTAAGTTTGTACGAAGACCAGTCATTGGAGTTTATCATTGGTTAGAACCTCCTAGTCTAGTCAACAACATTGTTTACTAGTTTTTGTGCTTTATGGTTAGCAACTTACTAACACTATTTATGCACATTAATGGGAGTTCTTAGCTTCCAGGTTATGCTGGTACATCGTTAATTTAATGGAAAGTGTGGTTTCGGCGTGTCAGATGGCATCCTCATCAGGTGCTGTCATAAGCCATCCGCCACGAAACAGCACTACCACGGTTAGCTTGTTGGTGGATTAAGCTTCGTTATATTTCAACCATTTTTATAATTTACATCTGCGAATTATAACGACCGTCAATGGGTTCGTATATAGCTACGTTGCTAAGTTTAAGTGCTGTTTCGTGGCGGATGGCTTATGACAGCACCTGATGAGGATGCCATCTGACACGCCGAATCCACACTTTCCATTAAATTAACGATGTACCAGCATAACCTGGAAGCTAACAACTCTCATTAATGTGCATCAATAGTGTTAGTAAGTTGCTAACCATAAAGCACAAAAACTAGTAAACAATGTTGTTGACTAGACTAGGAGGTTCTAACCAATGATAAACTTAAACTTAGCAACGTAGCTATATACGAACCCATTGACGGTCGTTATAATTCGCAGATGTAAATTATAAAAATGGTTGAAATATAACGAAGCTTAATCCACCAACAAGCTAACCGTGGTAGTGCTGTTTCGAGGCGGATGGCTTATGACAGCACCTGATGAGGATGCCATCTGACAGGCCGAAACCACACTTTCCATTAAATTAACAGTCATTGGATTTTTTAGTCTGATTAAAGGCCATCCTACATCACTTCTGCAGCTCCGTAATGTTCCTGCTTCACCGCGAGGTTTCTAATTCTTTCTCTCTGGGCTTCGCCGGACTGATAGCAGATTTTACTGTTTCATGTAAGACCAATGTTAAAATTCCAACGGCCAGCTCCAGACCGGTTACATCTTCTTTCTTGAGGAGTTCAATTTTGAGCGCAGACCGATTGGTATTTGACCCAATCCAGCCTCCTTTTGTTAGTAGGTTGGATATGTCAGGTAGGGAAATTCCAGATTGAACGTTATACATAAATTGTCGGAAAATGAGCATTTCATAAATTGTCAGAAAACGAGCATTTCTGGGATACTTGCAAGTTGAAGTGCTCGCTCGTTAGAGTGCTATCCATTACCTCCCTACGGCTTGCCTTAATAAAGGTAAAATCCCCACCCTTATTAACTACGGCCAGATTATGTTTTAGAATTAGAATAATTCCAAAAATTGACTCACCCCGTGGTATATATACAATACTTAAATTAATCTAGCATGTCAAAACTTACGCACTTATGTCGAGCGCACTGATTTGATTTCACAAACTTCTATAAAACTACAGTTTAGAAATAATCGGAGCTGAAATCGGAAGTGTAATATCGATCGGAGGTTCTAAACTTTCAAAGTCGGAGGCGAAGCTTCATTAAATCCCTGTAGATTTCGAACTCTAAACCTCCATTATTTCTAGTTTTCGTTGAGTATGCAATAATTACTCTAATTTCATGTCCTTCTAATAATCCGTTATCTGAATCAATAAAAAGGTAAGAAGAATTACTAACCCTGCATTAGCTTGAAGTAGTTGCGAACCTAAAACTCATCAATTTTGAAAATATCGAAGTGATTAGTAAAAGAAGTGATGTATATATATATATATAGGTATAAGGATAGTGAAAAATTCGATAGAGTCGGCAGAGAATCGGAGTAAAGCGAAGCAAAAATTAATTTCTTTCGATGTAAAAGCAATATTTCTGAGTGTTCCAGTATAACAAGCAATATATCCACTCAATTCAATCTTAAATCCTACTTTAATTCATTTATCATTCCTAGCTAGCCCTAATTATTCTTACTACTACTTGCAATTTTCTATTCTTATCACTAAAGCCACTGACTTCTGGTTGCTGCTTCGTACTCCCCATCGTTCCTGTACGTTTTCGCTGTGCCATCTAGCAATTCGTCTGCGTGTCTTTGTTAACAAACTCCGACCTCAATCGGACTCGAAAGGTTTTGATAATGCTACCTGAGCTTTCTGCATGAGCTAACGCATAGTAAGCCCGGTTACCATTCTCATTTTGTACGATGTTCCATAACTTCCCTAACTTAACATCAATTTGTATGAAATTTGGCAGCAGTACTGGCAATTGCATATTGATATCGGCATTCGGCGATAAAAATTAAGCCACTCGCTTCGCAAATCTTTCTCTGATCACAGGTACCCATGAATCGAGAATAGATTTAACTTCGCCGATATCCGGCGTGCGCTTTAAATTTTACGCGAGATTCTTTGGTTTTCACAACAATTCTAAACACACCATTGGAAATAAAAGATCAATCGCCTACAGAACCTTTGCCCACGATTTTGCAAATTTTTCCTCCACGAGTAATAACTACTTAAATTGTCAGACTTTACTCGCCATGAGGAGTCTACTGCGACCACAATCTTGACGGTTCCGCATGAATTGTGTGTACTGTTTGTGACAACTCATGCGGCAGAGAGTCGGGTCACCAGCACATACTGCTATCGCTACGAGTGCTTAATGGTCAGCAACTGCAGTTACCACCAACTAACTGATTAGCAGCAATCATAAAGGTCCAATGGAAAAATACGATTTATTATAAATTCAATTGATTCTGTTAGATTTATTTAATTCATTTTATTTTCGAAGCACTTTTCCAAGTTTCCCATCTGTCCCAATATTTGGTTATCCTCTCGAAATTTCGCTTCTTTCCTTTACAATGAATTAATGTTTTCTAAAGAAATCAACACCATATTTTTTTATAATCTACTCTTAGTCTTCCGTCTGTTCCTTTCATTTCAGGTGAGTATTTTGAAATCCATTTCTCTATTCTCTCTCTTGCTCTTCTATGCTGTTCCAAGCTTTAACAGCATAAGGCCCGTTTATATTTGCATGCCCCTCGTACGTACATATTTCGTTTGGAACACTCAAACTTCCTCATTGCTACTAACAATTTTTCTTTGCTGACGTAATCTAAATAGAACCGACAATTAGTTAATCTTATGTTGCATTTTAATGAAATCGTTACTTTGTTGCGTTCGCCACGCAGCGTGAGCGATCCGCGGGCGAAATAAGCGACTGTTTTGCCCCTGAAAACTCCTACCCACAGTGCGAGCAAACGCCGCCATTTCACTCTTAAGTTACTAGGCAGGTCATTGATTATATTGAATTGTAAGGATATTGAATTCAATATATATGGAATAGATTTATCCACCTTAAGGGTATTGAATTATATGCATATCAACTAGATATGTTTAGGGTAAGTGTATTGAATTATATAAATATATTGGATTCATTTGGTTGAGGATATAGAATTAGATAATTATGGATTGGGTTTATCTAGGTTAGGGATGTTCGATTAGATAGTTAGGTAGAAAGAAATGATGTTATGGAGGGTTTGAACTGCGCCTTGTGGGTCGTATTTGGTTACGACTTGATAGTGTCCACCAATTTGAATTCAACGCTTTTTATCGTCTCACCAACGGAACCACTCAGGTAGCAATCAATGCTGTCTTCACCCGGGCTTCAAAGCCGCAGCGATTCATTTCCACATCGGCACTCCATCGCCAGCGGCACAATTTGTCCACCTTAAGCTCGTCCCCACACAACAGCCGCAGTATCCGCCGAGGTGCAACGCTGTGGCCAATCAAGGAGATCGAGCGCGGAGAATAAAAATCGCCGGCTGACGAGCATCGATAATAGGCATAAATGGAATGAATGGAAAATACAACGAGTTCGGCAAACTCGGCGGGAACATCGTACAAAATGAGAATGGTAATCGGGCTTACTATGCGTTGGCTCATACGGTAAGCCCAGGTAGCATTATTAAAGGAATCTGACCGATTTATCGATAACACTTTACGCGCAGGAACTGCCAATTAATTAAAACACAACCTTCTTCGTAGAATGCTGAAGCAAGAGAGCGAGCCTCTTTGTTTATTAAAATATATGCGTTTTGACATTTGTTAAAAAGTGTTGCCAACTGGCATTTTTAACACTCTCCCTGAATTGAATATTGCCTTTACTCTCATTTACAAAAATCTTACAATGTTCAATTCACTAAATCAAATTCAAAACAATTAGAATTCATTTCACATATCTTCAACCAAAGAAAAAACTTTATATAAAGTATGCAAATGAACTTACGTTATTATTGTTCAGGAAATGGTTTTCAATTTAATCCAATGATTTTCGATACTAAAGCTAACTTTATGCTTGATACCGGCTTTGTTAACACATCAGCTGGCATTTCATTTGTAGCTAAATGGGTTAAATCGACAACCCTTTCTCGAACCTTTTGATGAACAAACTTCTGTTTAATATCAATATGTTTGGTTCTGGCTGAATATGAATTATTATTAGCAAAATTAATCGCGCCTATATTATCGCAATACAATTTGATCGTACGAGGAGAGTTCACAAAAATTTCTTTTTCAAGTTGTTTTAACCAAATACATTCTTGTATTGCTGCAGTCATTGACATAAATTCAGCCTCAGTTGTTGATATGGCGACAGTCGGTTGCCGTTTTGAGCACCATGATATTGCACCATTTTGCAGCGTGAACACATAGCCGGTAGTTGATTTGCGTTCGTCTTCGGCACCAGCCCAATCCGCATCGCAATATCCTTGAATTTCGGTCGGTTGCTTTGTGTATGTTATTTTCTTGTCAATCGTTGCCTTCAAATAACGTAGCACACGTTTAGCTGCTGCCCAATGTGCTTTACCTGGATTTTCGTTGTATCTACTCAGCACATTTACAGCAAAACAAATATCCGGCCTGGATACTTGTGCACAAAATTGCAATGCACCAACTAATTGACGATATGGTACATTCATCATTTCTTTTACTTCCTTTACATCTGTTGGACACATCCTTTATGTAAGTTTTTGATTTGCGTCCATTGGAACGGCCAAACCATTACATTCACTCATATTAAAACGAGACAAAAGAGCTTTGATGTAATTACTTTGATCAAGGGAAATTATACCTGATTTTCTGTTGCGTGTACACGAATACCAAGCACTGACGATATCTCTCCCATGTCTTTCATTTTGAACTCATCGAACAAAACCTGGGTCAGCTTCCTTTCCATTTCGTTGTTGTTGGAAAATATGATGATGTCATCCACGTAAATTGCCACGATGAAAATACGATTCCCTTCAACGAAATAATACACGCATTGGTCGGTCGATGATCGCTTCAGTCCAAAATTCAATAACACTTTGTTTAATGTAGTGTCCATACTCGACTCAATTGTTTGAGACTATAAATCGATCTGGTGAGCTTACATACACGATTCGATCCATCGCTGAATCCCTCTGGTTGCGTCATGTAAATTTATTCTTTAAGTGCACCATGAAGAAAAGCTGTCACAACGTCCAATTGACGAATATTCAGACTAAACTTAGCTGCAATTGCCATTAAATATCGAATCGTTGTAAATCGGACTACTGGTGAAAATGTTTCATGATAATCAACACCTTCAATTTGTGTGTAGCCCTTTGCAACTAATCTCGCTTTGTGACGTATGATTCTTCCATCAGTGTCGTGTTTGGTTTTGTACACCCATTTACACTTGATTGGTATTTTACCCGGTGGAAGATCTACCAATTTCCATGTTCGATTCGCTTGTAATGAATCAAACTCTTCCTTCATCGCAAGCTTCCACAAATCGGCGCTCTGACTTGAAATTGCATGTTTAAATGTGGATGGATTGCATGATATAAATGCATAATCTGGTTTCGATTTGTTTGTATTTCGTATCGATTGTCTCACAACTGGCGTTTCATTAGCGTTTTGATTCATCACTCGCTTTTGAAATGGATCTTCTGGCTCCCATTCACTCACACTACCATCATCTGATAATGCGCTTGGTGATAGAGCATTTGAATTGTTCAATGTCAAATAGGCTTGATTTGACTGACCATTTGAGTAACCGCTCGATGAACCAATCGATGCTACAGTATTTGAATCACTTGATGACAAATCGGCTTGATTTGAATGCTTTTCCTACTCTGATTTAATACTGTCTACGTTTTCCTCCTCAGCTTCAGGATATTGCAGACAAAACTGATTAATTTTATCAATTTCAGAATCATGTACCTGAGTATTTCCACTGGATTCTAAGAAAATGACATCTCTGCTAGTTATTATCGATTTTGTTTGCTTGTTGTAAAGCCGATACGTTTTGGCATCACTGGAATATCCCACAAAAATGCATCCTGTTGATTTCTCATCCAGTTTCTTTCTCTTTGCCCCTGCAACTTGTGCAAATGCTTTACACCCAAATACTTTCAGCCATTTTAAATTCGGCTTTTGACCGGACCAAATTTCTTCAGGTGATTTATCACCACTGCCTTTACACGGCACACGATTGATGATATAAGCAGCTGTCATCACTGCTTCTGCCCAAAATGCCTTCGTCACACCTGAATCGATCAACATACATCGAACTTTCTCCAAAATTGTCCGGTTTATTCTCTCGGCTACACCATTTTGCTGTGTTGTATGTATTGCCGTTTTTTGTTGCAAAGTCCCGCTGTGTTCACAATACCGTTTAAATGCTTTATTGAAATATTCGGTGCCATTGTCACTTCTCAACACTTTAATGTTATACCCACTTTGTTTTTCGACCATCGTTTTAAAGTTAATAAAACTTTTGTACACTCCACTTTTTCTTTTTATTACATATACAAACAATTTATGTGAAAAGTCGCCGACAAAGGTTAGAATAAACCTATTTCCACCCAATGATTTCACAGGCAAGGGGCAACATAAATCTGTATGTACGAGTTCAAGTAATTGTTTTGCACGATTCCCCTTATCATTGAATGGTGTTCGACTGAGTTTTCCTTTTATAAACGTTTCACATATACTATTTCTTGGTATTGTTATATTTTTGATATCGCTTTTCAAAAATTTCATGTAACCAAAACTCTGTGTCCGAATCGACGATGCCATAGAAACGCATTTTCTTTTGGTCTTTCCGTAACCACCGAATCATTATCAACTATTAATGTCTTTTCACTGCGAACAACATCCAATTTAAATAAATAGTTTACTAAACTTGCAGTTGCAAGCAAATTCCAGTCTGAATCAAAAATTCTGCAGCCGTCTTTTTAAAAAAAACACTTTATAGTCATTTTTTACCATTTGACTAACTGATATTAAATTAGCACAAATATTCGGCACATAGTGAACGTTTGAAATTTTTATTTCTTTTTGTTCGCCTTCCACTACAATATTTTGATTCACACTACCGACACACTCGATTGCCATTTTGTCATTGTTCGCTATTATGACTTCTTTACGATCTATTTTTTCTTGATTGTCTATAAATGAAATGTTATTTGACATTGTACACGTTGCACCACTGTCCACATACCAATCACAGTTATTTGGTAGCTCCGATTTATCAACTGTATATAATGTCGATTCCTTTTTCGATTTATTTAAATTGTATTTATTTTTATTTTTCCCTGTTGGGAAATTGCGAATAAAGTGCAAACTGGAACCACAACTATAACACTGTTTATCTGCTTTCTTTTTATGTTGTTGATATTTATTTTTGACAGCTAGTGCTGTCTCTTGTACGTCGTTGCTGCCGTCGTCAAATACCAAACCTTGCAACAGTAAATTCTTTACTTTGTCAAACGTGATTTTTTCGGGTGCGCTTTCCAATGATACAATTGTCGGACCATACTTTGCTGGCAAACCTACCAACATTAATGAACCAGCTACTTCATCGTCAATGTTAAACCCTGCGTGTTTAACTTTTGACCACAATGTATTCATTTTATTCACATATTCTTCAACCGAATTACACTGTTCCATTTTTAATGATACCATTTGCTGCAACAACAAAACTTTTCGGCCTGTACCGGTATCATCAAATGCTGCCGTTATGCTGTCCCACGCTTCTTTAGCTGTTTTTGCTGACTCAATATACGTGTAATTGGACGGCTCAAGCAATAGCGTAATTTCCTTTTCTGTTTGATCTGCACTTGCTTCAGCTGCCAATGTCGTTACACAGCAACTCCACAAACTTTTTATTATCAAATGTGCTTTAGCACCAACTTTCCACTCCGAATAATTTTCACGGCCTTTTAATCGATTGAACGGAACTGAATTATTCATTGTTAATGTCGTATCGGTAAATGATTCGTCGAATGAATTTTCCGTATCAAACTTAAAATTAGCACGCTGCAGAAATTTTTTAAGTGTCTCGTTTGGCTTCACTACTAAATTTTTGTCGTCTTTTTCCATGTGGTGTGCATATGGCTATGCATACATCACAATACCGTTGAAAATATCGACCAATATATTTGATTTTTAATAAAAAAAATATGTTTGTGTACAACGTTTCTACTACTTTCTTTGTGAAAAAACTAAAATTGGCTGCGGATGGCCTATAAGCTAAAGGAATCTGACCGATTTATTGATAACACTTTACGCGCAGGAATTGCCAATTAATTAAAACACAACCTTCTTCGTAGAATGCTGAAGCAAGAGAGCGAGCCTCTTTGTTTATTAAAATATATGCGTTTTGACATTTGTTAAAAAGTGTTGTCAACTGGAATTTTTAACAATTATCAAAGCCTTTCGAGCCCGATTGAGGTCGGTCGTTCATGGCGCAGCGAAGACGTTTAGGAACGATGGGGAGTACGAACGGGCAGCAACCAAAAGTCAGCGGCTTTAGTGATAAAGATAGAAAATTGCAAGTTGGAGTAAGAATAATTGGGGCTAGCTAGGAAAGAAAAATGAATTAAAGCAGGATTTAAGAATGAATTGAGTGGATATATTGCTTGTTATCCTGGAACACTCAGAAATATTGCTTTTACATCGAAAAAACGAACGCAACAAAGTAACGATTTCATTAAAATGCAATAGTAGGCAACATAAGATTAACTAATACTATACACATCACATCAAATTGATTTAAATAATTTTCGATTATTATATGACGTTTTTGCATTTCAGGCTCAGATGCTATTTTGAACGGAAATCCGCTTGCCTCAAGCTCCAGGACGACTGCATTGAACATTGTAGCCGATATGTTGCGAAAACTCAATGTAAGATAATTATAACATAGCTGTTTGTTAAATGAATTTTATCGCTGGTATTGCGTGTATTCTTTAAAATGGATAAATATTTTACCTTGTGATATATAATATTTAAAGTGAGAACTTTCTTCATTACTGATTCACGTAAATGATGTAGAAATCACAAAACACATATCATAAGAAATTAATTTTAGGGAATCAATATGATTCCTGCAATTTGATGATCGCAAAAACCAAATCTTTCATCGAAGATATCTTCCTGGAATGTTTATTGATATCCAGTTGGATAAAGAAATGTGTTCGAATATTTTTTCAAGTAAATATTAGATTTTTTAGATTCCAATGAGCCGAAACAGTTTCCTGTGTTTAAATTCCTTCCTTCGTGTGCTTTTTGCGGAACTTATGTCTAATGTCACGCCAAAATATTTACCTATACTTTTTGAGCATTTATGTTTACTGGTACATTATCAATTTTTTATTCATTCGTCATTCAGTTCTATACGCCATTTTCTAGTCCGATTGATTAATTTCAGACTGCAATTTCCTTGTGGGGTTGTTCTTGTTGTCCCCTATTGCCATGACAGCAGCATCATTTGCAAATGTTGCAATCATCTTATTTCCTAGGATTCGAAGATCTCTTGTATATAATAAATATTGAACGGATTCAAGAACACTTCCTTGTCTTAATTTCTTTTAGTCCAGAACACATATTTTCTTGCTTAACTCTAAAGTATTTTTCTGCTTCCAGTATTTGTGTATTGTTTTGGTATGTATGTCTTTAGCTTAAAAAGTAATCTTTCGTGCCATACTTTGTCAAAAGCTTACGCCACATGTAGAAATATAGTTAAAAAAACTTTTTTGTATTTCAGTGATTTCTTGAAGGTGTTGGTGATTCTATGCACTTGATTTAATGTAGAATGTTTGTTGCGAAAACCAAATTGGTGATTCGGTATTACATTTTTACTCTATAACTAAATATTTTGTTTGAGTTTTTTAAAAAGTAGCCTCTAACGAGCTTAAAACAGCATAGGTAACACTAAAATTCTTTATTATGTAGGTGAAGGTAGAGTTTTTTTTCCTGCTTTTGGGATCTTAATAACTTCCGCATTTCTTCATTTGTGTTGGACCAGTTTAAGCCTAAAAGTGACATTTATGATGCAAATAAGTTTGTAGAGCTTTCTTTGGAATTTGTCTGAAAATTTCACAATCGAAACTTGATGTTGTTTATTGCCTTCACCACTTCAAGCGTTGTTAGATCGATATCTTGTCTTTGTATTTTGTTATGGTGAAAAGTTTTTTCATCACGACATACATGAGATACTTAGCGAACATTTTTGTTTTTTGTTAATTATTGTTTTACCCAATTTTTCCTAATATTTCTTTGTTGATTTACACAGAAAATAGTCAGTGGTCTTGTCATTTGTTTATTTTCTCAAGTATGTCTTAATTGATTCTTTGCTGAGCTTAATTTGTTAGGTTCTTGCTTGGTGTCATTTTCTCCTAGCTTTACGTTTTTCAATTGACATTTTCCTAATTCCTTTGAGATAAATATTCCTTTTTAATCTTTTGTTAATTTAATTGTTGTATGTTTATGATAAATATTTCTACTTCTGCATTTAAAAGTTGCATATTTTTAGTGGTACTTGGAAATGTATTTTTTTCTAGATGTATTTCAAAGCTTTTCTGTTGGCTAGCACTGGATTCCATTGAAACATAATGTTGTTCAATTTCTTTATAACATGAAATTATAGATTTGCGTGAACTAAAATACCATACATATAGCTGTGACCTGCAATATTGCTAAATATCGCAAAATACAGCTTTAATGGAAGCTTTTAAATTTCTTTCTACAATGCTTTGATTCGTATTCATTCGTCCATACGAATACGCACCGAATTTGCACTCTCATCATTATTGGTCGCTTGTGGATGCAACGTGTTACGGTTACTTCTCGCCGCAGCCGATCTTGGCTACGGTTTGTGTAATCCCACCCGGCTTTGACCCGCGAAGAGGGGTGTGGGAAAGTTTTTCCAAAATGGGCGCCACCTGTTTTTGTGCGTGGACTGCCCAGTCCGCGAATCCAGAAATGGGAACAGTTCTTTGTCGACCAAACACCACCGATAGAAAAAAAAGGAAAATCAGAAAGGGAGCCGAAAACACGACGACCACTCCGCCACTTCAAACAATTTAATTTAAATAAGATTTGATTTTATCTCACTGCCTATAATTTCACTATTTCTATTCTATTCTTATTGCTAATTACAATTTTTTTTTGTATCAACTAATTTCGCTGCCTCCTAACTGCTGCACCATCCGTCGCTCGCCGTCCGCACTCCTCCTCTACGCTACGGTCCGTCGACGTCTTCATCTCACCAGAGGCCAATAAGAAATACTCCTCGTATACTTTTTTCCTACGCGACGCGCCACCAAAGAAGAGCACTAAAAATGACAAGCTGTATAATCTCATTTGGGGTGAAGAGGAAGTGCAGATATTTTACGGTTTCATTATATCGTTGATTAAGTGAAACTGAAACGATTACCAAAAGTATATTTAGACCATTCGTGAATAATCAGTCATCAGAAAAGTGAGAGATAATTGTTACCAGCCTTAGGCCATATAATATTTCAGGCAATCACAAATTTAACTTTTTGTGACAAATTTAAGCTATTGAAGCATCCTTTCCTAAAACTTTCTTATCCAAATATCATTTTAAAGTTCGTAATTTTGATATTTTAATTGAATTCACTACAAGGATAAGTAACCATGTTCCATCTAATCATGTTTGTTAGTTTTTTGTGTTTTGTTATTATTGGTTTCATTACAGTATTTTCCTAACCTATTACCCAAAGATTGCAACTTTTCACAAAACACTTGATCAAAAGAACTGATTCCTCAATGTTTCGCAAATTAATGATTTGGTGAAATAACAATAATGCTAGTGCTAGTACTTTTACTGTACGTTATTGTTGTAGCTATGATAAACTATAGGAAAATGGTTAGTTGGTTGTAGTGGCAGCCATCTTTATCAAAAGATGGCTCACATAGGCCACAATAGACCCATTGTGATACCACAGAAGATTGAGACGGCACTATGACCTAGCTGCTGGGTGACGAGAACCATTTAGATTCTCGTATGAAGCCGGCTATGCAGCTTATGTTTAAATTAGCTACTTTCGTGAGGCTATCTGGAAAGGGCGAGGCTAGGATATGCATGCGTTTCTTGGATAGTGCCAGGCATTCGCACAGAAAATGTTGGATCGTTTTTTCCTCTTCATGCGATCTGCAGCTTCGGCAGAAATCGTTGAAAGGAACACCTAATCTTTCTGCATGTCTGCCAATCAGATAATGTCCCGTCAATACGGATATGATGAAACTTAATGTTTCACGGCTCGTGTTGAGGAGGTACTAGGTGCGTTTGGAGCTCAGTGCTTGCCAAGTTTGCCTGGTTGTCCTGCAGGTTTCTTCCAGTAACCAGGCCCTATTTGCGGCCTCCATGTTATGCTTCTTACATCCTAGCTCTGTGGAGGCGAGAGGTTGACCGACTTCGGGTGCAAGTGTATACTCCTGGAGCTCAGTGTCAGCTCGCGCTAGGGCATTTGCTTCGCAATTTCCCGGTATATCATTATGTCTCGGCACCCAGTGTAGGATCACTTCACAGTGAAGCGACATCGCGTTCAATTGTGAGCGCCATTCCGTTACAATTTTGGATGAGGTATGCACGCTGGGTAGTGATTGGATAGCAGCTTGTCAGAGAAAATATTCAGGTTTCTTATGGATTTTTTTTGGTTTCCCAACCAGTCTACTGCCTTATATATTGCACTGCCCTCTGCCTGAAAAACACTGCAGTAGTCTGGAAGTCGGGAAGATAGTTTCAGACCTAGCTGCTCTGAAAAAACGATGCAGCCAACTTTTGCATCCATTTTAGAATCATCAGTATAGATGTCCACCGATTCCTGCATCTCACTTCTTTCTATTGCCCAATCATCCCTGATTGGAATGACTGACTGGAAATCATGATGAAAGCAAGGAATCGGAGACACAAGATTTACCTACTTCGGCGTTGATCCATCCCTCCAAAGTATGGTAGAGTGACCAGTATTTCCTTCCTGCTAAAGATGCAGTTCTTTTAATCGAATCCCAGAACACTTGGCCTGCTGTCTCGTAATGAGCTCAGTCGAAAGCCAATTCCATAGCATAAACAATGCCTTTGTCGGGGTAGTGCATAAGGCCCCGATGATTGCAATATCTGCAATACTTTTGACAGTGCTTAACAGGTTTACAATCGATGTTTTCGCCATAGCTGCGCCACACAGAAGGATTGGTTCCACTATCGCCGTATAGAACCATGAAACAATTTCGGGTTTTAATCCCCACTTTTTTTCAGTAGCTTTTTTGCAGCAGTAGATTGCGCTTGCCGCTTTGCGTGCTCTTTCTATTATGTTCGCCTCTCGCGCTAGTTTAGACTTCAGAATTTGACCTACATTTGACTTGATAACATGGGTTAAGACTTATCGTATCGAGTTCAGATGGGACAAATCGTAGAATTTTGTATCTTCTTGTGAAGAGCATAAGTTCTGTTTTCTGCGGATTAATCCTTCAACCATAATCTTTGCTCCATTTAATGAGAATACCTAGGACAAAGTTTAGTCTTTCAGATAGGTTGCTAACGAATTTGCCCGATATTGCTATTGCAACATCGTCAGCATAGGCTACGACTTTGCAGCCAGTCGCTTCTATTGTTAACAGGAGTTTGTCCACCACTAAGTTCGATAGCACCCCACCTTGCGGGGTGCCTCTGCACGTCCGGTTTCTTAGGATACTGTCTCCTAGTGTGAATTTGATGCTCCTGCTGCTTAACAGTTGTACGATATATCTAATCAGGTTATCATTCACATTGTTTTCCTCGAGTGCCTTCTCAATAGCCTTGTGGCTGACGTTGTTGAATGCACCTTCGATGTCTAGAAAAACCTGCGTATATTCTTTGACGCTTAGAGATTTTTCGATGTAGCTGGTGAGCGAGTGAAAAGCTGTTTCAACCGATCTCCCTTTTGTGTATGCGTGCTGCACATTAGAGAGTGGTCTCAGAGTAGCTCTCAAATGAATCTCTATCAGCCGTTCCAGAATTTTCAGCAGAAAAGAGGTGAGGCTGATAGGTCTACAGTCCTTAGGTGAGGAGTGGGATGTCTCGCCCGCTTTGGGTATGAAGACTATTTTAGCTTCTTTCCACCGCTGTGGAATGTAAGCCATCTGTAGACATGCTTTAAAGATGACTTTTAGCCATGGTAGCGCTATATAGATTCCTTGCTGGATCTCAACAGGTGAGATGTTGTCCATGCCAGGGGATTTAAAGGGTTTAAATGAGCTCATTGCCCAGCGTAGGAGCCTGTCGTTTACAGGCACAGTGGTTGGCAGGCAGTTCGGGAGCGTATATGGATTAGCTTTGACAGCCAGATCCTCACTGTCTCAATTAATAGCAAAACCTTTCGCTTTGTTTTGCCAAACTTAGCATCAAGCTTCAAAAGCCATTGGGAAAAAATATCGCCGTTCATCCACGACCGTTTGTTGGCTAAGTAGTCCACAGGTAAGAATTTAAAAAGATGGAAACAGCGTGGATTTTTACTTTTACCGATGATCAAAAGTTTGAGTTTCTCTCCTCTGAAAAGCAAGGATTCTTGTTGGCAGGCACTTGAAAAAAATACCAGTCTCGTCAACATTGAAAACATTTTCGGGTTTGAAATCTTGAAGCAGTTTCGGTAAATTTGTTTTCCATTGATGACTTTTTTCATGGTCAACAGATGCACTTTCGCCCGATATTACTTTTCCTGAAATTTCATATCTGGATTTGAAGCGATTTAGCCAACCATCACTGGCTTTATAATCAAAGTTATTTAAGCTTTTGGCTATTTCTATTTCTAGTAAAATAGGGCCACTCACTGGTAAATTACTGCTACGCATATTTTTAAACCATTCGAGCATGGCATTATTAACTGTCTTGTATGTGCATACCCTATTCCGCTTCATTTTCCCACTCATACCGGGATTTGAATACCGACGTTTCAAATCTTCCCTTTTACTCCATATTGACGACAATGTATTTGCTGGTATGTTAAATTCACGTGCAATATTTTTTTTCATGTTTCCTTCTTCAATTTTGTTTATAATACGTATTTTCGCTTCTAGATTTAATGTTCCTAGTTTCCTCGAAGCCATAACGAAAAATCCTTTAAAGAACTTTCTTATACAAAGCTTAAAATAAAACTGTACCTTTTCTTACCTTGCTTAAAATTAGGTGAGATTTTTCCAACTAAGCAAGGGATCTGCACCGATCTTTTTTCTTATCACTTTGACAGATTTATACAATTAATAATGCTGATTCAACTTACATATATATAAACAGGCCCTTAAGTCTTCAAAATAGGTTCGAGGTACAGAAATTTTTTGTATAGAAAATTCTAGGGAACGCACGAAGCAGTTGGAAAAAATCGAGTTAGAAGAAATTTCCACTTAAAGGTATTTCCACTTATAGGAATTTGACTGTATGTATGAAATATTCTCAAAGTTTCAATAAATTATATTCATTTTTTATACTATAAAAAATTCATGGAAATCATTGAGAGAACACTGTCCTAACCCTATTTTTTCGTCGTTGGGAGGTGGAAATCTTCAAATGATACCAATTTGCTCCTGCTTCTCGGCATGTCGGATTTTTACCGACTAAAACCACCTCCGCCTCCTCCGATCCTCTCACTCCATCACTCATTACTTGCACTGTCCGTGTGCAATGTATTTCCTGAATGCTTGTTCATTCAATTAGTACTTCCCAGACGATGTACATCGGTATAAGGGATAGTACCGGTACTCAACAATTTTTATTCAGGGTTCAATATATCCAATTTTGTTTCACATTTGTAGAATAAATCTTAGCGTTCTTAATTATTGAATTGAGTTTTCAGTAAATGTTTGCGTAACATGATTTTAAACGATATTATGTTACGCGCTTCTCTTATTGTGTGAAGTAGCTCATTGTAAAAGTCGTTCCCCCCCCCCATTTATTTCTAGCCTCATTGTTTTTATTTCTTCATGGTGTAAATTTCCAATCTTTTCTCTAGAAAATCTAGTTTAAAATTTAGAAAAAAGTTTGGCTCAAAAACCCTAAAAATAAAAAAGTGTTTGTAAAGATGAAACCGCTAATGAATTTAACTGAAAACAAAATCTATTATCGTGCGGAATATCCTGCGAAATTTGGTAAAGCATCGAGTCGTTTTTTTCTATTTTCGGGGTGGCTGATATGCTGCTCTAATTGCTGAATAAATGAAATCAAATTTCTATAAAAACTATCCCAATGGTTTAGCCGTTAAAAATTGTTTCAAAATTTGTAGGTATATCATTTTTGTGGTTATATATAACATTTATTATACGAGAATTTTAATGCGTTGTAGAAACAGAGGGTTGTTATCTTTAAGTTGTGGCTATTTTATTAATGTGATTGAAAAATACTTTAATCTCAGGAATCAGTTCAACCGCTTTAGACAATACCAGATTAAGTGAACGTGCATTGTAGGCAATACCATCTACAAATCTAACGAATCTTTCTTCAATTCAGTTTAATGTTAAACACCTGATAATTATTTTTTTATTTATTTATTTCTTTTTTTATTATTTTTTTATTTACACCCGAATCTTTTCTCGAACCCGTTTGCATACCTTAAAATTGTTGCATGCAGATCTACTGCTTCATTGAAGGCAGATGTTAGCGTTACAACAGCCTCTTCCAGGTGCCGTACGTTTTGTATCTCAAGGGGTCCGCGTTCTAACGCAAATCCAAGCGTAGACTAGTATTTTACCCATTTCATTTATTTATTTCGCCAATGCAAGGCAATCGCATGTTATAGAATATAAAATTACAACAAATACTTAACCCTAAAATACATGCTACACTCTACATTAATTTACACAGTTGCAAGCACGTCACAATTTAGGGATGGATAATGAAGGGCTTGATAAATACAGGATTTAAAATTGAACTTGGAGATGGTATAGGAGTAGTGTTTGCTCAAATTGTTAAAAATCTTACAGCACCTATTAACAGGTTCATTATCTGTATACTTAGTAAGATGCTAATATTCAGTACGTAAACGTGTATTACGCGTAATTCTTGCAGGCACATTAAGCTTCATTTTGTTCGTCAAATACTCCACATTAATGTGGCCCCTAATCATGTCAAAGGCAAAACAAGAGGACAACACTGTTTTTCTGGCTTTAAGAGTCGAGAAATTCAGAAGCTCCAATCTAACTACATAAGGAGATAAGATTTGATAGTTATCAGGGCTATAGAGGCCTCTCAAAGCAAACAACAAGAATTGTTTTTGGACTGATTCTATTCTCGTATCATGAATTCCAAAAATTGGGTTCCATACATTACAGGCATATTCAAGTAATGGACGAACCAGTGAGGTAGATAATGATTTAATTACCCACAAATTTTTAAACACTTTGGCTCGTCTTTCAAGAAAGCCAAGCTGTTTATTAGCTTTGGAGAAAATAGTATCGTAGTGCAAATTGAAACTTAGTTTCTTGTCTAGGACAACTCCAAGGTCAACAATGTTTCCTTTCCTATACAATACCGTATTGTTGAGAACGTAAGCATTGTTCAAGATTATGGTTTTGCGGGAAAAAGTCATTACATGATATTTCCCAAAGTTTAGATAAAGTTTGTTTACACCACACCATTGTTGGAGGGAAGTTGATTTTGGACAAATATCCTTGAAATTTTACTAATTGACTTCGGTCTCGTAAGTAGGAACTGAGCCAATTGAGCATAGAGCCGGTGATTCCTATTTTCTGGAATTTGGAAATCAGTATGGAGTGATCAACTCGGTCAAATGCTTTACTAAAGCCTGTGTAGATTGCGTCAATTTGGTAACCCCTCTCCATTTTACATAGGACATCAGAAACTAAAACCATGAGATTGGTTGTAGTTGATCGGCCCTTGCGCAAACCATGTTGTTGTTCCTTTAGAAGAGGCTCAATAGCTGAGGGTTTTTGGCAAACGATTTGTTCGAATAATTTAGGGATTATAGATAGTATGGCAATACCTCTATAGTTCAGGACAGAGCGCTTGTCACCACTCTTAAATATAGGAATTATATGGGAAGATACCCAATAAGTTGGGAAACTCCCATTTGTCAAAGATTTGTTAAAAAGAAAGTGAAGAGGTACTTCAAGCTGGTCCATACATTGGACCACAAAAAATGAGGAATGTAGTAGTCTAGCCAGGACTCTTATAAACGTCAAGGTTGTTAATAGCTTAAGCAACATCTTCCCTTGAAAGATACATGTCCATAATCATCATAGTATTAATTTTAGAGGGCTCCGTACCTACCGAAATATTTGCCGGTGAAAAAACTTCTTGAAAATAGCCAGCAAAAAGATCACAGATTACTTTCGGAGAGGAAGATACGATATTATTTTTGGCCATTGACGCTGGATAACCCGAAGATTTCATCTTGAGATTAAGAAAATCAAAAAACTTCTTGGGGTCTCTGATTATGTTTTCGCCAGTTAAATTTACGTAGCGTTCATAGGCCTCGCGGTATTTGATTTTGTAATCTTCTGACAAAACAAAATATCTATTTTTTAAATTCTCGCTAGCATTGTTGTTAAGCTTTAGTAATTTATAGACTTTGTTTCTCTCATTCCTTAGTGCGCGCAGATTGCTGTCTAGCCAGGGCTCAGATAACTTTTTTTATATTAATTTTAGGTACGTACTTTTCAACGGCGTCCAGAATTATTTGGTAAAATAATTCTTTTTATTCCTGAAGAATGGATTGTTTGGAGAAGCTTCATCCAGATGAAACATGATGTACACGTGATCAGAGAACGAACGCTTTTAGGACACGTGTGATCCCTTAATAGATTGTAATAAGTGTTCGCTCACTAAGGTGCTGACCAATATCTCCCTATGGTTTGTCGTAATGTAATGCAGGTTGGTTCCTCACTATTGGTCCGGAATAGGTCTTACTCTAAAATAAACTTTAAGAGTGATTCACTCCGGTTGTTGGTTTCGGTGCTGCTCCAACTATAATTGGGTGCCGCGTGCAGAAGCTTCCGTCGAGATCTTGGTGGTGGCAGGATTTCGTGTGTCATAAAATTAAAGAGGTTTGGATTTTATCTCCAGTGCTACCGCGATGGTGTCCATAGTATTTAAATGGCACAGGATAAGAAACTAAGCAGTTTTTATCATTATAAAAACTCTTGGTTTACCTGTGATATTATATTGTGTATTGTGTCCACTAATGTTGAGCTCACAAACCTTGAATTTATCATCCAAGATTCCATTAATCAATTGTTGTTATGCACATTCATTCCAATTGCAAACGATGTGCTGATTGCATGGTTTTGTCAAATAATATCATGCGCAACCACCGATTCGCCATGTGTCGTCGAAGCATATCATACATACCTTAATCCACCAATCCGCCTTGTGTTCAAATAATATCGGCACAACCAATGTGCTGATTCTCCAATCAGCCTTATGTCGCCAAAGAATATCAGGCACAACCAACACCTTTTTGAACGAGTGCCATCAACGACTACGTCCACGGCGATGCTACCGAATCTCGCGACTCTTCGTAATTGATTGCATCTTTTCAAATCAGCTTATCAGTTGATGCGTCTAAATAGTGTGTCTTTTAGAGGCACAATCGTTTCGTGCTGGGCTTAAATACTCTCAAACTAAACACGCAACACATTACAAATTGTCTATTGAATCGGCTACGCAATAATCCTTTCGCGAATGAATTAGTTTTTTTCAACACGATCAGAACACCTTGGCGATCGCATTCTCACTCCCAAACCAATTCCACTTCTGGTCCCAGATCAATCTCTTCGAGTCTCGATCACTCTTGAAACGTGGTTGCACATGACAGGTTCTATCTCACATTTTCAACCGGAAAGTAGCATACCCTGTGTCAGTGGGAATAAACTGAATACACAGCTTTTGTTTATCGAATCGTCAACGGAGAATAAATACCACGATGTATGCGTGGCATCAACTATTAGTTCGCGTAAAGAAGGCGCGAAGAATTTATTATTTGAAATTTAACATTGAAATTTTGGTAAATACAGATTTGAGTGCATTGTTACAACGACGCGAAGAATAGGCATTCAAACAATGAGGCACGGGACACAGAAAAATGTTATCAAAAACCTACTTTATAGATGACGCCAAGAGGTAAACTGGCTAAAATTCAAACTTTTTTGAAAAAATGTGGAGAAAATGTGAAACTTTGTATATTTCCGCAAGAAATATTTGCTAATTTGGAGAAGACGCCTATCGTAAAAACTGTATATAACTTCGAAAAGAGTTCGGTTCGTAAGGTGATTATTTGAACTGTGTGAAATTTTTTTATACTGTTTGAAAATTATTCGCGATACATATGAAATTTTTGTATATAGACAGGAAAAAAGGATTATGGTCCGCATTAGCCGGAATACAAAACTTCAGCGCGTATTGTTATAGTATTATTTCATTACCATTTAAAGCAGTTCTAGAGACTTTATTTAGATAACTGGTACACTAATATACAACTGACAGGTAAACTTTGTGCTAATAAAACAGAAGTTATTAGTACAATAAGAAAATGTAGAGGAGGCTGCACTGTAAGATTTAAAAATAAGTGAAGTGGAAAGATAAAAAAGAATAAAAGAACAGCTGAGCTAAAATTACTGAAAATTTACTCAAATTATACAAATGGTAAAACTACCACAAAAACGCTATTAGATTAATGAAATTAAGCTTTAATACTAGCATCAATCCCTTATTTATATTGAATATTAATTGTTAATTTTTTCTATATCAAGGTTTTTGCAGTCATATTTTTTATATATTTGATGAAAACTCTTCAAAGCGTTTAATTTTCTAAATCGTTGATTGCTGAAGGTGTAAATTAGGTAGTAATGTTGTAAAAGTCTTATTTTTTCTTTGACCCTTAAATATTTTTTTTATTAAATTAAAAAAATCTCGTCTATTTGCACTTTTTTATTGAATCCAAAAATAATGTCAATGCATTCGTCAGGTATCACGCATGACAGAAAAAACGTCAAAATAAAAAACTGCCAAACCGAAACTTATTAACATTTCATTGCTGAAATGTCTTAGATATCAGTCTCAACGAAGTTGATACAAGATTTCTTTCTCGAATATCGTCGTAAAAAATGACTACAAACACACGTACATCCATACACACACGTAATCGAAATTTCTTTCCGAAAACACTTTGAATGTACTCTAAAGACCTTAAAACGTTGAGAACTTCAATTTGATGTATCGGATCGATAACAAGAATTTCCCATATACTGGGGTTTAATTAATAACCGATAGAAAACGAAACACGAAAAGTCAACTGAGCTTAGCTTACTTAACGAAATTCATCGCATAAATTTTTCCAAATCATTTGTCGTGATACGTGACAGTGGACCGCAGACAATTGCCATCGATATAATATTTTGAAACATTGAGAGATTTGGACAAAATGAGGAACAAAAAAAATTAAGGAACCATTGTTTCACATTCATTCCTTATTGATCTCATATTAGTTTTTGAGCGCCGCCGTTCAACTCAACGCATTATAGTAGTTGATTGCTTTACGGTAGAGAAAAAATCGTCGACTTTATAGAAATGGGAAAATAGTGAATCGAATAATGAACAGCTGAACTAGCAATTCAGTGAAAAAAAGGTAACCAAGCTGTCCAAAGTACTCACAGAAGTAGAGCTCGAGGATGAAAAAAACCCTCCTTATTGTATAGGAAGGTAAAATCAGATCGGCCAGCAACTTACTCCAGATGCCTTCCACACTTTATAGCTTCGTCGTTTAACAGCACGCGCCCGCTCCATTTTAACTGTTTTAGAGTACGTTGACGTAAACTTGCTAAACGAAATGGCGGAGTTCAAGGTGTGGCCTACAATTGCAAATACAGTAAAACCTGTATAAAACGGAATACTGTGGTACCCAATTTTTCGATCCGTTTTAGCAGGTTTCCGTTTTACGCAGTTTAGCTTCAGAGAGATTCTCATTAAGAACGCACAGTGCACAATGTTGACATAAAGATATGTACTAGATATTTATTTCAGTATGTTAAAATTAATGAAGAAAAATACAGTTCATGTGCTTATCTATTTTCATGAAAAATTCCTTATTTTACACTTGCATGAATACATATTGAAACCATTTCAGCTCATAGCTCCTTTTTGTGTATCTAAAAAATAAAGAAAACGAGCTTACTTTCTTTGAAATGTCTTGGCGGGAAATTTGGTTACATATACATATGTCGGTATGTACCCAGCTAGTCCGTTAAAAAAAACTCGGTCATAGTTGTCTGACGGCCTGCATAATTATGAAAAATAATTTCTTTTGCTTCCTGCATGACTTCCATCAGTTGAGAACAATTTTTGTGTGCTGAAAATTCTTGCAAATCTTTCACCAATCCTAATGCTTCATGGAATGTTTTTATTTTCAGGGTTTTTCCATCCTCTTCTATTTCTTCCATCTCGTCTTGCTCATCTCCAAGCTGCTGAAGAATATCAACAGCTCTGCCAATATTTTCAAAGACAGGTAGATCATCATCAAAATGAATTACGGTGTTGACTTCAAAAGGTAGATTGATTTGTTGGCAAAGTTCCGAGATTTCACGATCTCTTTCAATCCCGAGGTTATCATTTCCTTCTACAATTTCATCGTGACCAAAGCCTTCATGAATGAAACATTTTTTTACTGTTTCGGGTTTAATCTGCTTCCTGGCTTTGTGAATCCAATAGGCTGCTTCTAGTACATTTATCGATTTGCACAGTTCAGTAACATTATTGAATTCATGCATTGTGCCAATAAGTGACTGTAACACTAACTTCCTATAAAAATGTTTGAAGTTGGCAATGGCACCTTGATTTGGAGGCTGAGTAATTGAAGTCGTTTTTGGAGGCAACCAGACCAATTTTACATTTGACAGCATGATGTGTGGATGGCACGAAGCGTTGTCTAGAAATAACAAAACATTTCTTTGTTGTGTCTTCATTTTCTCATTAAAGGAGTGTAGCCATTCTTCCATTATTGCACTCGTCATCCAAGCTTTCTCGTTAGATTTCCAAAGAATTGGCAAGGTTGTGCGATCGAGGTGTCTAAATGCCCTTGGACAAGCAGATTTTCCAATGACAAGCGGTTTTTCGATTTCCCCGTCAAAATTAGCGCAGAAAAAAACAGTCAATCTTTCTTTCCACATCTTACCTCCAACGCATTTATCGCTTTTCTCAACGAGTGATTTCGTGGGTAAAATCCTAAAAAAAGGCCAGTCTCATCCCCGTTAAAAATATTTTTGGCTTCGTAGCCTTCCGTAATTAACGAAATTATTTCCTTCCATTCAATTACAGTTCGAATGTTAACGTCATTTGCTTCGCCGCAAACTTGATTAAAAACAATGCCGTGGCGTGATCGAAAGCTTACAAGCCAGCCGGCCGTTGGACGCTTGGAAGTCATTTTTTCCTAATTTCTTAGAAACTTCTAGGGCTTCAGATTTTATTAAAGGTCCTGAAACTGACATACTTTTTGCTTTGACACTAACGAACCATTCCCAAACTACCTTATTTATTTCTTCGTTGGATGAGACTTTACCCATGCTTTTTATTTTTCCGGGTTCTCCATTTAACCAGGTTTCTATTATTTTTTCTTTATTTTTCAACGTTTCGTACACTTGCGTCTTCTTAACTTTGAATCTATCCATCAATTCTTTGGCTGACCGTTTTCCCGTTTGATGTTCTTCAATAAGTTTCACTTTTTCAGCAAGCGATAACGTTTTGTGTTTTCTAGACATAACTGCACAAATAACAAATTAAATTTGGAAACGATAAGGAAAGACCTTACTCGCTCGAAAAGTTGAAAACAAGTGGAAGCCGTATTGTTTACATTCATGCATGCTTACATCGAATGGTGCAATCGCTCATGACTCAGTATCTGCTCGGGATAGTTCGCTCTTCTGATTACACACGCGAACGCGTACACAGATGCATGTGTACATCTCAATGTTAAATAAATATGAATATGTATATAATATGTCTGCCGAATGAAATTTGACGATTCAACTGTTTTCCGTTGCCTGTGTAAAATTTCGTTCCACGAATCGCGTTCCGTTTCCGCGTTATACAGGTTTCCGGCTTATTCAGGGTGTTTCGCATTAGAAAACGCTCCGTTCCCAGTATATTTTTCCGTTCAGGCAGGTTTCCGTTATAAACAGGGTCCGTTTTAGACAGGTTTTACTGTACTAATTGCAACCGTGTAAGCGCTGGTACAAGCGTAGAGCACGTCGACCTTATTCACGTGGGTTCAATTGACTGAAAGAAGCTATCGAGAAACTAATAATTCATTCGAAGCATTTGTTACGCGCGAAATTGTCTCGAAAGGTGTAGTGATCCCGCCCAGCACTCGCCCGCAAAGAACCCGCATTAAAAAGGCTTCAGAGTCAATGCCTGAAGAACAGAAAAAACAGCGATCGAAACAAGCATACACCATCAATGTAGATGTTAAGCAACAAACTACAGATCCACCAGCAAGAAAAGCGACGCGAGCCAATTTCCCAAAACAACCAATCCCAGTGTGAGGTTGCAACAACCATCAACGTTATTCGTTATGTAGTGTAAAGAATAGACAGTGTGCAAATGTGCTTTCAGAAATTAAAAAATAAAACGGAAATTATAAGAGAATTTTGCGTTTTCCATGCGAAATAGACAATTATAAATACATGTGTTGGATGCCAAGTGCGTAGTAGCCAAAATATTGACATTTTCTTTCTTTTCAGTTTTTGCTCAATATCTCCCAAAGTATGCGTCTGACAGAAAATATATTCGAATATTTTTTAAGTTTACTGCAAATTATTTTTCAATCAAACTGTATGTTTAGTTGTTTCCAGATACAATTTTTAGAAGATTGTTTGTTTTTTCAAAAAGAAATATTTTTTGTGTTATTTACTCCTGATTCCATGCTAGTTACCTTTTGTTTACATTGTAGTGTAATACAAGCCACAACAAACAAAACAATATTCATACATTGCCATCTGATAGCCCGGCACGAGTCAAAGCATTATTTTTTAAAAATGCTATCGTCAATGTTTAAATCGATTCTGCAGATTAGAAATCGTCACACTTTAATTATGGTAGATGCAAACTGGCGAATAGAACCACTGAGACATCAATATATCTTCGAATTTGACAATTCAAATTGGAAGATATGTATACCGCAGAAAATCATTTGGAAGAAACATTCCCAATAACTACAGATGAAATTATTGGCATAAATATTTTTAAAAAACTACGCATTAGTCAAACCAAGGTTGGATTTAATTTACCGATATCTAATGCTTGTAAATCAATAGGCAAACTCGACTTCTATAAGCCTACAGTTTGGAAAGAGTTACTTACGATAAACTTCTTCAGACAATATTTGTACGGCAGAAAATTCATTGTGGTGACTGACCGCAGACCTTTGGTGTCATTATTCACGCACAAGAATCCATTGTCTAAACTAACTAGGATTAGATTAGACCTCTCAGACTATGATTTCGAGATTGTGTTTAAGCAAGAAAAATGAATTGCAACGCGAATGCATTGTCACGCATCAAGCTAGACTCTGATATTTTAAAAACAATGATTCCTCCCGAAATGGACGAAAAAGTCAAAAAGTGTTGGCAATAACAAGGGGTATGTCTGCAAAACAGAAAACAGACAATTTAATAAAAGATACTTCAATAGATGAGCCCGATACACAAGTAAAGTCTGATCAACGTTACGTATGGGATTGCACATCAATATCAGAAGTAAGAAAAGTTATGAAATTGAAATTTATATTGCACAAAAATAATAAATTCGATATCGTCAGGACAAGCGACGACGTCATTGTATACTGTAGTGATAAAGTTACCGAGAAATACGTTTCCGCTAACGAAAAGCTATCAGCGAGCTCAAATACAAGTAGATCGAATGTTAGAATCTGCAACGATAAGTCCAGTGCGATATACGTATCCACCATGGAAAAGTTGTTAGATGGAATTCTCGAGATGAATATATATGAATTAGCGTTATCAAACAACGATGATATCTTCAAAATATTAAGTAAAGAAGATTTCAAGAATATAATTAATATATTGCAACAAAATAAAAAATATGAAAGTCGCGCAAAACTAAGTATAATTTTATATGAACCCCCGAAGAGTACAAAGAATACAACAATACAAAATCAGTTGATACAAGAATATCACGACACGCCACACGGAGGACATTTAGGAGTCAGAAAAACCCAATTAAAACTAAAACAAAGATATTGCTGGAAAAACGTGAACAGCATGATTAAAAACTATGCCAACAATTGCAAACAGTGTAAAATAAATAAACAAGTACGACACACAAGAGAACACATGTTAAAAACTGACACACCTACCACCAGTTTCGAAACAATAGCTATCGATATCGTAGGACCATTAAGAATCCCGAACGACTATAGATACATCTTGACGATGCAGTGTGAACTAAGTAA
Source organism: Oxycera nigricornis (assembly GCA_963942545.1). NCBI lineage: Eukaryota > Metazoa > Arthropoda > Insecta > Diptera > Stratiomyidae > Oxycera > Oxycera nigricornis. The sequence continues at coordinate 78,898,771 of OZ012663.1, forward strand.
ATTCGTAATAGCATCACCACTGGAATCCAAAGACGCCAAAACAGTTGCGTACACATTAGTCAACGATCTTATATGAAAATTTGGACATTTCAAAATATTAAAATCTGACCAAGGTACGGAGTTTACGAATAATTTAATGCAAGAAATTTGCAAATTGCTTGAAATTAAACAGATCTTTTCGACTTCATATCATCATCAGACACTAGGCACGGTAGAACGCAACCATCGAGTGTTAAATGAGTATTTTCTAGCTTTTACCGAAGATCTAAATTGAGACAAGTGAATTCCGTATTACACGTTCGCATACAATACAACTCCACATATTGATAATGGCTGCACGCCTTATGAATTATTATTCGGCAAATTACCATATCTACCCAATGATATAGTCAGACAGTCAGACAGAGTCTACGATATAGAAAATTACGCAAACGAATTGAAAATTCGATTACACCATGCGTTAAACAAAGCAAAGCAAATAATTGAAAAAGTCAAACAGAAACGTGTCGACAAAATGGCAAAAACCAATCCAATTCATTTAAAAACAAACGATTTAGTTCTCTTGACAAAGGAAAATAGGAAAAAACTTGATAAACCTTATATAGGACCTTTTAGAGTGATAAATACAAATAATGTAAACCCAACAATAGAAGTTGATGGTAGACCAAGAAAAGTCCATAACAATAATTTAAAATTGTACAAGATGACTGATTGATTTGAATAGACTATAAAATATAAATGTAAGAGACTAACTAGTAGCAATTTAAAGTAAGTCAAATATTATATATAACATCAAACATAGTAACAAAGTAAAAACACATGTAATGAAACTAGATATAAGCTCACTGAAATATATTTTGAATTATACAGGAATTAAAAGTAGCATACTTATCCTATCTTTAGTTGCAAAATCCCAGGTGACCAATGCACATGCAGCAAGAATAACACCGTAATTTTTTTTTCTGTTAAGTATTCTGTACTAATAATTCAATTAGTACACAACACTTCTGAGCGTTAAGGGTGTAGTGTAATACAAGCCACAACAAACAAAACAATATTCATACATTGTAATCTGATAGCCCGGCACGAGTCAAAGCATTGTGAGTTAGGCTTTGTGGGTATATCCCAAGTCCAATTATAAACAATGAAATTAGAGCGACTCAGCAAAACAATCGAAGACCAACAATGTGCACTGGGAACGAGTTCAGCATGGCATAACAATGAGAACAAATTTGAGGTTGTTGGCATTTTATTGCTTACATCTGCAGTAAGGTTCTTGAAGCCAATAAACTACACTTTATTGCTTGCACTTGCATTTTTGACCATGGGAAAATATTGGAAATAGATTTAGGTCAGGAATATGTAAATAATATTTGATTAGTTAGTAAGTTGTACATAAGCAATATTTTTGTATAAAAGTAGCAAGATTAACTGAATAAATTAACATTCATACAAGTGAATTTGGACTGCCTTTATCGGCATCCTTTTCATATTGATTGTTCATTGCGGCGCTTGCGCTGTGTTAGAAATATAGGCAGCTCACGCATGCCAACAGCTTTGGCGCTAGTCGCCGATATTTAGGTCCCCTCAGAATGGCTCATAGACGAATGGAGTTCATTGTATCTGTGAGACCTAGAATTGAGGTCCCCAACCCAAGGTTATATGCGATATGTTACTGTTACATCGCAGCCCGGATGTACAGTGAGTGTAAAAAGTATTCGTACGACCCAATATATTTCCGAAAATTATGAGTTTTTCATACATTTGGTTCTGTTAACAAATTGAGAAAATCCTACATATTGTATGTAAGTCCCTTTATTGATAACATGAATAATATCTAAACAACACAAGCTAATAAATATGCAAAAAAGAACAAACAGAAAAAGGTTATTTTGAGACGCCCAAAAAGTATTCGTACGGATCCCGTTTTCCAGGAAAAATGGACGCATTACTCTTCATAAGTGAGATGTCCGATGTTCTTGATGCAGTTGCGTATCAAATTTATAGTATTCTTTTATCGTGACACATAAACACGGGTCTCTACTTACATTTGCTACTAAAATGGGGCGAAAGGGTCGTGAAACAACAGAAAGTGAAAGGAAAACAATAATCCAGCTCCATAACAAGACGTGGTCGCAGATGCTGTTGGGAGGCCCAAATCCACAGTGCAATCAATTATAGGTCGTTTTTGCGAGACACAAACAGTTGCAAATAAGCCAAGAATCGGGCGCCCTCGTACTTTAACTGAAGCAGAGCGACGCTTTTTGATCCGGGAAGTGAAAAAGAATCCAAGATGTAGTGCTCCGAAAATTGCCGCAGAGCTGAGGCGACGAGGAATTAGTGTATGTGATTCAATAGTGCGCAACACGCTTCGCGAAATGGATTTTCATGGGAGGCGTCAACGGAAGAAATTTTTCGTAAGCAAAGTCAATCGGATCAAGCGACTGGCCTTTGCCAAAAAATATCGAAACGTAGGTGATAAAATCTTTGGCAGGACTATTTGGAGCGACGAGAGTAAATTCAGCATTTTTGGGTCGGATGGGAATATCCGCGTGTGGCGGCAGCCGAATACAGAGCTACAACCAAAGAACATGATTCCAACGGTGAAACATGGTGGAGGCTCAGCGATGGCCTGGGGATATATGAGCTCAAAGGACGTGGGAAATCTTAATTTTGTTGACGGCACTATGAACCATTTAGAGTATATAAATACTTTGAAGGAGAATTTGCGTGCTAGTGCTGAAAAAATGGGACTCGGAAATGATTTGTTCCAGTAGGACAACGACCCCAAGCACAAAATACTCGACTCTGGCTACATTACAACACCCTGAAACGCTTGGAAACGCCTCCCCAATCCCCTGACTTAAATCTGATAGAGCATTTGAGGCAATTTCTAGACAAACAAATAAGGAAAAAACCAATTTCCAATAAGAGAGATCTTCAAAACGCTCCTAAGGAAGAATGGGAGAAAATACCTCCCTCGTACTGCGCTGATCTCAAATGCCGAATCGCATACAAGCTGGTATAACCACCAAAGGCAACCCGACGAAATACTGACATCCACGATTAAGTCAAAAATACAATAAAAAAGTGAATCGTACGAATACTTTTTGTGTGACTCAGAATGGAGTTTTTCTGTTGGCTTTTCTTTTGCTTATTAATTGAAATGTTTTGTTAGTATATTCTTTGGGCTATCAATAAAGCCAGTTAAGTACAATATGCATGATTTTTTCAATTTAAAAACACGGAAGTACGGAAAACTCATAATTTTCAAAAGCATATAGGATCATACGAATACTTTTTACACTCACTGTATATATTTCTATATATTCATATATATATTTTAAATTTGTTTACTATTCCAATACCTATTTTGTATTTTCTTATATATTCTGTTTACATCTTGGGATAAGTTTGAATCATCGTCGTGAAACAATACGAATTTTTCCATTATTTTAATTGCGTCAAGTGCTTCTTGTATAGTTGGTGGTGCGGGATCCTCAGTCTTATCCTCCTCTTCAACCTAATTTTGCTCTTCATGACATTTTTCCGCAGAATAATTAATTTCTTCGCCCGTAAGCGAAATTTTGAAACGTAGTTGTTTAGGTTCTCAGGATTGAAATTTTGTGGGCTATTAACCTGCTTGATCCATTCACTTAGCGGCTGGTCATCTTCACTTCCTAATCCTGGTTCTACTTTGGTGCAGGCAGAGTTACTACAACGTCCTGCATGACGAAAAGAATGTTTTATTGTTGCTGAGGTTACTTCTTTCCACGCCTTACTCAGAAAGGTCACGGCGTCCAGCATATTAATACAAACTTTGCGATCAGATTCGATTATGCTCATCAAAAGCTTCCTTCTGTAATGGCCTTTCAAGCTTTTTAATACGCTCTTATCCATGGGTTGCAAGACACTAGTCGTGTTAGCTGGAAAAAATACAAGCTCTATATTTCGAAGATAAGGTATCGTAGGGTGGGCGAGACAGTTGTCCACGAGGAGTAAGATTTTTGGTCCTTTTAACTTTTCATCCCATCTTCGTAATTCCTCTTCAAAAAGTTGTGATGTCATCCAAGCCGACTTGTTAGCTTTATACATGACCGGTAACCGTTTGAAGTTCTTAAAACACCTTGGGTTTTTTGATTTCCCAATCACCATTAGCTTCCTTTTTTCTGCTCTACTCATATTGGCGGCTATAAACACCGTGATGCGTTCCTTAGAGAGTTTACCTTCGACACATTTTTCTCCTTCGAATTTCATGGTTTTGTCCGGCGTCATCTTGTAGAAAATCCCGGTTTCATCAGCGTTAAAAATGTCATTCGGAGAGTATTTTTCCATAAACTTCGGCCACACTTGTTCTATCCAACGATTTGTGACGTTCGTGTCAACATCTCGCGCTTCTCCACTAATGTGACCGTAATTTATGCCGTGACGGTGATTAAATTTTTCAAGCCATCCTTCCGAAGCTTTGAAATTAGCGATATCCATTTGTTTAGCGAACTGTTCCGCCTTAGCTTTCATAATGGGCCCAGTTATTGGTACGTTGTTACAGCGCTGTTAATGAAACCAGGCGAGCATAGCCTGATCTATGTTGCTAAATTTTGGCTTTCGTAGCTTCTTGCAGGAACTTCCTTTCATTTCAGCTTTCAATATATTCTCCTTGCTCTTCCAAATAGTAGACACTGTTGAGGCACTAAGTCCAAAACGTCTCCCAATATTACTTGTCATCTCTCCTTGCTCTATCGCACGTATTAAAGCAACTTTCTCATCTACACACAAACTTTTTCTTCTTGCAGCCATAGTTTCTTTTTCAAATTCAACTCACGAATGATTATATCCAGCTAACGTAGCGGTAATATTATTCAATGCTTAGAATTTTAACTTTATCCAGTGAACACGTGCCTAACGAAGACAACACTGCATAATAAAAGCAATAAAACTGTGGCTATTCATTCTTGGCATTATCGACATGCATAAAGACCGTTCTTCATCATGAGAACACGTTTCTAACGATACAAATATCTTCGTAATAGAGAATGTCGGCTTCGTTATAAAGAGTGAATCAGTATGAGGGTTAAAAGGGAAACCAACCAAGGTCAAGCATTGTTTACGTTGTAGAGAGTTTTTCATTATAAAGAGTGTCGTTATATAGAGTTTACACTTTATGCATAAATATATATATATATATATATATATATATATACATATATATATATATATATATATATATATATATGATCAATGACTGGTTGTGTTTTACCGGCACAATTGTATATATATATATATATATATATGTTATTATTTTGCACACAATTATATATATATATATATATATATATATATTCAATTGTGTGCAAAATAATAACAGTGCCGGTAAATTTGATTAAATTTTCAAAAACAACCAATTTCGTTGTAAGGAACAATATAAAATGTTTTCATAAATATAGCAAAGAAAACAAAGTGTTTCAAGGTGCCCTTTGCCTCAAATTTCATATTTTTGATTAACATGTTTGAAATGAGCTGTGCAAAAAATAGCAGTTTTTCTACTTATAACTACTTAATAATGATGCAAAAACATATATTTCAATGGGGGTAAATAGCAATATTAAATTTCTAAATTAATAGGTTGAGGTCGGGAGATTGAGGTGGCCAGTCCATAACTTCTATCCTATTGGTTCAAAAACCAAGTCTTGGCTAAATGACTGGATCGTTATATTGCAAAAGGACCCACTTCAGGGTCATACCTTCTTCTGGAAAAGGTAACATGCTATTTTCCAATATGTCTACGTAAATTTTGGTGTCCATCGTGGGTTTGAACCAAAATATGGGGCCAGGGCCGTAAAATGAAAACGAGCCCCAAACATTGATTTTTGCCCCTCCATGCTTAACTGTCTTCATGGTATACCGTGGATCATGAGAAACATTTGGCGGCCTTCTTATGTATTGTCCCCTTCGCGGACAGTCAAATAATACAACTTTTGATTCATCAGTCCAAAGTATATTTCTCCATTTGGAAGTAGGCCAGTCCTTATGGTCTCATGCAAATTTTAACCTGTCTCTAACGTGTCTTTCTTTTAGTAATGGTGCTTTCCTCGGACTTCTACATTTTAATTTGGAGTTAATAAGGGTTCTTCAGATTGCACAAGTGTTGACATCCGACTTGAGCTCCTATTTTATACTCGTTGATGTCAAAAAAGGGTCTTTTCGTACAAGCCGTACAACATCTTTGGCATTTCGCGTGCTGAGTTCCTTTTTTTTTCCACGAGTTTCAGGCGTTTTCACCCACTTTTTTTGTATTCGAGACCATTTTACTGGAGAAGCTAAGTGTTTCTCCAATAAATTTGTTAGTTTTGCCTTCCAAAAGCATTTTTTTGATTAAATCTCTCTTTTCGCCACTGCAATGTTTGGAGCGGCCCATTATTCCTGAAGTGTATATTTTATACTAAAAATAACAAAAGTTTTGAAAGCTGTCAACCTTCTTTGCCCTCATCATATCCTAACTGCAAAATTGAAACAAGCTTTTTTCCGAAAACGAGTTTAATTTACCTCCGCTGCTATTATTTTGCACATTCAAATTACACCTTGTCTCCGAAAATTAGGTAATTCCCCCGATCTTTGCTGACGTTTCCACAAGTCGGTTATGTAAAACATCTGGCAAATTATTTTCATCGATCACAAACAGATGACTCTGGTATGCGTTCGAAATTTATGTTGTAATTCCAAAAATATAACGCTTCAAGTGTGCACTGCTATTATTTTGCACACAGGTATATATATATATATATATATATATATATATATATATATATATATATATATATATATATATATATATATATATTGTATGTATGTATATATATATATATACATACAATATATATATATATATATATATATATATACCTGTGTGCAAAATAATAGCAGTGCACACTTGAAGCGTTATATTTTTATATATATATATATAGCTTATTAAAAACAAAATAGGAAAAAAATTCTTTATATTTTGATTGCAATTTTCCCTTTCATTCCGACATGTAGTGAGTTGCTTAAGTTTTGTACAGCACTGTATATATATAAATATATATATATATATAATTGCAATCAAAATATAAAGAATTTTTTTCCTATTTTGTTTTTAATTTTTACGTTAGCATGTTGCTTAAAGCTCTGCAATAAAAAAAGTACATCAGTATTTTAACTGTTCTTTAAAAAAAAAATACACCAACAAAAAGGCTGTGCAAAATCTAAGCAACTTTGCTTAATATTTGGTGTAATAGCCGTTCATTTTTATAACAGCGGCACATCTGCGAGGCATTGATTCAACTAAATTATTTAAAATTGATATGTCAATTTTTTCCCATTCGGTTTTAGGTTTGTAAACAATTGGTCCTTGTTTGCAAACTGTACTGTTCTCATACGCCGATTCATGTCGGGCAATTGTACCGGGCAATCAAGAACTTGAATACTTTTAGAGCTAAGTCATTCTTTAACCAACTTCGATGTGTGTTTCGGGTCATTATCATGTTGAAACACCCATCGAAATGGCATATTACACTCTGCATATGGTAACATTCTAGATTCTAAGATGTCCTTATGCATGAATCCGTCCATAATTTCTGTTATTCTATGAAAGGAACCAAGATCTGATGCTGAGAAACATCTCCAGACCATGACGCTTCCTCCCCCATGTTTCATCGTTTTCCTACAGAAGTGTGGATTCAGTTGTTGTCCCTTCTCATGCCTCACAGGGGATAAGCCATCAGAATTGAAGAGGTTGAACTTGGATTCGTCGCTAAATAAAACGCTCTTCCATTTAGCAACTGACCAGTCAAGATAGCTTTTAGCAAATTCAAGCCAAAATGATATATAAAACGAGTTTTACGCGGCCTTCCACCAAAATTTACACCTTTCACTATACCGGCGTTTTTTTATTTCGTAATCCATTTTAAAATTAAAGATTTGTTTATATTTAACGATTTGGCAATCTCTTTTTGCGTTTTTCCGGAATAATATAGCGAAATTACGTTTGATTTAATTCTATTGTCGTATTAATTACGCTGAATTTTCAATTTTATTTTTTAGACACAACTAAACCCAAAAGGAAGACGATCTTTACTGATCTAATTGACACGAACATTGACACGAGCATCAGAAAAAAACCAAAAAAATCGGGAAATCCCCGTTATCTTTTGTTCTGACTGGGAATCGTAGCTGCGTTTTGAAAGTTGCTTAGATTTTGCACAGCCTTTTTGTTGATGTATTTTTTTTAAAGAACAGTTAAAATACTGATGTACTTTTTTTATTGCAGAGCTTTAAGCAACATGCTAACGTGTAAATTAAAAAAAAATTAAAAAAATTCTTTATATTTTGATTGCAATTTTCCCTTTTATTCCGACATGTAGTAAGTTGCTTAAGTTTTGCACAGCACTGTATATATATATATATATATATATATACCGTGCTGATTATTTTCTTTATTGTTGTCCCAATTTTCATTTCAACATTGTTATATATATTTCCATACCTGTGATTTTGGTTATTTATACACTGACGAAAATAATTGTAATATCACCACTGTTGGTTTAGTTGCCACTAGGGAAGCTATTATCGATACAAGCTTTAAATAGTGTCGGTGGAATAGTGTCTTGTAACTAGCTTTTCTGCACTATAAAACCTAAATTATAGTGTTCAATGCTAAAACAAGGCTCTAAAATTCTTTAATTATCCAGCGAAATTTCGCCTCAAAATAGAAACCAACGCAGATTTCGTCTATGTGATTTATTAACTGACACTGGCTTTCATTTCATTTAAGGATTGATTGAAGATGAGGCCCTCTTGTGGGAGCAACGTGGTGGTTGCGGTAAGTTACGCCAGATAGTCTGCGCTTGGTCAACCAGTACCGCCATCACCGGGCCTGTAAGTCGGCGGCAATTTTGGGACCCCCCCCCCCCCCCGTGAAGACGTCCCACATAGATATGCAAGACGTTTCCAAGGGGAGGAGTGATTATTGACACCTATTTCAATAAGTCCTCCTACATGACCGTGTTTTAATGATTAATTTCAGAGAAAGCACGTTAAATCTCTTACTTATTCTGACCTGTCAGCACTATTCAGCTACCAGGTCGGCAATCGTACGTCTAAGACTTGCTAAATGCGCTAACAACCACCTTGTACTTTTACTACTTGAAATAGATGCGACCCATAAAAAAAATTACTTTAAATAATTCACACCCTAAACAATTTCATTTCGTCATTTCCTTTAATTATCAGAAAGTTTTAAAATAACATTAGATTCAATTTTAAATTTTCTTTATGTTCTGGATGGAAATAATTGTAAATCCACGTATGAAAGCGAAATTGTATACTTTTAATAATCTGTGAAATATCTTTTTTCCATTTGTTGAAATGAAACATCAGGCAAAAAATTAAATTTTAAATTTTTTAATTCCGTTTTTTGAATATTTTCCCAAACTTAATTAATGGCTCTTCTAACTTCGATAACACTGCCTGTACCTGTCTGCCGGTCTCGTAAACTCGACATTCTATATTGTTTAAATCTGAACTGCAGAACTGAACTGAACTTAAATTTCAGTTACTTCTTAGTCGACTTGATTTCATGAATGGCTACCTCACATTGCTAAAATATTAAATTTTGTCTAGATTTCGCAAGCATTTCCACGAAATTAGTAACCGAAACATTACTCAATGTGTCGTTTTTTGGTGTGAATAAAACAAATTAGAGTCTTTCCGAAGTAAAAAAGTTGTCGAAAACACTACTCATTCACCGCCGAAATTTTAACTGCATATTATGTTGAGATGGCTCTGTTTCAAAGTCATACCAAAAAACAGGCATAAATACCGTTCATCTAAGATGAATTCTTTTATTGCTATATGCATAGAATTTTGACTCTTTAGGCCACGGTATGTACTATTATCATCTATTAATGCTCTTTCTTTTTCAACTTCCTCAATCAGACATATTATTGAGTCTATATATTTAACCGTATTTATTAAAATTTATTTTTTAACTGTTTTCTAGAGCACTAATCAACCTACCTATCTGTTTTTACATACTTTTAAATATATTATCTTATATAATTCCACTATAATTATGTGAAGATTATAGTGCGTTTACTGCTGAACAGTATTCGTTGTGATCGGTTTTTCCTTAGCTCTTCTAAATTTTGTTTTTGTTTGTTTTCTTATGGTCTCCGATGCTTATCGCCATAATTCTATAGAGCTCGGCTTTCTGCTTGTGCAGGCGTACTTTTCTGCCCCTTGCGTTTCGTAACTCTACATCTTTTGATGTCTGGATTTGTTTACTGCTCATCCGATTCCTGTATTTTTCTAGCGTCAAAGAGTTTGCTTGTATCGCCTTCATAATATCATCCCACGTAAATGCTGGGCGTTCAGTCATAAATTACCATCCTCCACTCATCGCTTTTTTCCGTCCTCAAACCAAATTTCCCGTCGCGTTTCTCCCCACAGTTGCATAGGATGTTACCATCAAAGGCGTGTGAGTAAGAGAGGAAGTAAGCCAGCTTTTAAGTTACCATGTGCTTTTCAACAGCATCTTAAATTGTCTTGTTGAGTTGAAGTTCAGACTCATAAAGGTTGAGTTTTCAAGACGGTTGCCCAATCAGCGTCTGAAGACGCCACCAATGCATTCGAGTCTCGGTGTAACCTACGGGGCTATGCCGATTTCTTACATACCAGTAGATACTTCGAAACTTTCGAGCGAAAAAGGAAACCGCGCTAGCAAACAAATTCTCGGGCGCCTGAGCCACTCCTCGATGGAAGGAGACGTCACAGAAGGTGCGCCGAACACCGATGTAGCTGTCCGAGCCCTCCTTGTCTTAGCTTAGCGCTTGCCATGTTGGCATGTTATAGGTCGCTAAGCCCCTTTTAATAAACTTACCGCAGCCGGGGACCTAAATCCTTAAACGAAGCGGATGGAAACCCTATTAAACTCTCATTAATAACAATTTAATACATGGTAACCTCAATTCTCATCTCATATAATCTTGAATAAAGTCTTGAAATTCTAACTGTTATTTCACATGTTCAACCACAATCACCTTACAAAATATATGTATGCATTTTAATAATAATATTAAATATATTACTGTTCTCTTTCATTCGCACCTCTGAAAAAAAACTTGTACACAATATGTATACATACAGTAGAACCTCGCTATTCGTACACAATTCGTTCTAGCAGGCAGTTCGAATGGCGATTTGTACTAATGGCGAATCATTTTTTCGCATAAGATATAACGTAAATTGCATTAATCGGTTCCATACTCTTTATTTAAACTAATGAGTTGAACAGTAGAAGTAATAAATGTACAATTGTATAATTTTTTAATACGATTTTTATTATTTAAACTCTACTTACATATGTATTACAATTTCTCATCACTTTCTATATTAAAAACGTTAGATGATTTTTGGTCCTTTACATATTAAAAAGGTATCCAATGTTGATTGTTTTTGTCTTTTTTTAGGATCCTCCTAAAATGCTCCATCACATTGTCGTTAAATAAGTTAACGCTCCTATTCGCCACAGCTGTGTTTGGATGCCATTTTTGGACAATGTGTTCTATATTTTCCCAATGGTGACACAATTCTTTAATTTCCTTAGTTGAAATGTTTTCCTCTTCCTCTGAAGACACATCTTCAATCGCTTCCTGCTGTTCTCTCTGTAGTTCTTGAAGTTCTTCAGTTGTCAACTCATTTCGGTGATCTTCAATCAACTCCTCCACATCATCATTGTCTACTTCCAAGCCCATGGAGTTTCCCAGGGACACAATTTCATTCACCACAAAAGCTTCCGTGGCAGTGTCTTCTAAGTCTTTCAGTGCCACACAGTCTGGCCACAGATTTCTCCAGGAGGATTTCAGTGTCCTCAAAGAAACTTCATCCCAGGCTTTGTCTATTATTCTCAAGCAATGGAGGACATTAAAATGGTTCTTCCAAAAGTCTCTGAGGGTGAGTTCTGTGTCAGCAGTCACTTCGAAACATCTTTGAAACAGTGCTTTTGTGTAAAGTTTTTTGAAGTTTGAAATGACCTGCTGATCCATGGGCTGGATAAGTGGAGTGGTGTTAGGGGGCAAAAATCTCACTTGAATGAAACTGTATTCACCAGTCAGATCTTCCTCCAAACCTGGAGGGTGAGCAGGAGCGTTGTCCAGTACCAAAAGAGCTTTGAGTAGTAAATTTTTTTGCTCTAGATACGTTTTCACACTTGGGGCAAACACTTCATACATCCACTCGGTGAAAAACTGTCTTGTTACCCAAGCTTTAGGATTAGCCCTCCACATTACACCCAGGTTACTTTTGATGACATGATTTTTCTTAAAAACTCTTGGATTTTCTGAGTGGTAGACTAGTAGCGGTTTTATTTTGAGGTCTCCACTTGCGTTGGCACACAGCAGGAGTGTAAGCCTGTCTTTCATAGGCTTATGCCCTGGCAATGATTACTCCTCTTTTGTGATGTAGGTCCTCCTTGGCATCTTTTTCCGAAAGAGGCCAGTCTCATCACAATTAAAAACTTGGTCAGGAGAAAATGCCTCATTTTCTACAAAGATTTTAAATTCACCAACAAACTTTTCAGCAGCATCTTTATTTGAACTAGCAGCCTCCCCGTGCCGAACGACGCTATGAATTCCACTTCGCTTCTTAAATCGATCAAACCATCCCCTACTTGCTTTGAATACATCACTTTTTGTACCACTTGTTCCGGGAGTGTCTTGTTTTAGGTCGGCATGCAATCTTTTCGCTTTTTCGCAAATAATTGCTTCAGAAATGCTGTCACCTGCAAGTTGCTTCTCGTTGATCCAAACTAACAAAAGTTTTTCCACTTGTTCAATTACAGGTGGTCTATTGACGGCAAGAACTGTCACTCCTTTTGCTACATTAGCCTCTTTTAATACGTTTTTATTTTTTAATATAGACGATATTGTTGACTTCGCCATTCCATAGTGAGTAGCTAAGTCTGTCACACGAGTCCCACCTTCAAACTTTGAAATGATTTCTTTTTTAACTTCAATCGTTCTTCTCACTGCTTTCCGTTTGGATGAATCACTCTTTATTTTTGGACCCATAGCAACACTATTATTATTTAACAATAAATAAAACAGCACAAAGGGTAGTGAGTAGCGGGGAGTGGCCGGTGCGGTGCAAAGTTGCGCGTGAATGTAGTCCGAATCGCCAAAAAGCGTACGAATGGCGATTTAAATTTTACTTGAACAAGTTGTACGAATAATGAGTTGTACGAGTAGAGAGGCGGACGAATAGCGAGGTTCCACTGTATTTGCAATGCTATTTATTAAGTCTAAGAATCGATTTATACACATACATACACACACACACACACACATATATATATATATATATGATGATGGATTCTATATATATATATATATATATATATTCTAGACATCTATTTTTTCCCTCTTTTATCCTTACGGAGAACTTGCTCTATCTAATGTATGGAAATATTCATGTTTTCCAAATAAAAATTAAATCATTTCATATTAAGTCCCAACATAGAAATAGTGTTGAGTATTTTGTTAATTAAATTTTTTTTAAATAATTTGTTTGTTGTTTGTTTTTCCAAAAAAAATGGACTTATTCACACACACGTAGCGAAATATTTAAGACAGTCTGCGTTGAGGCGATCAGGTGCACGCGGAACCGTTCGTTTTTTCTCGAAATTTTTTTAAAATGCGAAAGTTTTCCGTGGAAACCAGACTGTATGTTGCCAAAATGGGTCACTCACATTTTGCAACCAATGCATATATTTTCATGGCCATTTAATGATCAAATCAAGTGATATAATGAACGTGAAAAGGAAATATGTGCTGAGATAAAACTATTTTTTGATAAATGAATGAAGGAAAAACTGAAAATGAAAAAACCAGCGAATGACAAACATTATTATTTAAAGTAATCGGTAATCGAAGACTGTTTTGTTTTGCTTGCAATCAAATCATCCTATACTAACTTGATGGATTCTACTATTTTATCGAGTAAAAATGTATTTTCAACATTTTACGTTGAAAGGTATTCGTCGATAATTTCTTTTTTGTCTTTAATAACCATGTACACAGCAGACTTGCCACATTTGTATTTTTCTTTCAAAACTTCGATTTCAAATTTTGGCTTCACGATCTTTTATCAAATTGTACTTTTGTTTTAACGTGAGACGTGAATGTTGGATTGGTTTATTATCCTCCTTTTTACGATTCATTTTCAATACCAACGGAAAAATGTGAGTGGAATGAAGTTCTAATTGTGTGGTCAAAGTGTTTTTCGCTCAAGTGCAATTGACGAACTGAACAATCTATGGTCGCTATCGAATCAGCAAAAAACTGAATTTCGATTTCTTAGAAGTTTTGATTACACGATGCTGTCCAAACAATAAAGAAGTCTAAACAATGACTCGAAGTGAGAAAGTAAACGATACATTTTTTTGCCATGACAAATTGCCGCACCAGAAACGATAAATTTTGCATTTTACGAAATGAAAAAGTGATTTCGAAACGATTTTTATAATCATTGGTTGTAAATTGGAAAAAATATAGTTTCAAATGGAAAAAAGACAAAAAATAAACGAAAATTTTTTTGTTTCCAAGAATTGTTTTTCCACTATTCGGAGTTTCGATTTTCCGTTATTGACAGGTCAATTTGTATGGACCAGCTCAATGGCCAAATTTTTTTTCATACTATTGACACGAATTCCACTATTAACAGGTTCCGTTATTGACAGGTTTTACTATATACACGTTAGATAATGAATTGATAGCAGCTTGACTGTCAGAGAAAATGTTGAAATTTCTTATGGAAATTTTCTGATTTCTCTACCAGTCCATGTATTGCGATGATCTCTGCCTGAAAAACACTGCAGTCATCTGGTATCCGGAAGGCTAATTTCAGGCCTAGCTGTTCGGAGAAAACGTCATCGCCAATTTTTCCATCCATCTTTGATCCATCAGTGTAGATGTCGACCGATTCCTGTATCCTACTTCTTTCCATGATGCAGTCATCTCTGCTATAGATGACGGACTTGAAACCATGGTGGAAGCAGAGAATCGGAGGAGTGAGGTCTACTTTCTCTGGCGTTGGTCCATCCCTCAGTAATATAATGGAGTGGCCGATATTCCCATCATGCCATAGATTTAGAGCTTTCAATCGAATCGCAGAGCACTTGGCCTGCCGTTTCGCAAGCAGCTCAGTCGGGAGCCAATCTGATAGCATAAACTATGCCTTCGTCGGGGTAGTGCGTATAGCCCCGGTGATTGCAATAGCTGCAATCCTCCTGACCCTGTTTACCAGGTTCGCATTTGTTGTTTTTGTCATCGCTGGCCAGCAGATAACCGCGCCATACAAGAAGTATTGGTTCCATTATCGCTGTAAAGAGCCA
The DNA here is from genome assembly GCA_963942545.1 of Oxycera nigricornis. Lineage (NCBI taxonomy): Eukaryota > Metazoa > Arthropoda > Insecta > Diptera > Stratiomyidae > Oxycera > Oxycera nigricornis. The sequence continues at coordinate 78,914,195 of OZ012663.1, forward strand.
TCATACAGTTTTGGGTTTCAGTCTCCACATTTTCCCAATCGCTCTTTTGTAGCAGTAGATTGTGCATGCCGCTTTACGCGCTCTTTCTGCTGTGTTTGCTTTCTACGCAAGTTTGGAGTCCAGAATCAGACCTAAATATTTGACCTGATGAGATGGATTGAGGCTTGGGACAAATTGTCGAATTTTTTATCTTCTCGTGAAGAGCACAAGTTCCGTTTTCTGCGGATTAATCTTTAGACCGCACTCTTTGCTCCACTTGGTGAGAAAACCTAAGGCAAAGTTTAGTCTTTCAGATAGGGTGCTAACGAATTTGCCCGATATTGCTATTGCAACATCGTCGGCATAGGCTACGACTTTGCAGCCAGTCGCTTCTATTGTTAACAGGAGTTTGTCCACCACTAAGTTCGATAGAAGGGGTGATAGCACCCCACCGCCTCTGCTCGTCCGCCTTCTTAGGATACTGTCTCCTAGTGTGAATTTGATGCTCCTGCTGCTTAGCAGTTGAGCCGTTTTATAATTTAATAAAAAACTGCGACAAATTAGGGTTTTTCATAAAAAATAAATTTTTAACCTGTATTGCACAACACAGTAATGAATGTTTATAAAATTTATAAATTCTTGTCAGTTTTTGTAGAGAAACTAGCAAATTTTTTTCAATAATGACAAAAAAATCATACAAAGTCACCATGTAAAAAGGGTTCATATGAATGATATTACCTTATAGTATATCTCTTATTCTAAAGACATTGTTGTTAATTCAATTAAAGTTTATTGATATTTGCATAATTTGATCGGATCTTGAAAAGTTTTCACAGTACCGTGTTTTAATCCAAATAAAAAAATGCTTAAATATTGAAAACCGAAAAAACACAAATCAAATTTGTATTTGTGATAATCAACGCTTTGAAGTCACTACTATGCAAGATCATATGCTTTAAAAAGCTTTCATCAAATAAAAAATGTAGTTTTTAGTAGTTTTGTTCTGACCTCCATCATCAATATTAGTAATTGATTTCATCTTCACAAAATACTACGTCTGTTTGCTTTTTAAAAAACAAACACTCCATCATCATTTGCAATACATTTTACTTTTTACATGCAATTAAACCGAATATTCACTGAATATTCAATGTTTTCCAAGCCCAACTAAAAATAAGAAATAATTATTAGTTTGTGGGGGCAAATAAAGATAGTTTATTCGGCTCTAAGAAATTTCAACACTCATTTTATTTTCCATATCAATTAACAGTACTGTGGGGGCAAGCCTTGCGCGTCGTGGTTTCGAGAAGATTCGAAGCGAAGTGATTTTGATTCCGCTGAGCTTCGATGCTGCAGTCTCACATCTCCACAGTGTGTGTGCCGCTGATTAGCGGTGCTGCTAATCCACTGTGTGTGTGAGTACGCGCTGCTGCGCTCACTCCCGTGATCCGCATCGTGAGGTGGCATGGCCCTCTGGGCCGCAACAAGTTTCATGAAAAAATACAAATTCTGTGATTATGCCGAAGTCATGCCAATTTTGAACATAACTAGTCAAAATGGCCATCACGCGAGAAAACCTCGTCAGTAGGTGTAATAACAAAAACTGCATTCAATTTTGCTAGCGGTTTTTTGTCCTTCAAGCATCGATATGAAAATAACAAATAACGTAGAAAAGGCTTTGTAACCTTTTCCCCTCCGATGGATCCGCGTGAATATTCAATCAAACCAATCCAGACCAAAATCCTTACGTAATCAGTGGACGCTCCCGTAGATGATACGATTCATATTAACTCATTCCAATTACTGTGATGAGTACCTCTCATTATTCTTATTTAAAATAGCATTATTTTCATTATTATTTTTAGGCAAGTTGACCGTGTGGACCTCAAGGGTTTCACCTCGCGGCTTCTTATACTTTTAGTTTCGCTCAGTCACACTCTACGGCTGATGAGTTATTGGGTTTCTTTGACCACAAAATTCACAACGTGAAGTGAACATTTGGTTAATTGGAGATGATATAGAATTATTAAAATTTCTTTGATGAATGTCAATATTTCTAAAGCTAAGAATTTATAACTTTAGGTAGGAGGCATATACCTCAGAAGAGTTTGCAGCTTTCAAACTTCAAACATTCTCGAAATGTCAACTTTTAACCCTTCATAGCTTCATGTGACATATCTGTAACAAACCTCAATAATGCCGATAAAATTCATACCAAATATATTTTGCCGATTTAAATCAGTGTAACACTATAGTAACACATCGATGAATCACTTCGTACCTAGTAAAATTGATAGCTATACGAACCTATCGACTGAAGTGAGTTCGGAATCCACTTGTTAGTGAAAGTGGCAAGTTTAAATTCGTGCAGATTTTGAAATTCGAAAAAAAAATACAAAAAGTGCATTAAGTTGCATAGTTTTTCCCGAAACCTTTAGTTTAGTGAATTATTTAGTTTATTTAGTTTTAGTAATGCAAGTTTTCGCTTCTTAATGTGACTAATGTATCTTTTTATGTTTGTAAGAATCCTGTTACATTGAGTGATTATGGAAATATTCATTCCGAGAAAAGTGTATGAATGTCGGGGTTTAGTTGTTCCATTTTATTTCAGAATGGCTTCACAATCACAGAAAAATGATTCGCTTTATGATCCACTTCACCAATATGATAGTGAAGATGGACTAGATGATAACGATGATAGCGTTATTGATCCCGACTATCAACCATTGTTAGACTTGGAACCTTTTTCTGATTGTGAGGACAAAAATGAAGTCGACATTGATTCTATTATTGAAGAATTATATGAAGAGCACGGTGAGCCTATTGATCCTGCTCAGCAAGTCAGACAATCAGATTCTACTACTCAAAAAAGATAAAAGCGACAACTAAAATGAAAAAAAAAGAACCTTGTTCTAAATGACCAACAACTATGGTTTATGGGAAAGAAGACACACCTATTCAATTTTTTTCCAAGGAACTGATAAGTTTTATTACAGAGCAAACGAATCTATATGCTTTTGAAAAAAGTC